>OX155975.1:825024-918906 GCA_944548615.1 Micropterix aruncella | reverse complement strand
AATTAAATAAATACCATGATCTCGCAAATGCCGTCACCCGGAACGGCTTCACTGTTCACCTTCACGCGGCGGAAGTAGGCGCTCGTGGCCTGCCAGCTAAATCTTTGTTTCGCCTTTTTAAAGATCTTGGTCTCTCCAGGAAAATAATCAACTCCTTTCTAGAAAAATTATCTTAAACCGCGATTTCTGCATCTCAAATTCTATGGCTTCGAAGGGGGAGTGAATGGGTGGTAAGGTGAACGCTGACATGTGGCAAGACAGCTGTCCTAAACCTGCCACAGCCGGTCGTTAGTCCGGAATCCACCGCTCACCTCCCAGAAGTGTAATAATTATATATGATGGGCCCGATTTTTGGTCGGTGAATTCCATCGCAGCTCCGTTTGTATTTTATTTTTTTATTTATAGGGTACTCAAAAAAAATATTCATATTGGGGGATTTGAAATTAATACGAGATATTCCAATCAAAATTTGACAAGCGTCTCTAAGCCCAATATTTCGAGATTGAAGTATTCCTGGCGCGCCGATGGACCGATTTCAACCACAACCTTTTCAACTCTTGCCATAACCAAATGATGCCTGCATGCCAAATTTCAGGCCAATTGAATGAAGCGTTTGGGCGCTATCGTGGAGGAATATACACACACACAGACACACATACAACTAGAGTTGTCAACTACAACGGGCGAACCCGTCGTCTCAGGACGTTTTAACGATATTGGATCGTTCTGTCTCTCGTGAGGTGAGCGCAGAAGACTTGGGATGAAAACCAATCCACTGTCTAGTTACGCCACGTGTCCGTCAGAGGCCAACGCCTTACGGCGAGGCACCGGGAAAAGTACCCAGCGGCAAGCCCAGGGGGCAGTGTAACTGGTTCATTCTCATTGCTGTTTTATTGTTATGGTAGCGAACGGTTTCGTGCAGCTTGGGCCATAAGATCCATTTTGTTCTAGGATCGGCTCAATTCACGATTCAGCTCCTATTCAGAAGCCACCTCGTGCGGAAGGCTACCACGGGTAAGACTCTCGCGTCTCAGGCCTCACAGCTGGTGGACCGATTTCTCCTGACGGGATTGCATCCCGGCGCTACTGGACGGTTTGCCAACCGTTCGGCGACGCCAATCGGTTGTGCACTCTGACTTATTGCTGAAGGAGTCTGGAGACTATGGAAATATACCGTCTCCTAAGCAGCGGCGGTGGATGCCGTGTGGCACTACGGGCAAAGGACGCCCAGGTCCGCGATAAATTCAATTTGAATTACCGCTGTAATACCTACAACAGTGTAAAAGCCGCGTAAGCGACTTCGGACCAGTAACCGGTTGGGTGGACGAAGGTTAACTCCAGACGGAGATATCCTACCAAAACTGGTAGTTAGAGGCGAGGCTGCCCGCTAGTTACCTTTCCCTCTGGCCTCTAACGGGCTTGTTGGCGGAGCTAGACAGTAGATTGTCTTGTCTCTAAGTCTTCTACGTTCATCCTACGGATGGAAGAACGATCACATATCGTTATACCATCCTGATATGACAGGCTCGCCTGTTGTGGTCGACAGCTCTAGTTGCTGTTTTATTACGTCCATTGACGACTGTCGTGGTTTCCCTCCGTGGATCTCCTAACAAGTGTATCCGGAATCCGGTTAAAATAACATGCGTATCGTCAGTGGCGTGCACGCCATCCTACATAATAATACAAATGATTATAATATATATGGCATTATATTATATTGCTCAAATCCGTAGTATGTTTCAGCAAACCATCCACACCGGCGAAATTTCGGTTGCGCTGACAGCATTGACGGCGAAACTAATAGAAATTTATTTGGGCATATATAATAACATTAATAATGAATGGTTTTTTGAAAAGGACTGATTGCTTGTAAAAATACCAATTATTATTAGTGCTATCTACCGTAACTTTTATATAGGTTGTGTCACTGACAATATACCTGACAGCTGATGACATCAAAAATACGGAGATATAGAATGACATCTATTAATCTATCTAAACTTAATGTGCGTAATTACTACTACGTATTGAAATCTGATTACCAAATTAACATTTGACATCCTTTTGTAAGTAATATTAGAATAATAAGAGATATGATTTAAAAATTCGTTATATTATTATTATACTAGCTGCGCCCAGCGGTTTCACCCGCGTGGTGATGGAAAATTGTAATAATGATGATAGAAAACCATATATCTTTATAAATTATAGCCTATGTGTTATTCTGATGTGTAAGCTATATTATTGTAAAGTTTCATCAAAATCCATTCAGTAGTTTATGCGTGAAAGAGTAACAAACATCCATTCATACATACAAACTTTCGCGTTTATAATATTAGTAGGATACTAGCTGACCCGACAGACGTTGTCCTGTCCAAATTTCATAAATTTGTAAGTAAACGTTTTGTGAATTTGTGAAAAGCTATTGGAATATGAACCCCCGCGCAAAACCCCTTTACCCCCTCCCTAAACTCCACCACCCCCCTAACTCCCTCCCTTTCAACCCCCCCCCCCCTTACTCCCTTCTCTCAACCCCCACATCTTCACCCACACCCCACAAATCCACCCCCCAATGCCCCCACAACCCCCCTCCACATAAACTCGATCCCCCAACCCCCCCTCTCCCTAAACTTGTGGTTGCTTGGTTGGAGTGAAAAAGAACGACCTAATACATCGGTGGAAAATACATGTGGGTGACGTGAAGATGGGTTTCCTTCCTGGGTTTTTTACAGTTGATTCCAAGTAAGATGCATTTCTTGGCATTTCGAATTATAGCAGCGTCTGGGCGAAGCGACATTTCGAAATACAGATCAATACCGAAAAAAATAAATTGGAATATAAATAAAATAACTAAATTTGTTGGACAGATCGCAAAATAATACAAAAATAGAAAAATGTAATTTTATTTCAATTTAGGCTAGAATGCGTTTTTTCGGATTTTTCTCAAGATTTTCCAGATTTTTTTTCAATTAAATACATTTGATTAAAATATTTCCATCTCAAGAGCATAGCGATCAAAACTAAAAAAGTATCAACCTAATATGTTGTTCCTATTCAAAAAAAGAATTACGGATATCCATCGTTCGAATCGTGAGTCAAAAAATCAGTTTTTCCCGAATTTTGCAATTTTCCAAGCAAGTTTTCCAATTTTCCTTTTAGGACCTTATTTGGACTATTACGAACATTTAAAAGAAAAAATAGCCAAATCGGTTCAGCCGTTCAATCTAATATGCGATTACCAACGAACAGCACTTTATTTTTATTTATATATTAGGTCTTTGAATTGAAAACTTTTTTTTTTTGTGATATTGAACATTTATTTCGAAGCAAATTGGAAAGTGCATTTCATTAAATGTATTGTCCATCGCTAGCTATGACGTTCTCCCATCTTTGTGGCAAGCGGCAGATTCCCCGGCGGAAGAAGTCTTCGTCCTTGGAGGCTTTCCACGAATCCAGCCATTTTTCAATATCCTCGAAAGACTGGAAGCGCTGCTCGGAAAGGCCATGGGCCATTGACCGGAACAAATAGTAGTCGGATGGCGCAATATCTGGGGAGTACGGCGGGTGAGGTAGGATGTCCCAGCGAAGCGTTTGCAGGAAGTTCTTGACCTGCATCGCGACGTGTGGTCGAGCATGGTCATGCTGGAAAATTACCTTGTCGTGCCTTTTAGCGTATTCCGTCCGTTTTATCTCCACATCATCGCTCAAATTCTTAAGCTGAGCTCGATAGCGATCGCCCGTGATTGTTTCTCCCGGTTTCAGCAGCACGTAATAGACGACACCCTTTTAGTCCCACCAAATGCAAAGCATTACATTTGATCCGTGGATGTCTCTCTTCGGCGTGGCTGTTGAGGTCGATGGAAGTGATTTACCGGGGTAAGAGCGATATTTTTTGCGTTTGGCGTAAAAGATCCACTTTTCGTCGTCGGTCATTATTCGGTGGAGAAAACCTATTCTTTTTTGACGGCGAAGGAGCATTTCACAAGTCATGAAACGTCTTTCGATGTCTCTTGGCTTCAACTCGTAAGGAACTCAATGCCCTTCCTTTTTAATGACTCCCATGGATTTTAAACGTCTCGAAACGGTTGAGAGATGAACATTAAGCACTTCACTTATCTTTGCCAGCGTCAGACTCAAATCTTCATAGAGTATGGACTCCAATTCGGCTTCTTCAATTTTTTGCTCCTGGCCTGGGCGCTCTTTGTCTTGCACGTCGAAATCACCACTTTTGAGTCAGAGACACCAAGTCTCAACAGTCATTTCTGTCGGAGTATATTCCCTGTAACCTCCAGCAGCAATCTATGACATTCTGCGGCAGTTTTCTTAATATGAAAACAGAAAAGCATTGCTCCCCCAAATGACGTTTTGTCGGCTCAAATTTCGACATCTTCGAAGCAAACAAAATTACCGTTGTTGACACTTCAACGAAATGACACAGACTGATAATTGAAGCCTAATATTTGACATGAAGTATTTTGCATGAAGTATTTTGCAATTTGGTAAAAGACTAGAAATATAAGTTACGGTATTTCTTAGGAAATCGAAGTTTTCAATGCAAGGTCCTAACAGATATATATATATATATATATATATATATATATATATATATATATATATATATATATATATATATATATATATATATATATATATATATATATATATATATATATATATATATATATATATATATATATATATATATATATATATATATATATATATATATATATATATATATATATATATATATATATATATATATTTGATAGTTTTGTGTATATATTCTTTTTAGAATTGATCAATAAGATGATTATAAAGTAAATAATTATAAAAGCCACTTACATCGTGACGAAGGATTCCCTTGATCGGATTCGGGAATGCTTTAGGTGTTAACGAGAATGATGAATGCCTCTCACTTGCGGAAAGAGGAGTAGGTTTAAGTTGGGCCCATTTTTCAACTAGTAAACGCTCACCCTTCATCCAATTATCTCAAAAATTAAGCTACAATCCTTCTTTATACGTAAACTCACTCAATTTCCTATTATTTCAGGGGAAATAACAAGACAAGACGAGCTACTTGACAGATGGAAGAATTTAAAATTTCGAATTTCGTTTTTTTATTTTCTAAAGGTGCGATATAAAGAAGCTGCGATCAATATTCAGCTGAAAACTTAAAACTAAAAGCGTGACATGCCCTCATATCAATGAAAGGAAGCAGTCAGCTCTTTCCTATTAGTTGGAAAGATTACCTTTAACCTAAATGGATTATTTACAATGAACGAAACATAAAATATGTAAAAATTCAATATTTTGAAATATTTGATAGTTTTGTAGTCAAGTACATCTGTCAAGTAGCTCGTCTTGTCTTGTTATTTCCCCTGAAATAATAGGAAATTGAGTGAGTTTACGTATAAAGAAGGATTGTAGCTTAATTTTTGAGATAATTGGATGAAGGGTGAGCGTTTACTAGTTGAAAAATGGGCCCAACTTAAACCTACTCCTCTTTCCGCAAGTGAGAGGCATTCATCATTCTCGTTAACACCTAAAGCATTCCCGAATCCGATCAAGGGAATCCTTCGTCACGATGTAAGTGGCTTTTATAATTATTTACTTTATAATCATCTTATATATATATATATATATATATATATATATATATATATATATATATATATATATATATATATATATATATATATATATATATATATATATATATATATATATATATATATATATATATATATATATATATATATATATATATATATATATATATATATATATATATATATATATATATATATATATATATATATATATATATGAGGCGACTTACGCACGTCACTGGGTATAATCCGGTATGGGTTGGTATATACATTACAATTTGGAGAGCGGTCTCGATGAACCGGCTACACCCGCCGGAACGGCGACTGGAGAGAGACAAGAGAGAGAGACAGCCGGTTGGTCTGGCGTTCGGATGGTTGGACGTCACCGACGGATGACCCACTAAGAATCTCTCCAAAATAGACCGACCGAAATAACCCGACGAGTTATTTTTTCATTCTGTTCCCACCACACATACCAACACGCGACCAATTCGCCCAACCTAATTGCCCAATTATAATGACGCTCTCCATTCACAGCTTTGCTCGTATTTTGTAGGTT
This sequence comes from Micropterix aruncella, assembly GCA_944548615.1. Classification (NCBI taxonomy): domain Eukaryota; kingdom Metazoa; phylum Arthropoda; class Insecta; order Lepidoptera; family Micropterigidae; genus Micropterix; species Micropterix aruncella. Next base: position 912,735 of record OX155975.1, on the reverse strand, counting down.
TGTGCAGTTTGTGCTGCTTATTTATCTTCTCCCATTAAGACTGGTATAATCACAAACGCGATGTCTAGCGTTTGTGAACCGTGAGTAAGCCTTTGATTTAGTCGAGATCTGGGCAGTCTTTAGAGCTGTCATCTGCAACGGGTAAATCCGACAACTCGGGCTGTTATAACTATGTAACTCGTTCTTTCAGCCGTTACACAGATTTAGACAGGTGAGTTTTTAATTAGTGACATCCTTGAAGTGGGTGAATCAGTACAAGCAAATAAAATTTTAAATAAAAAAAAATACGTTTGGCACTCGGGGACTGCCGCGGTAAAGCTATTGCATAACATTTTTAACAACTTATGCAATTATAATTATTTATTTGTTTTATTTATGTAGTATGAAGATTTTTTTCTGATATCAGATAACTAACTGCGCTCTATCGGAAAACGTTGAAATTATTCCGAATCGATTCGGAATAATTTAAACGTCTTCCGATAGAGCGCACGAATTTTATTCAATAAAGCAAAAAAACCGGATATTATTCTTTGACTATTCGAAAAAAATCGTAGATAAAAAGATAGATAATTAAATTATCTTTAAAATGGTGCAGGTTTCATAATAATACGCCAGACAGTATTTGCGTAGTCGTTTTTGTGTTCGGTTAGACCTAATTTCACAAATTAATTACACTATGTAATATAAACAAAATCTAAAATATTCAAAGCTAAGAATATTAGGAAAATGTTCTTGTTTAACATATATTTTTTTCGAATCGTAAGCAGTACTCGTTTAGACGTAATTATCAGTTTAAAATTATTAATTTTCGTTAAGAAATTTCTTCATTCGGTCGCCGCGCTGGCCTAGGCCCGCGATTAAAGCTATGCAATAGCTTAATAAAGAAAAAAAATACGTGTGGCACTCGGGGACTGCCGCGGTAAAGCTATTGCATAGCATTAGCATTTATTTTATTTTTTCTGATATCAGATAACTGCGCTCTATCGGAAAACGTTGAAATTATTATCGGAAAACGTTGAATAATTTAAACGTCTTCCGATAGAGTGCCGCGCACGAATTTTTTATTAGATAAAGCAAAAAACCGGATATTATTCGAAAAAACTACTATTCGCAAAAATTCGTAGATAAAAAGATAGATAATTAAATTATCTTTAAAATGGTGCAGGTTTCATAATAATACGCCAGATAGTATTTGCGTAGTAGTCGTTTTTGTGTTCGGTTAGACCTAATTTCACAAATTAATTACACTATGTAATATAAACAAAATCTAAAATATTCAAAGCTAAGAATATTAGGAAAATGTTCTTGTTTAACATATATTTTTTTCGAATCGTAAGCAGTACTCGTTTAGACGTAATTATCAGTTTAAAATCATTAATTTTCGTTAAGAAATTTCTTCATTCGGTCGCCGCGCTGGCCTAGGCCCGCGATAAAAGCTATGCAATAGCCTAATAAAGAAAAAAAAATACGTGTGGCACTCGGGGACTGCCGCGGTAAAACTATTGCATAGCATTTTTAACAACTTATGCAATTATAATTATTTATTTGTTTTATTTATTTAATTTTTTCTAATATCAGATAAATGCGCTCTATCGGAAAACGTTGAAATTATTCCGAATCATTTGCGGCTGCCGAAGCAAATGATTCTTAATAATTTAAACGTCTTCCGATAGAGTGCCGTCGAATTTTTTATTCGGTAAAGCAAAAAAAACGGATTATTCGAAAAAAATCGTAGATAAAAAGATAGATAATTAAATTATCTTTAAAGTAGTGCAGGTTTCATAATAATACGCCAGATAGTATTTGCGTAGTAGTCGTTTTTGTGTTCAGTTAGACCTAATTTCATAAATTAATTACACTATGTAATATAAACAAAATCTTAAATATTCAAAGCTAAGAATATTAGAAAAATGTTCTTGTTTAACATATATTTTTTTTGAATCGTAAGCAGTACTCGTTTAGACGTAATTATCAGTTTAAAATCATTAATTTTCGTTAAGAAATTTCTTCATTCGGTCGCCGCGCTGGCCTAGGCCCGCGATAAAAGCTATACAATAGCTTACAACTATATAATTAAGATTACATGCAGTATTGTTTTCAAAATTCTTTCATGTTTACTGGTCGACATTTTCAAGTCTCTTTTCCACCATGTTCTGTCGCAAATAATACAAGAATGACCAAATGAATTACTCGTAAAGTCTTTATAAAAATCAATATGACTTGTACTGTGTTTATGATAATTTGTGTAAACTGGAATAGTACCATCAACAATAAAATCCATAATTTTTTCACCAATTCGATTGTCTCTATCAATCTCAATTTCATTTTCATGATTGTTATGGTTATCTTCGGTAGGATCTTAATTATAATTGTCACGCAATAGTTGAATATTGGCATCAACATGGGCTTCATTTTGGGTAGCGTCTTGTATTGTCTCCAATAAATCTGATACTTCATAAAAAGGTGTGAAATGTTGTTCACGAAGATGAAGATGAATCCAGTTTTGTGTATCATTCGCTTTAAAATGACAAAAGATAGTGTCTTGATTCGTTGTAGTTATGTTGTAAAAACAATAATGTACACAAACATTTTTATTGTACATTTTTGAAAATAAGTACAAACAATCCAAATCTCCGTAATCATTCGTGCTTGATAGAATGTTATATGCTTCTTGCGGATTGTGGCAGGAGTTTAAATAGGGTGAATCGCGTAACTGATTTCTCAAGTCACAAGTCTCAATTTGAAGTTGCAAAACACTTATGAGCGAGTGGAATAGACAATTACCATCGCCAGGAATTCCTGTGTTCCTGTATAGAATAACTTCGGGAGTAAAGCATTCATTACGCTGTTCATAAATTTGAAGTTGTTGGCTGTGAAATTGATTGCACGACATTCTCTTCATTACTGTCCAATTTTTGTCTTTTCCTGTGAAAAAAGAAGTAGAATGTCAAGTTCGAAATTCAAATTTGAAGTTGTTAGCTGTGAAATTGATTTTCTTGTAGCGTTACATTTTCTATATTTTCAACAGCTCTACATTGCACGACATTCTCTTCATTACTGTCCAATTTTTGTCTTTTCCTGTGAAAAAAGAAGTAGAATGTCAAGTTCGAAATTCAAAGCACAATACAAAATTTCGAAATTTTAATTTGAATTCCGATATTATCGAAATTTAATTGAAATTCCGAATTTCAAATGTCAAAATGTCAAGTTCGAAATTTGAAGTAGAATGAATATTAAGTTCGAAATTTGAAGTAGAATGTCAAGTTCGAAATTCGAAGTAAAATGTCAAGTTCGAAATTCGACGTAGAATTGCAAGTTCGAAATTTGAAGTAGAATGTCAAGTTCGAAATTCGACGTAGAATTGCAAGTTCGAAATTCGAAGTAAAATATCAAGTTCGAAATTCGAAGTAAAATGTCAAGTTCAAAATTCGACGTAGAATTTCAAGTTCGAAATTCGAAGTAAAATATCAAGTTCGAAATTCAAAGTAGAATGTCAAGTTCAAAATTCGAAGCACAATTTCAAGTTTGAAATTCGAAGTACAATTTCAAGTTCGAAATTCGAAATAGCATTCCAAGTTCGAAATTAGAAGTAGTAGAAATTAGAAAAGAAAAGAAGGTTTAAAAACTGACAAATTTTAAAAAAAGACTGTCTACCCACAGCGTTAAGTCAGTCAGTGAGTCAGATATGCGCCTAACTATGTTATAAGTAGAATTATTATGATTACTACTAGATTTTTGGCTAAAAACCACAAAATGATCTTATTGCCACAAATAGGTACAACCCCCTCCAACCAAAGTATAATTTACGTCATACTACGAAAATCACGAATGAAATTTTGTCGCTTTATGAATGAATTTTGCAAATCGACGGTTCAACTTATACTTACCTATGTGTAGGTACTTTTACCCGCAGGTTTCATATTGAAATCGACCCTAAATCGATTTTCAAAATCAATATTCAAGTTTGATCTAACAGTAATCACGTCAGTTTATGAAATAAATGACGTATTTTATTTTATAACTGTTAATTAGTTAACTTGTTGCACGAAGCCTATTCGTCTAGTCACCGCAATGTGACGTCAGGCAAGGAACGTCAGAGCAGAGAAATGGTAATAATATACACGTAATAATACACGTTACTTACCTTAATAATCTATTTTTCTCCAGTATACGGCGTTTATGTTGTAAAAATTTTGATTTCCTGGCCATTTTGTTTTTTTAATAACGTAATTTATTTCGTCTTCTTTCGGAACACAATGTCAGAATCCTACCGTAACAGTCGCCGCGGCGCTCATACTGTATTAATTCAATTTATTTCTGATATCAGATAACAGCGCTCAATCGGTAAACGTTGAAATTATTCCGAATCATATGGGGAGGCGGAATCAAATGATTCGGAATTATTCCGATAGAGCGCCGCGCACGAATGTTATTCAATAAAGCAACAAAACCGGATATTATTCTTTTATTCTTTGACTATTCGAAAAAAATCGTAGATAAAAAGATAGATAATTAAATTATCTTTAAAATGGTGCAGGTTTCATAATAATACGCCAGATAGTATTTGCGTGGTAGTCGTTTTTGTGTTCGGTTAGACCTAATTTCACAAATTAATTACACTATGTAATATAAACAAAATATAAAATATTCAAGGCTAAGAACATTAGGAAAATGTTCTTGTTTAACATATATTTTTTTCGAATCGTAAGCAATACTCGTTTAGACGTAATTATCAGTTTGAAATCATTAATTTTCGTTAAGAAATTTCTTCATTCGGTCGCCGCGCTGGGCTAGGCCCGCGATAAAAGCTATGCAATAGCTTAAAAAAATAGGTGTGGCACTCGGGGACTGCCACGGTAAAGCTATTGCATAGCATTTTTAACAACTTATGCAATTATAATTATTTATTTATTTTATTTTTTCTGATATCAGATAACTGCGCTCTATCGGAAAACGTTGAAATTATTCCGAATCATTTGCGGCTGCGGTAGCAAATGATTCGGAATAATTTAAACGTCTTCCGATAGAGCGCCGCCCACGAATTTTTTATTCGATAAAGCAAAAAAAACGGATTATTCGAAAAAAATCGTAGATACAAAGATAGATAATTAAATTATCTTTAAAATGGTGCAGGTTTCATAATAATGCGCCAGATAGTATTTGCGTAGTAGTCGTTTTTGTGTTCGGTTAGACCTAATTTCACAAATTAATTACACTATGTAATATAAACAAAATCTAAAATATTCAAAGCTAAGAATATTAGGAAAATGTTCTTGTTTTACATATATTTTTTTCGAATCGTAAGCATTACTCGTTTAGACGAAATTATCAGTTTAAAATCATTAATTTTCGTTAAGAAATTTCTTCATTCGGTCGCCGCGCTGGCCTAGGCCCGCGATAAAAGCTATGCAATAGCTTAAAAACGATTCTTTTGAAAATATGAAAATTGTTATGTTTTGAAAAATAGTATTAAAAGAGTGGAGAGCGTTGCGTTCCCTAGCGGTAGGTAAAATATCGTAAATATTGCTTATTCACATGTCCTGTCCACCCTAGAACGGGCTAGTCCCAGTTAAGTAACAGAATCAAATAAGCAAAAGGTTAAGGTTTCACCATTCGGTTCCTGTTATTTTTGAAAGCAAAATCAATGTTTTATAGTAATTAATTCTTAAATAAAATAAATTAAAAACGCATAGTGTAGACAACATAGTCCACTAACTAGCTCCGCCAACGCGCCCTTAAGTCCAACGCCTTACTGGCGCCAGCGAGGCACTGGGAAGTAATTCAGCGGGTTAACCTCACGCCCTTACTACCAGATTTGGATAGGATACTGTCCCCCGCTCTGGTCACGGGTTCGAGGTCGCTTGAGCGGCGTCTACCGGTGGTAAGCGGTTATTCAGTTTGAATATGCTGCGGACCGCGAAGCACTTTGCGAGCTATGATCACACGGGATCTGGTGGCCAACGGATTGTTTGGCTTGATTTTTGAACCGATAGAGAAACGACAATTATTGTCGTATACGCGATGGCATCATCGTGACGTCATTAAACACCCCCTTGGCCATTACATTACTTTCTCGACCCACCAACCGACGAGAAGTACCTACCTATTGTGAACGCGCTTCTGTGTGTCTTTTTGTGTGTGACTATTTCTCTACGATAGCACAGTGTACTCTGACATCCGTTTGTGCTGAAATTCGGCATTCAGGCATCATTTGGTTATGGCAAGAGTTGAAAAGATTGTGGTAGAAATCGGTCCACCAGAGGGCACACTAGTCATACTTCAATATCGAAATACTGGACTTGTGGACTTGAAATTCAGTACATATGTCACTTGTTGGGCCGAAATCACATTGTAAAAATTCGGTTGGAATATCTCAATACAAGCTACATTAATAATATTTAAATTCCGGCATAAGTTTTAAACAAATATTAACGCCATCTGTTGGCGCTCGGCCTGACCCCACCCTGAGCCGAAAAACGAGCCTCGACGCTCGAGGCGGTTGCAACGGAACCTAACCGGGTTCGTCTGCGGGTCGAGACAGGGCGCCCATTGATTTTATTTATGAAATTAATATTCAGATAAAATCAGTCCTTGGCTACTTGCAGGGAAAGTCTTGGGGTGATACAGCCGATTTTAGGCGACTTCAAAAAAAGGAGAAGGTTATCAATACGGTTGTATTTTTTAAATGTTTGTTACCTCAGAACTCCGTCATTTATGAACCGATTTGGAAAATTGTTTTTTATTTGAAAGGATATAAATTCGGATGGAATATCTCAATCCAAGCTACATTAATAATGTTTAAATTTCGGCATAAATTTTAAACAAATATTAACGCCATCTGTTGGCGCTCGGCGTGACCACACCCTGTGCCGAAAAACGAGCCTCGCCGCTGGAGGCGGTTGCAACGGAACCCAACCGGGTTCGTCTGCCGGCCGAGACAGGGCGCCCATTGATTTTATTTATGAAATTAATATTCAGATAAAATCAGTCCTTGGCTACTTGCAGGCAAAGTCTTGGGGTGATACAACCGATTTTAGGCGACTTCAAAAAAAGGAGAAGGTTATCAATACGGTTGTATTTTTTAAATGTTTGTTACCTCAGAACTCCGTCATTTATGAACCGATTTGGAAAATTCTTATTCATTTGAAAGGATATCCTACCAGATTGGTCCCATTATTATCAAAATCCTGTTCTGATGCAGGATCCATGAGAAATTGAGGGAACTCCTCAAATATTATCATAATAATATGAAGTTGAAAATTTGCATGTTGGTTTAGTTCCAACGACAAAGCATTTTTTATGGTGAGCATGACCTGATCCTACACCCAGGGTTAGCTACCGACGAGAAGACCCCTCAACGATCCACTTCCCTCCTCAACAACGAAATTTTGTACACGCATTCATTTATGATAGCCCGTTCTAAATTTTACCATAACATGGCTGCTGCACCCAGGGTTGGTTCCCGACGAGGGGACTCCTCAACGGTCAATAGAACAGACACGAAATTTTGTATATGCATTCAATTACCCCGTTCTAAGTTTCACCAGGACATGGCAGCTGCACTTTTTGCTGACAAAAAAAATTGAGTCGTTTTATGTTGGTAGTTTGTATTGGTATTATTAAATTTTTATTTTTCCTTCCAAAACTATCTTTTAATGTATAGAATTCCTATGTAAGCCGTCCCAAATTTGAAGCCCCTTGGCTCTGTCAGAGAAAACGAGTAAATCGACGTAGGTCATCGAAGGTATACTGATGGGTCCAAATCGGGACTGGACGTAGGCTGCGGTATATATGGAGAGCGACCAAACTTCGAAAGAAGTGTAAACTTGGGGAAATACGCCTCCATATTCCAAGCGGAGGTATACGCCATTATTGAATGTGCGGATATCAACCTCCATAAGAATTACGCCAACCACCGTATCTATATCCACTCGGATAGCAAGGCTCTTATGGCACTAGCCTCGAATACTATTAATTCAATGCTAGTGCAAAACTGCGTGTCACTACTGAATTCCCTGGGCGAAAAGAACAGGGTAATTCTAAGATGGGTTCCCGGCCATGCAGGAATCGAGGGAAATGAAAAAGCCGACGAACTTGCTAAGACGGGAGCAAATAGAACGTTATACGGCCCTGAACCTTGCTGTGGCGTACCAAAAAGCCTTGCAAACCTAATGCTCAAACAAATATGTTTAGAACAATCCGACAACCACTGGAACAACACGTTAGTGTTGAACCAATCCAAAGCACTAATTAAGGCTTACGACCCTAAGACGGCCCGTGAGCCTTATCGCTAAATATGAACAATCTACGCATACTAGTGAGGGCGCAAACAGGGCATTGTGGGCGTAACAAACACATGTACAACCTCAAGCTCCGAGACACAAAAATGTGCAGGTTCTGCCAAGGGGCGAGGAAGCTCCCCTGCACCTCATGTGCGAGTGTGGCCCGCTGATGCGTAAAAGATACACCCACTTGAGTGGTCATTACCTCCAACTTGAGGAGGTAAAACAATCTGGCGTCAAAAGCCTGTTGCGGTTCTTATATGACACGAGGCTTAGTGCAGAACTATAGTAGGTGGCGAACACAATATATCAGCAATGGTCGCAGTGTTGTAAGGCTCATAAAGACCTTAGAAAAACCCTACACGACAAATAAAAAAATTAAAATTAGGTCATCGATCCATTTGCAAATATTTTTTCTCTACTTATTTTTAGAGAGAGATACGGTACATCAAATATGAAAGTAAAATCTTATCTTATCATTGTTTATTTGTCTATTCCTTTAATTGACATGTATTCAAGCACAATAAACTATCTGTATTCAAATATTGATCTTATATATTTTTTTAGTGTTATAATCTTAAATCGCGATTTTTTTAAACTAATAATTAAACGATTAGAACTATGCTATTATTCTTTATTTAACCCAAAAATAAATGAGTTTCATGCAAACATATCCAAAACTAAAAAAAAAGGTTTTATAGTATCTTGCGTAAAGATAGTAGGTATTCAAGGGAACATAGAAAATGAAATATGGAATTCGGAAAAAATATTTAAAAAAAATTTTTTCTTCAAAAAAAATCTTTTTTTGTCTTGACGAAAGTTTAGCGTCTGTCTGGTCTGTACGTTCGTCCGTCGGTCCATCTGTTCGCACCTGAATCTCAGAAACTATACGTCTTATTTACGGTCTCAGAAAGTATACGTCTAAAAATTATATCAATTTCTTTCTAACCTTGTTTTTCTGTGCATAGCTCGATTATTCCAGTATATTCCAGTCTCGATTATTTCATAACTTCTAAACGCTCAAACCGATTTAGAAGTGTGTGGTATTGTTAGAATCGTTATGTCATCCCGAGTGTCTTAGGTTACCTATCAAGTAAGTAGTTGTATAATGTCCAAATGTCAATAAGTTAACATAGATATATCGTGTTTAGTGTCAAATGAAAGGTCTGATTTAATACATTCCTGAAATATGTATGTATCTATATGGACAAATACATAAACCGGTTGGGTACATAGGCTGTGGCAATCGCCACTACACTATAACAATGCTTTCTAGTCAGTATAATATTTTCTATAAAAGTTCATATGTATATTAAAATTATAAATACATTGTGATGTATATTATATATATATATATATATATATATATATATATATATATATATATATATATATTTATATATATATATATATATATATATATATATATATATATATATATATATATATATATATATATATATATATATATATATATATATATATATATATATATATATATATATATATATATATATATATATATATATATATATATATATATATATTTATATATATATATATTTATATTAACTATATTTTTACATTTTATTATTACCGTATCGTATTATTTATATTAATTTATTGTTTGTGCACGTGTATGTATGTATATATGTATGTACGTTATATATCATCATATATCATACATCTACATAACTCATAATATGGCTTCCCTATCCCTTTCCCCTTACTTCAACCTCCATTTGTTTCATTGCTCATTGCGCTGTAACAATAGATTTAATTTAATTGTGAAAACTTTTAATTGGCCTTAGATGTATATATTATGTGTTAGTATTAAGTATAAAACGCTGTAAGTTTTCTGAAAATAAAAATAAAATAAAATAAATAAAATAAACCACAAATATTTCATAAAAACCCGTAATAGAAATAATTATAAATGCAGTAGTTCAGTTTATGTAACGGCAGTCGTGTTTTTTTTAGTTTGGTGCGCCTTCGAAAATATTTTATTTAGTGTTTGACACGGTATAGATTTATATGCGCTTATTGAATGCCTGTGCCAATTCCTAATTTTACTCTCCCGGCCTACTAACCAACGAGGAGGTAAAGTATTGTGAACGAGCATTTTTTTTCCGAGGTGAAGACGGATATATATATATTTTGAACCCTCCCCGACCCTCCTTTCCCTAACCCCCCCCCCCCCCTCCGACTCCGCCCTCTACCCCCTCCAACTTCCTCTTAACCCCTTTCCCCAAATAACCCCCCCACCCATCAACCCTCCCTCTACCCCACTTTCCTTTCCCTAACCCCCTCTTCCTACCTCCCTCCTTCAACTTCCATCCAACTACTACCCACTCACCCCCTTTCCTAACTAACCCCCTCCCCCCCCCCCCCCTCGAGACGATTAAGACCATCTCCAGTCTGAAGTATGTCTGTGTGACTGTATTCCTCCACGATAGTGCCCAAACGCTTCATTCGATCGAGCTAAAATTTGGCACGCAGGCATAATTTGGTCATAGCAAGAGTTGAAAAGATTGTAGTTAAAATCGGTGCACCAGAGGACGCGCTAGTCGTACTTCAATCTCGAAATATTGGATTTAGAGAGTCGAAATTCTATACACAGGTGCATTGTTGGGACGAAATCAACCTTTTTGTTGCAATATCTCATATACAAGCGACACACATAATGTTCTCTAGTTAGAGAACATTATGTGTCGATGAGCAGTCGATGAGCAGTTGCTCATCGACTTTCCTGTCCCCGATTCAGTCCCTGGCTACTTGCCGGAAAAGTCTTCGGTTGACACAGCTGTTTTTTTTTCTCTAATTTATTAACTCGAACTAGTATTTAAATTTGCGACCACGTGGATTCCTCAGCCTAGTTTCGTGTACAAAGAACCGCGTCGACGTGGAGATGAGCAGTCTGATTCTAGCTGGTATCGGCATACATATGAAAACAGGTTAGTTAGGCACTGGTCAATACCTCTATAATTGCCAAGGTTGAGCGTTAGCTTGCGAACAATCGCTATCTATGTATACACCGGTGACAATATCAATACATACAGATGCATAGAACAAGTTATCAATTATGGTTGGTTGGTAAATATTTGTGAATCGAAAGATAACTCCTAATGTATTCAGTCACCAGAGAGTCGTGACTACTGACTGCAGTAATACATTTATTTTTCAATCGTGTACATAATTCAGTGTACGTTCTATGGCGGTAAGGTTACTATACATATTTCACTCACCAATATTCATTTCGTTTTCATTTTATTTATCAAGGGCTATGCATAAATATACATTAATACTATATTTATTAATTTATTTCCCAAAACATAAATTAACCTTACAGATAATTCCAAATCGTAAATTATTTTTCTAGGCTATTATTCAAGACTATAACTATTATTCTATTATAGACTAGATGACCCGGTGGACTTCGTACCACCTAAAATTGATTTGATTGTAACTCTTCATAAGCGTTTATTAATCCTAATCAACCTTCCAAATCCAATTCATTGAAATCTATAATATGGCCGAATCATGTGCGGTTTGAGTTTATCGACTTTTTCAACTTTGCCGACTTTTTCGACTTTTTTGCATTTTTCGACTTTTTTGCATTTTTCGACTTTTTTGACTTCTTTGACTTTTTCGACTTTTTCGACTTTCTGAGTTTTTCGACGTTTTCGACTTTTTCGACGATGTCGACTTTTTTGACTTTTTGACTCGAACGCCATCTATTGAAAGTGGCCCATTTCCCAAAATGAACAATTTAGATTTTTTCGCTTTACAGTTGTTTCTTTTAATTTTTCCTATTTTTTTTGTAAACCACCCCTGAATCAAGGCAAACAAAACAAAAAAATAATAATTCAAATCGGTCGAGTCATTTTCGAGATCTTGCAAGACTAACGCACGGCGATTCATTTTTATATATAAGAAGACTAGTATTATTATTTTACTATTATTAATATTATTATTATTTTACTCTATTACTATTGCTATCATTATTATTCTACTATATAGACTATTATTTTAGACCAGTAGTTCCAAATAAGTTTTTCTGGAGTACTCTTTTGAAAAAGAACCTAATATGTTATGCTGTTTAAAAAGACAACTGTGCAAGTCTCTTCTTGATCACGTTGCTTTTTAGTCATCCTAGACCTGAGGTCAATGACTATGTTTGGGTTTTATATTTGTTATTGCCGAAAAACCCAGTCCCATTACGAAGATATTTCTGGTAAATAGTTGTTCAACTCTTTCTATAGATTTTGCAAGTGACATCTACAGCCGTTTCTAAATATTCCTTCAATGATGAAAAAGTCGTATCGAAATATATAGTTTTAGATTTGCAAACTCGTCATATTTGCATATTATATACCAATCAACGATGTCCAGAGAGACATATTGTTATGGTTAACTTTATCCTACATAGTACATAGGCTTTTATCCTGGACTCGTCCTCCTTCTCCCGACTTTAACTCATTTAATTTTGTGACAATATCTGACAAGCCAATTTTTGCAGCCACAAAATTTCAAATCAATTACTAACAATAGCTTTAGTCGATAGCTTGCCGAGCGTACCCCCTCAAGCTACCCCGCGTACCCTTGGGGGTACGGGTACCACTTATTGGGAAACACCGTTCTAGACTATAGAAAACGAGACAGAGCAATACGTTAGACCGTAATTTGAAACGATTATACTTATTATACATATATCCAATGATTATTCATTTATTTATTTATTTATTTATAACGTACAAGAATAGTGTTGCATAGAAAACGTACATGCATACTGTTGTACCTACATGAGGAATAATTAAGAACAGTCATTATTATAGCGAAAAACATAGCTCTCATCATCATCATCATCATCATCATTTATTCATTCCATAAAAGCATTTCACAATACTGAGGAACATGTCAAATTTTACAATCATAATTTACTGGATGATAAAACCGCTTTGATTAATTAAAAGGAAAAAAAAATAATTGTAATCAGAGGTGATTACTTAAAAATAGTCAAATTTACAAAATAATCAATAATCAAACAAATAATAATCAATACCATAAAAAAAAAAACTGAAACATGCGTAATTAAAAACAATGTCAATAAAATCTAAAACTTAGTTCGAAAGTATAGTCATAATATGGTTATTTATAATCAAGCAATTGTGGACGCAATATCATAAAAGTCGTCCAGTTTGTAAAGGGCATGTTTGACTAACTGATTTTTCAAGCAGATTTTATATGCTGCCATCTCAAGTCTTTTCGTCGATGATGGCAAAGCATTGAACAATTTAAAACTAATATATAAAAATGTTTTTTGATATTTAGTCAAGCGTACTTTAGGCAATAACACGTTGTTTTTATGTCGCGTATTATGGCTATGCCGAGTGGAGTGAAGCTCGCAATTTAAAACATTCTCTTTGGCGTATAAAAGGCACTGATATATGTACATGGACGACATGGTAAGGATACCAGCTTTAATAAAAAAAGGGGCGCAATGTGTTTCTCTGCTTACACCAAAAATTGTCCTAACGGCTTGCTTTTGTAGCACAAAAACGCGATGGGTATCGGTTGCATTACCCCATAGTAGTATCGCATAAGACATCTTTGAATGGAAGCAGGAGTGATACACACTGATCGCTGCACGTTCGCCAGCCAGAAATTTCACCTTTCTTATAGCATAGACTGCCGATGACAAAGTTGCACACAAATTATTGATATGTTGATTCCAGTTTAAATTTTCATCTAAAGTGATCCCTAAGAATTTAGTATTTCTGACAATATTTATATTTTCTGATTCCATTTTAATCGTTATATTTTTGTCATTCTTTTTAGTAGTTGAAAATTTCATCGCTACCGTTTTTGATGGGTTTATGAAAAGTTGATTTTTTTCAAACCAAGTGTTAGCCACAAGAAGCTGCTCGTTTATCAGCTTTTCCAAGACCTGGGTGTTTTTATTTTCAAAAAAGAAGCTGGTGTCATCGGCGTATAGAAGCGTCTTTACTGGCGGCGTAATTGTCCTATCGATATCATTAATAAAAATAATAAATAGTAGTGGTCCAAGTATAGAGCTCTATGCATATAAATATGCTAGCATATCCGAATGAGGCGAAATCGCACAACCAACTAGACCTAGAAGGTCTGTCTCTGGCTGTGCTGTGTTATACCAGCTGTATGTTTGTAACTCGCGAACTGACGAAGGTGATCAATTTTCAAATATTTCTAAATCTAACAAATGTGTTGTTTACGCAAATTAAAGTAAAATTTAAAGTAGAAAAAAATATGTATGCAATTAAGGACAAACATAAAGTAAACTTTACATTATATTCAATAAATTTAAGTGGAAAATAAGTAATAATATATACAAATACATGAATAAACACTACATTCTAATATATACGTATAAGAAAATGATATGTAATATTGCACAATTTTATACTACATAGGTACGACTTTTCTTATTATACTACATAGGTACTACTACTTTTTAACAACTTTTATACTGCATTTTACATATTTACCTAATTACCTTATTGCTAAGAAATTCCATTACCATACTTTGCAGTTGTGCTAAATTCACCGTCCAAATATCCAATTCTGGCTCAGCCGCACATAGTGCATTCGTCTGCACCGTGAAGCAATATTAAACGATGTTAGTACTAGCTCGCGGTAACGCGAATAATACGTGAGTCCTAGCACGGCAGTAATTGGCAGGTACAAACAGACCAATTCTTCTAAGGATGGTCGGATTATCTACGAACCCCCTAAGCAGTTTGTATATGTGGCAGATTGCCAGGCAATCTCTTCTTACGCTTAGTGAGTTGTACCCAACCATCCCCAGAATAAATGTTGAGCCTTTGCGCGGCCTCTACCTGACATTAAATTTATTTTTATAAGAATTAATTACTATAAAACATTGATTTCCTTACAAAAATAACAGGAACCGAATGGCAAAACCTTAACCTTACGCTTATTTGATGATATCACCCAACTGCGACTAGCCCGTTTTAGGGTGAACAGTGCTTTAATATTACAATAAATTATGTCAAAGTTTTAGAAAAAGCTCATAACACTAAATTAGCGGTAATTTAATTTGAATTTGTCGCAGAACCGATGCTGACCTGGCCCGTCAAGCTCACTCGGAATCGGGTGGCCAACAGAATGTTTTTAATAAGAATAGGTAACGCCAGGTTAGAAACGCATTAGGAAACGTCTCCAGACTCCCCCGGCCTCTGCCAGATGGCAGCGATAATTCAGTTTGAATTTATCGCGTACCGAGGCGCCCTTTGCCCGCTAATATCACACGGGATCGGGTGGCCAGTATATTGTTCCTAGGATATAGATGACATCGGGTCAACAACTATGTACGTTTCCAGATTCCCCGGTTATTCGGCGAAGCGCACAGTCGATTGGTTAACGTCGATTAGTCGATTAGTCCAAGCGAACGAGACGGAGCAATACGTTAGAGCGGAAAATGAAACGAACGATCGTCGATAAATATTACCTGTCGAACTTATACTCGTCCGAATAAATTCGAGCATATTTCGTGCGGTGTAAGATTTGACCTTGGCGGGCAGTTTTAATGCGTAAAAGAAAAACGGTCATCTCTCATTCCGCTCTAGCATATTGCCCTGTCTCGTTCACACGGACTAATTTCCGATTTTAGTTCACGAAGAAACGCAATCGAGCCCAATATGTATGTAAAATTAGTTCTTGTACCTAAGAATGTAACTTAAATTTGTCTTCCTTTTTTTAATGCACACACATTGTGGTAGCATAGTGGCTAGGTCGCCTGATCTTACATTGTAAGGTTCCTGGTTCGATTTCCGGCTGGGTCACCATTTGGGATTGTTTGTTTTGTTGCTTTAAGTACTTTCTATTGCACATGATGACGAGGGTCTGAGGATAGAAGCCGGAATATTGTCACTGGAACCCCTGATGGGAACTAACTAGAGTTGTCAACTACAACGGGCGAACCCGTCACCTCAGGAAGTTTTAACGATTGGTCGTTCTATCTCCCTGGAGTGAGCGCAGAAGACTTGGACAAAACAGTCCACCGTCAAGCTCCGCCACATACCCGTAGGAGGCCAACGCGTTCACCGCGAGATAGCCAGGAGTGTTACCCACCGGGCTTACACTCACGCCCTTACTTCCAATTGCGACCAGATTACTCCAGTCTCTCGATTGGTTACGAGTTCGAGGTCGCTTGCGCGGTCCTCTCCCTTACGAAGCGGTGAAACGGTGTATACCAAATCTATCGCGGACCACGGCATCCTTTGCCCGGCTGTTCACTCAGGATCGGATAGCCGATGGTCGCTTCAAGAGCAAACGCCGTATGGTCCGCAACCACCCCCGCTCTATAGGAAACAGTACTGCTTCCAGACTCCCCCGACTGTTAGTCAGAGTGCGCAATCGATTGGCTTACGCCGCACGGTGCGCAGACCGTCCAGGAGCGCCAGAAGGTCGATTCCCAGGGGAAACTAAACCTAAGGCCAGAGTCCTACCCAGGCTCGCACTTCATGCGTGGAGGTCGCCGGATGGGAGTTGACCCGTGAGTGTGACCAACCCTGAACAGAATGGGTCTTCGTGGCCAACTCAGCAAGGGCCCATTAGCTCCCCCCTGATGGGAACTGCTAAGATAGTCGAGTTTGGGCTCGTTTATTATGTTACCATGAGTATTTTTCATCACACATAATGACGAAGAGTCTGCAATGGAGCCGGGAGATTGCCGCTGAACTCCCTGATGAAAAGTAAATCTTGTTTTTTCAAACAAAATGCTTTCAATTTATATGTTTATAGATGCTGACAACGTCAGTAAAAATTCGACAGGGCAAATTGGAAGGTACCATTGAAGAATACCCCGACGTCAAGTATGTGAGCTTCAAAGGGATTCCGTACGCGAAACCGCCCATCGGAAACCTTCGATTTGCGGTATAACTTTGGCAAATTTGCAAAATATTAATAACTTATTAGTATAAATGTTTGCCTGTTTGATGTGTTCCAAGTATGAAATTATAGAGCTATCAATTAGACGTAATATGGAATCCTAGTTATTAGTAATGAAATTGTCTACTCAATAATAATTTGTATATTTTCAGGATCCTGTTCCTGCAGAGCCTTGGAATGGAGTTAGACTTCGAAACATGGAAATGTATGCCGACAAACAGACATATTCACGAAGGAGGCTAAAGGTTCGGAAGACTGTCTATATCTGAATGTCTACACCCCAAATACAGAAGGAGATAATGGTGCCAAATATGCGGTGATGGTGTACATCCATGGGGGTGCTTTTTTGCAAGGTATTTACACCATACTCACTTTAATAATAATCATCTTCCTCGTCTTTATCAAAAAAGACAAGGAAAAATGCGTTTTTGACTACCGTCATAGTCTAAAGTCCGCTCTACACTTAGTCCGCGAATCGCGCGCGACTTCGCAGCGCGAACTCACGACGAACTCGCAATGAGCGAAACAAAGCTCCACACTCGCAATGGCTCGCGGTATATAATAGTATGTATGTCCATGTCTTATTTTGTACATTACTTTATAAAATAAAGTAAAAATAAATAAATAAAATAAACATTTACGTTTTGATTATAAATTTTACACCGATGATATATAAAAAAATATTACAAAAACTATTTATTTAAACTGAGTCATTAGATGAAATAGCGTGGACAAAGGATTTAAAAGATTTTGTAATGGTTTCGATAAAGCGACTTTAAACTGATGGAAAAATACCAACGAACCCTTTTTTTCCCGACAAAATACCAACGTATCTTTTCGGAATGATGATTTCAATAATGATGAACCAAGTATTTTATATAAAATAGTCGACACAAGGCGGGTAATAATAGGTGACACCCAGTAAATGCGGCATGTACCTATTTCAAATACACCTCAATTTATTTAAATTCTGGATGACCTCTGAATGTTGATTGGGACACCTGTCTCCATCCATCGTGCTGCGGTGCTTGAAATAAAATGCTACAGTTCGGCAAGATTAAAAGAATGTTTTCGTTAATTTTCTAGGATCTGGAAACGATGATGTGTTCGGCCCACAGTTCTTGCTCAAGCAAGACGTGATCTTAGTGACGTTGAATTATCGACTGGAAGCGTTCGGATTCCTCTGTTTGGACTTGGAAGATGCGCGCGGCAACGTCGGTCTGAAGGATCAGGCCCTGGCGATGCGGTGGGTGAAGGATAACATAGAAAACTTCGGCGGAGATCCGGAAAACATCACAATTTTCGGCGAAAGCGCCGGAGCTGCCTCTGTCACATACCACCTCTTTTCGAAATCGTCTAAAGGGCTTTTCCAACGAGTCATTGCTCAAAGCGGCGTGTGTTCCAGCACTTGGACTGTCACCGATCAACATGTGAAAGTGGCTTTTCGGGTCGGGAGAGCGCTGGGCTTCGAAACGGACGACAAAAAGAAACTTTTAGATTTTTTAAAAAGAGTGCCAGCTTCTGATCTAAACGGAATCACAGACAAAATCTATACAGGCGCAGAAGAGAATAGAGATAGTGCTATATTATTCGTTCCTGTTATCGAAAAGCAATACCATGAAGGAAACGCCTTTTTAGATGAAACAATTAAGGATTTGTTGGAACGCAATGATTTCGCTGATATTCCGATGGTCTTCGGAATAAACAGTGGAGAAGGAATCATGGGGATCGGCGCGGCGTTCAAACATAAAGAGAAAATCAACCAAACCTGGCACACATACATCAATGCAATAACAAAATACGATTTTGCTCAAGATTTAACAGCGAAAATAAAACATTTCTACTTTAAAAACGAAGATTTCAGCGAGGAAACCGAAGAGAATATGATACACTTGCGCAGTGAAGCATTTTTCACGCATGGCCCCATAGAGTTAGCGAAAAAAATTGCTAGTAAAGCTAAGTCTCCGGTATATTTCTACATGTTTTCTTATGACAGCGAGAGGAATAAAATCGGTGAAAAGTTTGGTGTGAAGTCTTCGAAGCTGGTATCGCATGCAGACGAATTGAGCTACGTGTTCGATACGCATTACAATAAGGGCATCGACAATTCGAGCGACTCTTTATCGGTGATACGAAGTGTTACGAGGATGTGGACCAATATGGCGAAATATGGGTGAGTTTCATCAAAATATGTGCAGAATGCGCGTGCTCAAAAAGCAGGGAAAATTATTGTACTATTTTATAGTTTTTGCTCAACGTCTCCTAAGGTATGCTTACTACATAAAAAGTTTATTTTTCTGCGTACAATAAATTTGATAAAACTTAAGCTAACAAGTAAATATATTAACGTTAAAATTAGTAACAAATACAATTATTATCAAGTAATGATTGCCGTTACAGAAAGTGAACTATTGCATTTATAATTATTTTCATGACGGTTTCTTCATAAAATATTTGTGGTTTAAGTATTTATCCATACAGATACATGTATATTTCCGAAATGTACTCAATCAGGTCGTTCAATTGACATTAAACACTATGTATTTATGTTAACTTATTAACATTTAAACATTTAGACAACTACATATTTCATATTTGGACAGTTAAGGTACCCTATGACATTCAGGATGACATAACGATTCTAACAATACATTTATTCCACCATGACTTCTAAACGCTTAAACCGATTTAGAAGTGCGTGGTATTGTAAGAATCGCTATGTCATCCCGAGTATCATAGGGTACATTTACAGACCAAATATTAAGTAAGCACGTGTCTAAACGTCCAAATCTTCATATGTCAATAAATTACAATAGATATTTCGTGTTTAGTGTCAAATGAAAGGTCTGATTGAGTGAATTCGGGAAATATACACTTATCTATATGAATAAATACATAAACCACCAATATTTTATAAAAAACCGTAATAGACATCATTACAAGTAAAGTACTACAAATGATTCCAGAAGCTAACGGAAAATCGGGTACCTCAATGAAATATATATTTTTGAATAGCTTAGACCTTCAGGATAATGGTTGATTATGGGCGAAAATCGCTCAATACATAGGAAGGAAGTCAAATCGCTCAATACATGGGAAGGGGGTCAAATCTCTCATCAATTTTGTTTACACTAATAAACACTAAATTACATCATGCGACCAGAAATGGTACTATGTGCGACCTAAAATAATAGTTCGAAAGAGTACCTACATACAAATGAGTATAGAGGGCGTTAAATTTTATATAAATATTTGAGGTTTCAATCAAATGTCATTAGGATAATGAAAGATGCATTGCATCAATGTATCAAATATAAAGAAGATATTTAATAAAAAAACCGGTCCTATTTTGTTGTTATGTTCAATACTTTACTCGTCCTCTCTACCTTGTTATAAATACAATAGTTCACTTTCTGTAACGGCAGTCATGTTTTTTTATTCTTCTATATATATTTACTTGTATACTACTTAATTTCAGAAACCCAACACCGAATCACGACTCTTCTTTAAAGACTGTATGGAAACCAGTCACAGCAGGACGATTCCACTATCTGGACATAGATCGTATAACAGAAGCGAGTACAGACCCTCTGAAAGACAGGATGGAATTCTGGGACGCAATATACAAAGAACACAATCGTAGCAGTTCCAATAGTATCGACAATAACTAGATGAGGAATCTCGAATTTGTTCTCTTAGAGTATAAAAGAAATTAAACCAGAAAAGATAAGTTAATAGAAAATACGAAAATAAGATATACTCGTAATAAAGGTTTTATGAAAAATGAAAAAATACCGTTATTGTATTAAAAAAATATATATTTACATTGGTAAAGAGAACTTAAATTCTATTTTAACTTAGTACAAACGGCGGGCTTATCGTTTTGCGATTTCTTACAGCCAACCGTTGTAATATTAAATAAAAGTAACAATACAGCTCACATGCATAAACATATACACATACATATACATATACATACATCCATACATAAATACATATACATGTAAAAAATATATAAATATATATATATAATTTATAATAATATAATATATATTATAATAATAGATACATAGGAACTACAGATAAATAAAAATACCTACTTATATAAAATGATAGATATTACAAAGTTCTTATGAGTATCCAATCAACAACCCAACGGAAAGGAGGGGGGGGAGGGTTGGTTCTTAGTTGATATTTTGAGGGAGAAAATGTTCTTTCAGTGACGCCTTGAAGCAGGGCAACGATGTTGCATGACGAATAGCATGCGGAAGCTGGTTCCAAAGTCCAGCAGAGTGGACGCTAAATGAGTTGGTGAAAAAGAAGACTGATGTAGTGGAATTGCTATGGTGTTGTCCTGACTTAACCTGAGTGGAACACCATGACTTCCTAACGGGAGAAAGAGGTCTTTAAGGTAAGGAGATGCTATGGGACTATTCCGGACTTTATAAAGGAGTGAGAGGGCATGCAGATTTCTGCGCTCACGAATTCGAAGCCAGTGAAGTCCATCGCACTTTTATCAAAGTATTATAATTAGGTAATCTATATCATCGATTATATAGCGTTGATTATATAATGTATTATATTAATCAATCTCATATGTCGATTTGGCAACCCTTCCGGCACGGCGACATGCAGGTGGCGCTAATAGCATTGAAGGCGAAACGTATAGCAAATTATTTGGTAATTCATAATAACATTGATAATTACTGTTATTTTTTTTATAAAGGGCTGATTTATTATAAATACCCATTTATTAAACCAATGATATTAATAACATTAATATGTTAGTGCCATCTTGAAACGACCATCGGCTATCCGATCCTGGGTGAACAGCCGGGCAAAGGACGCTGTGGTCCGCGATAGATTCGGTAAACACCGTTCCACCGCTTCTTAAGGGAGAGGCCCGCGCAAGCGACCTCGAACTCGTAACCAATCGAGAGACTGGAGTAATCTGGTCACAATTCGGGAGTAAGGGCGTGAGTGTAAGACCGCCGGGTAACACTCCTGGCTATCTCGCGGTTAAGGCGTGGACGGTGGACTGTTTTTGTCCTAAGTCTTCTGTGCTCACTCCAGGGAGATAGAACGACTAATCGTTAAAACTTCCTGAGGTGATGGGCTCGCCCGCTGTAGTCGACAACCCTAGTTGTTTTGTCATTCTGAAAAGGGTCCCGAATCGTATTATCTGGACTAGATCCACGCAGTTTCATTAATAAAAAAATACTTTGCGAAGGAAGACTTAATAGCAGTACGTCCTTCGATCTGCCAGTGAGGTATTTTTTATGGAAATTTTGTTTTAGCGTAGAATACGCGGCCAAACAGACGATACGACAATGTCACAAACTCGTTTTCGTAAAAATTGGACAAGTTTCGTTTTAGCAATTAGCTATTAAAGCCTGATGAATTCGGCAATCAGACAGTCGTGAGTTTATTCACTAGCGACATGCATCTAAGAAATAAGTTTAATTTTCTTTCGTGTGTATACTTCGCGGTATTTAGTTCAGCAGCAGTAAGTGTAGTAGATACATTTTAAAGTACATATTTAGTATAAGAAATGTAACCCACTGTCAAAATTAAAGAGTTTAATATTAATAGATACCGTGACTATGTGTCAAAAAGTGATTAAGATAAATACGTCAATAGTAAAAACATACTGTTAAAAACAACCTTTTATAAAATGCTCTGTCCTGAGCCAACCCTAGATACAGCAGCCATGTCATAGTGGAACTTAGAACCGGCTATCATAATCGAATGCTATACAGAATTTCGTGTTTGTGCTGCTGACCGTTGAGGAGTTCCCTCGTTGGAAGCCAACCCTGTGTGCAGCAAATCACGTTTACTCTTAGCATTCATTTTTCAGGTGCAAGTTCCGCAAGATGTTTTCTTTTTAGAGGTTCGTGTTAACTTTTTTGTAATTTAGTTATAACGATGCGGTCTATTTCACCAATCCGCATCTTCCTTGCCTGTCTTCGGTCAATCAAAAACTCTTGCTCTTCTATTGGCACCTTGTCTTCTCTTGGACAACAACAACTTTGGATTTGTTTACATTTGCATGAAAAGAGCTCTGCTATGCTGTATAAAATAAATTTTCTGATCAGCAAATAATCTTTTTAAAGATTCGATAAGGTTTTTGATTTCAAATTTTAAGTCATTAATAGCTGAATGACTTATGTGTGTGAATCCGCAGGAAGGCACGATTTTCTTCAAATATATTCTACTTTTTGAGGCGCAAGCTAGGCAATATATAAAAATGATGGTTCTTTAAGAGTATTTAAAAAAAAGTTAAGCTGTACTGTATTCCGTTCATAACATTTCATAACACTTTCGTATGTCGGCAATACATTTTCCTTAATATCTTCTACACTTCCAAATATAGGGCACTGATAACTTCCTCTTCCAGTTTCCATAATAATCTATTAAATGTTAAAGAGAAAATAAAGTAACGATTTTTAAACGCGCAAAAAACCGTACTCTTATAATATTTATGTCGCGCTTAAATCGCTAGTATGTAACGCGATACGTGGGCGACCACTTTCGACTAGCCTCTCAAAGTTATAAAACCAAATTATTTGTAAGCAATGTCGGGCCCAATAACTCTATGCCACTTAATAGCAACATAATAATATGCGTTAAGATTACAAAATAATAATTTAAGTGGCTTCAGATGTCGTGTGTTATGTTATCTGTTCATATTCTCCGCGTGCCATCCTCCTAGACGGCACCGAAGATCCTGCCGAGTAGCGATTTAAGACATCTATCGCATTTTTAAGAGTTCATGCGCCCTTCAAGAGTCGTTTCCGCTTTGCTAAGAATCCATATTTCTGGAGCGTATATTAAGACTGGTCTGCTTGAGCTAGTCGATGATTTCAAGATATTAAAACGATCTGGATTTGCGCTTCATCTGTACGAAACTGTAACGGGCCACTTCTCACTAGACTCCAAGTTGTTTGATGTAAGGAGGTGGTGTCAACTTGCGGGTTACCTCCGTATTGAAAGTCGATTGAATCTATACCAGAAGGTATTTATTGTATCAGAAGAAATTTATAGTAATTTATATTGCCAGTTTGTTAACGTTTCCCGAATATGTCAGGGGTTTACGCGAATGCGGTAGCTATCTGCCTGAAGTTACGAGGGTGCATGGATAAGGATTATAATTTGTGCTCAAAGTATCTCGTACTCGACACGGCTCGAGTCTGTAGGAGCTCAAACTGATGCTATCTCGTCTCGATATGAGGAAGGAAGGAAGAGGTACCCAAAATGGTCGGACCCGTTGACCCAACTCATAAGAGTAGTACCGGGTTGATTCCGCCGCTGTCTTGGGGGGAGTGATCATTCGAGAAATGATACCCTGGTGCCATTTTCGCCGCCTTATAAAGGCCGGAAAATGACGCAATCCAAAATATTCCGAGTAATAATATTGTTCAATGTAACTGATTTAACAAAGTAGTTAAAATTCGTGCTAATTCAGCGCTGCACGAGGTGAAGCAATGGCTGTATTGACGTCAGTGCATTTCACTGGAATTCAATGCATTTGTTGACTGGCATATACGATACTTAAGGATCGTTACATAGCTCCCTCGCTAGTGGAGAACTTGTACATTTCATTGAAAGTGGTCTGGTGAGTGTTGTAGAAGATGGTCTGGGGAGTCTTCCTTCACCTGGAATAAAGGTCACCCTCTTTCAGGCCTTATTATTACCCATACTGCACTGCGCAGATGTTGCTTACCTGGATGTAAACGAGAGCACTCTGAATGAATCAGATAGGTCACAAAACTCATACATATCTTTAATATGCGCAAGTTCGATCGTGTATCAGTGTGTCGCAATATGGTCAAATTCCTAAGAATTTGCTAACGCGGAAATAGGCACATTCTTTTTTTTTATATTGCCCCCAATAATCCAACGAGACCTTCCTACTTAAATTAAATGTTCACTCTTTTGAGTAGTCATTATCTTCCACTCGGGCGATGTCCTGATCTTCACTATTTTCCGTTGGTCTAAATTAAAAGGAAATGCATTTCAATTCTGTCGATTAAATGCAATAAAAAGACACACACACACATGTTACGCACACACACATATAAACACTGCATGGTGAGGTTGGTTGTAGGAGATTGACGTATGATATTAAACCTGCCCATTGTGAAATGTACACAATAAAGAGTACAAACAAACAAATCCGGATAATACGGCAACTACATAGATAACGACCTAACATGAATATTTATTTAGTTATTGAAGAATTAATTTTTATAACACAAATGGCCCGTATTCCGTTTCTCGCGGGCCTAAACTAAGCTGGTGCTAAAAATTAAGAACTTAAGCACCTTTGTTATTTTGTTGGTATTCCGTTTCATCAAAATTAAGAACCGGTCTTAAAACTTAAAATTTACGTTTTGTCTATGGCCGTTCTAAAGCGGGGTCCTAATTTTGACAGCTCGCCGCCCGGTCAGTTGCTCGATCGCTCGCCGCCGCGCCGTTTTGAGTTTGTGTGTCGATTCGCGTTTTCGTTTGTTTTGAAATAAAATGACAAACAATAATAAGGAGAATGTGCCTAAACAAGAATATACAGGGCGATTTATCATAACCTATAAAAAAATACACAAGATTTTCAGGGCAAGATATAGATATGAATAAACGATTACTTACGATAATCTGCGCTTATCATCCCTTCTTCGATTTAAAAGCCACTGCTGAGCAAACATCTTTGAAAATTGCAGCGTGAAAAGTCTTCGGAATCACAAGCAAAAACAAGTTACACGGCTGTCAGACGAAGACTGATCGATTTTAGACCGTTCTTAAATAACACCCCGAACAAGACCCATCTGTCACGACAGTTGTAGAAACGGAATACCAAAAAGGGTCTCGACGGTGCTTAACGTCAATTTAAGCACCTGATGATCTCTACATAAGCACGCGCCAGTTAGGACCTACAAAAGGGAATACCAAAACGTCACTTCAAAATTAGGCGTCGTTTTTCCACCTTTTTAGACCCCAATTTAGGCACCTGCGAGAAACGGAATACGGGCCATTGTTATTACTTGCAAAAATAACTGAAACCGAATGCCAGACCCTTAACCTCACGCTTATACGATTCTGTTACCCAACTGGGACTCACCCGTTCTAGGGTGGTCAATACTCTAATAATACAGTATTTATTAAACGTTGTAGTAAAATGCTCGTTAAAAACTAAATGCCTTAAAATGTGGTCCTCAAAAAGTAAATCCCGATTCTTATTAAAAGAACAGTGTAGATATAAAACTGAAAGAAAAAAAGAAAGAAAACGAAAGGAAGGAAAAGAAACAAAAAGTCATGAGAAAATATAAAAAAAGTCATTGCTGTGAAAGATATGAATACTATACAACACAATTTATTAAGCTATTGCATAGCTTTTATCGCGGGCCTAGGCCAGCGCGGTGACCGAATGAAGAAATTTCTTAACGAAAATTAATGATTTTAAACTGATAATAACGTCTAAACGAGTACTGCTTACGATTCGAAAAAAATATATGTTAAACAAGAACATTTTCCTCATATTCTTAGCTTTGAATATATAAGATTTTGTTTATATTACATAGTGTAATTAATTTGTGAAATTAGTTCTAAGCGAACACAAAAACGACTACTACGCAAATACTATCAGGCGTAATATTATGAAACCTGCACCATTTTAAAGATAATTTAATTATCTATCTTTTAAGCTATTGCATAGCTTTTATCGCGGGCCTTAGGCCAGCGCGGCGACCGAATGAAGAAATTTCTTAACGAAAATTAATGATTTTAAACTGATAATTACGTCCAAACGAGTAGTGCTTACGATTCGAAAAAAATATATGTTAAACAAGAACATTTTCCTAATATTCTTATCTTTGAATATTTTAGATATTGTTTATATTACATTGTGTAATTAATTTGTGAAATTAGGTCTAACCGAACACAGAAACGACTACTACGCAAATACTATCTGGCGTATTATTATGAAACCTGCACCATTTTAAAGATAATTTAATTATCTATCTTTTTATCTACGATTTTTTTCGAATAATCCGTTTTTTTTGCTTTATCGAATAAAAAATTCGTGCGCGGCGCTCTATCGGAAGACGTTTAAATTATTCCGAATCGTTTGCTTCCGAAGCCGCAAATGATTCAGAATAATTTCAACGTTTCCGATAGAGCGCTCTTATTTGATATCAGAAAAAAATAAAAAAAATAAATAAATATAATTGCATAAGTTGTTAAAAAATTCTATGCAATAGCTTTACCGCGGCAGTCCCCGAGTGCCACACGTATTTTTTATACTACAGAAGGTAGGCATTCCTATACTTGGATGCGTCATTGCGTCCAATATTCTCAGTAATGTAAATAATTATGGGAAATTAACTATTGTGATAGTTGTGACGATATATTTTTAAGCTATTGCATAGCTTTTATCGCGGGCCTAGGCCAGCGCGGCGACCGAATGAAGAAATTTCTTGACGAAAATGAATGATTTTAAAGTGATAATTATGTCTAAACGAGTACTGCTTACGATTCGAAAAAAATATATGTTAAATAGGAACACTTTCCTAATATTCTTAGCTTTGAATATCTTAGATTTTGTTTATATTACATAGTGTAATTAATTTGTGAAATTAGGTCTAACCGAACACAATAACGACTACTACGCAAATACTATCTGGCGTATTATTATGAAACCTGTACCATTTTAAAGATAATTTAATTATCTATCTTTTTATCTGCGATTTTTTCGAATAATCCGTTTTTTTTGCTTTATCGAATAAAAAATTCGTGCGCGGCGCTCTATCGGAAGACGTTTAAATTATTCCGAATCATTTGCTACCGCAGCCGCAAATGATTCGGAATAATTTCAACGTTTTCCGATAGAGCGCAGTTATCTGATATCAGAAAAAATAAAATAAATAAATAATTATAATTGCATAACTTGTTAAAAATGCTATGCAATAGCTTTACCGTGGCAGTCCCCGAGTGCCACACGTATATTTTTTTTGAGTAATTTATAAACGGTACGATAATCATCAATAATTACAAAATAATGTAATAATGAAAATTTCTGGTTAAATAAATAGGACCATGTCTATAATCATAATCTCAAAATGATCGAATCCAGCAATAAAGCCTTCGTCGATAAATATACAAATTACTCTTTTTGGCGAATATCAACTATCAGGATTTTTTTAAATATATGACTAACGTATGCTCCCAGTTTGTTACTTAAACATTGTATGTTTTTTTAATGATTCACACAATAAAGAACTTGAACTTATACAATATGGTAAGTAATATAACATTGTATATATAAATACCTAGTCAAATAAAATAAACTTAAGTGCAAAAAAATCGCACACACCTAACATTTTTATTACAGCCTATTTTTTTTGATTTTGAAGCTTTCTGCAAATGAATTTTAGATGTAGGTATTGAAAGTATATAATAAAAAGGCTTTTGGAGAATACACAAGGGGTTGACCTTGACCTCCAAAAACAATACAATAGCCCGCCCTGAAATCGCTCGTCACAGGTAGCGTCGGTGGCGGGACTTATCGGAGGTATAAAAGGGTGTATTTTGAGGGAATTATCACCACCGATATATGAATCCGACTACAAAGGTCATCAACAAACGCATGTCCAGCCTGTGTATTTGACACATCAGAAGCTCCAAATAACCGCAGAACGCGGGTTGGGTCAAATCCCCTGTGGACGCAAAGTGCGTACCACTAGAGGATGATTTCACAGCAGAATTATCACCATTTGCATACCAATGCACAATCTGCAAGCTTCTCTATCGATTGCACCTCTGAAACAAGAAAATGGATACCTCACCAGAAGTATGCGCTCAAGTGATTGTATTAATTGAAGCGGGTCGGAACCAAAGTCAAGTGGCTCGATAAATGAATTACAGCAGATACCTAGTTCGTCAAGTACACCAAAGGTATCAGAAGACGAGGGGCTACAAACAGCGATAAGGATCTGGCCGGTTTCGTGCTACAACATAGCGTGATGACCGCTTTCTTGTAACGACTTCGTTACGAAATTTTCGTTTGAATGCAGTTCAACTGCGACAGCGACTACAAGAAGTTAGTGAAGTCGAAGGTAGTCGGTGGCCAGTTAGAAGAGGACTTTGGGAAGGTAGTCTGACTAAAAACAAATCAGAAAATAGCCCGAAATCGACCATAGCCCACTGAAAACCCCGCCTTTAGTTCGCGTAGGAGCAAGTGGGTTGGACCAAAGAACAATGGAAAGAGTCCTGTTCTCTGACGAGTGCAGGATATATTATGATGGCAGCAATGGACATGGGAGAGTCTACAGAAGATCATGAGAGAGATTTACCCGGTGATGCATTGCAGAACGTGTCTCTTATGCTCTGTGGAGGTATATGTCACTGACTGCGAAGAGTGAAATTGTGTTTATCAACGGACCGTAAACTGGCCATTAATCGAGAGGATTTACTTCTCGACACTACATTGAGGAAGTACTCAAGAACCACGTTATACCTTTTGCTGGGTTTATTGGCGATAACTTCCTGTTCATGCAGGATAATTCAATACTGCATAGGGTGGTACAGCCATTACATTCAAGAAGTGGATGTGGCCGTTGAAGAGCGGCCAGCTCGAAGAACGGACCTCAATCCCATCGCACATTTATATGACGAGCAGAAAAGAAGAGTTCGAGCCCGAACGACTCTCCAGAAGCTGCAACAGGCGATCGTAGAAGAATGGGAGGCGATACCTCAAGATCTTGTGAAAACTCCTGTTAAATCAATGAAAAATCAAATGAAAGCTGTCATTCGGGCTAGGAGAGACTACATTTCTTATTACAAAAAATGTTTTTTTTTCGATTTTATGTTTTAATTAATTTTTATCACCGATTCTGAAGTTGCTAAATCTACAACAAAACGTGCACTTCGGATGATGACCCCCAAAAAGCATTTTGTTGCCACGATACATGTACAAAAAAGTACCACTGGTTAGAGATTGCAATAGACTTTGGATCTGCATCCAAAAAAATTCGCCAAACTTTGTATTTTCTGAGAGATTTAGTTCTGTGTTGAAAATTCATAGGTGTGAGACTTTTTTGCTTTTAAGTGTAGAATGCATCGTCAAAATCATAACAAAAAATATAATCAACATACCTAATATAACCAATAAAATAAAAAATATAAAGTTATATTAGGTTATAATTTCTAACATTTGATGTATGGTCAGTCATATCTAATTCTTGTTCTTTTATGATTATAGATGCTGAAAACGACGGTAAAAATTCGACAGGGCAAACTGCAAGGCGCCCTTGAAGAATACTCTGACGTCAAGTATGTGAGCTTCAAAGGGATTCCGTACGCGAAACCGCCCATTGGAAACCTTCGATTTGCGGTATAACTTTAACAAAGGAGGATGGGCAAAAAATAATGGGACGCGTCCCCACCAACCAATAACAACCAGGCATATGTCTAGTCCAAGAATGAGGGTTTCCGCAAGAAAAAAATCCGGAAGATTTTTTTCCAACGGTTTTATATGTATTTTTGACATCGATATATTAGGGGATCATATATCGATGATTTGTGGTCGCGGAATCCGATTGTCAAGTTTGTCACATCGCCAGTTTTAGGCGAAACTTTAATGTACATTTTAAAATAAAACGTGACATAAAGACACCATTTTTGATCGCGCTCAAACCGCGTTATGGAACACTACAGGAATTAAGTCAATAAAAGAAATTTGTAGTAAATTTTCTCCACTTTAATTTAGTATAGATTAGTAATTGTACTGTTCACGAGTTATAAGCGAAAACTAAAATAAGTACATATTTTTTGCGGTTTTTCACGATTCCTGTTTTTTTTATTTTAGCTCATCTCTGGCGGAGTGGCGAAGTTGAAAATCGGATTCAGCGACCAAAAATACATATAAAACCCTCGAGGAAAACACATCCCTTTTCCAAACAAACCCTTTTTTCCTGGAAACTGATGTTTGGATCTCACTGTTATTTGCTACTATGGCGGTCAGTCTCAAATCATTTTGGAAAAATGTTACAGCTATAAAAAAAAACAAAACCCGTTTCTCTATATAAAAAAGTCGTCGCTAATCAAAGGCCCGGGTATATGCTGTTACGCCACGCCCCAATGCTTCGCCCCAACATTATTTGCTGGAAGGAATCGGCAAAGTAAAAATTTGGGGTGGAAAGGCGGGGGAAGAAGGGGGGGTTTAGGTTAGACGTTGTTGTCTACTTGCCGGGAAAGTCTTGGGGTGACACAACCGTTTTATTTTGTACTACGCGTCGTATTATATAGGTAGCAACATCAACTGATCAGTATATGTACATTAAAATAACACTCTAAATCCTTCGAGGTTATTGGCAATTTAATTGAAACTCCGTGGAACTAGACCAGCGGTTCCTAACCTTTTTGAGGCTATTAGTAAAATAAGAGTGTTGACTAGAAGAATCCTAACGTCCATAAGCAGATAACTCTGATTCTTTACAGAGATTTGAGAAGAGAAAAACACCATTGAGTTTATCGATTTACATAAGCCCATGTTTTTTAACCAATTGCGCAACCACGTTTAAACACGTTGCCGTAATCAAGAATGGGTAGAATGAGAGTGTTGACTAGGAAAATTTTAAAGTCCGCAGGCAGATAATCTTAGATTCTATACAGATTTGAGAAGAGAAAAACACCACTGAGTTTATCGATTTACATAAGCCCATGTTTTTTAACCAATCGCGCAAACACGTTCAAACACGTTGCCGTAATCAATAATGGGTAGAATGAGAGTGTTGACTAGGAAAATCCTAAAGTCCGCAGGCAGATAATCTTAGATTCTATACAGATTTGAGAAGAGAAAAACACCACTGAGTTTATCGATTTACATAAGCCCATGTTTTTTAACCAATCGCGCAAACACGTTCAAACACGTTGCCGTAATCAATAATGGGTAGAATGAGAGTGTTGACTAGGAAAATCCTAAAGTCCTCAGGCAGATAATCTTAGATTCTATACAGATTTGAGAAGAGAAAAACACCACTGAGTTTATCGATTTACATAAGCCCATGTTTTTTAACCAATTGCGCAACCACGTTTAAACACGTTGCCGTAATCAAGAATGGGTAGAATGAGAGTGTTGACTAGGAAAATCCCAAAGTCCGCAGGCAGATAATCTTAGATTCTATACAGATTTGAGAAGAGAAAAACACCACTGAGTTTATCGATTTACATAAGCCCATGTTTTTTAACCAATCGCGCAAACACGTTCAAACACGTTGCCGTAATCAAGAATGGGTAGAATGAGAGTGTTGACTAGGAAAATCCTAAAGTCCGCAGGCAGATAATCTTAGATTCTATACAGATTTGAGAAGAGAAAAAAACACCACTGTTTTTTTTCGAATTTCGTAATCCCATGTTTCTTTTTAACCGAAATGTTAATTTTGCGTTAGCGTCGTCGGGGTGAAATGATGAAAACATTTGTCTGACGCTCATAATGAAATGGTTTTTACAATATGTATATTTTCAGGATCCTGTTCCTGCAGAGCCTTGGAATGGGGTTAGAGACGCTTCGAAACATGGCAATGTATGCCCGCAAACATTGCTGCACACGAACCAGGCTAAAGGTTTAGAAGACTGTCTATATCTGAATGTCTACACCCCAAATACAGATGGAGATAATGGTGCCAAATATGCGGTGATGGTGTACATCCACGGGGGTGCTTTTAAACGAGGTATTTAAACCTTGCTTAAATTATCATAATCAACTTCCTCGTCTTTTGCAATAAATACAGGACGAAATTTCCGCGATAGTCTTCGAATACTGCGATAGTCTCCGATTTTATATGAATACGATTGTCGCAGTACTAATTATGGGTATGTTGTATGTTGGTTGTGTATGTTTTGAATTTGGTTAAATACGGTAGTTTATATATCGATACGCGAAAACAAAAATAAGTTAATAGTTAAATCATATTTTTAAAAAACAAGCTTTTATTAAAATTCTGTATCCGAACCTAACCCTGGGTGCAGTAGCTAGGTCATGGTGAAACGTAGAACGTGCTATCATAATTGAGAACGTATAAAAAATCGTTTCTGTCCTGTTGAACGTTGAGGAGTCCCCTCGTTAGAAGCCAACCCTGGGTGCAGCAGCCCTGTCGCGGTGAAACTAAGAACAGGCTGTCCTAATTGAATGCCAATACAAAATTTCGTTTCCGTGCTGTTGACCATTGAGGAGTCCCCTCCTTGGGAGCCAACCCTGGGTGCAGCAGCCATGTAATGTTAAAATTTAGAAAGGGCTATCATAATTTATTTATTTATTTATTTATTTATTTGAATTGAATTGAATGCGTATACAAAATTGTGTATCTGTGCTGTAAACCGTGGAAGAGTAGCCTCATCGGAAGCCGATCCTGGTTGTAGAATCAGGTCATGCTCACCATAAAAATTCATTATCATCGAAACTGAACCAACGTGAAAAATTTCAACTTCATAGCATAGGAGGAAGTGGTTCTAATTCAGCTTGCAATTATATAAATTATTATGTATATATTAATAGTATATCATATCGTATTTTTATTTATATTATTTCATATTTTTTGGCAGTGCTTTTATAATTGTATTTATATATTTTAATTATAAATATGTTTATACCATATATCATTTATTATTTATTGAAATCGTATTTACGTATACCTATGTGTATTTGCCATATTGTATTACCTACAATGTATTATTCGTACAAATTTAGTGTTTTGATTTGTATTATAATGTTATTTATTTATTATTATATATTATTTAATCTTAATTAAGGACATTCATTAATTATAAAAATAAAAAGTATTTTTTACGTTAATTAGGCCAATTGTTACATAAGTTGTTTTACTTATTTTAATTACTCTGACCCGCCTAGATACGGGACAGTTTAGTCCTAGTTAGGTGGGCAATGAGCATTAGCTGCATTTCGGTGTTCAATTTTTCCGAGTTACTTATAACATTGATAACAATGGGGCTAAATGTACAAAAATAAAATGAATAAAGTATTAAACTTTAAAAAAAATATATATATTTGACCTAAACAAACATACATACATACATTGCAAGGTAAACAAAAACCTTGTAAAAAACGTTTCAATCGGTAAAGAGTTATACAAAAGGAATTATTCTGTTTTGTCATCTAAATGATTTTTGCGATCGGTTGAACGGTACAGACGTTGACGTGCTGCAGCGCCATCTAGTGGCGAGATATAACGAAGTGGATAGCGCGACAATATTATCCGGACCTAAATACCTGAGTATACCAATTTTCATAGCGATCGGTTGAACGATATACAAGTTGATGTACTGCAGGGACAGAAATTGTAAGAATGCCACTGGTTTAAAAATATACATTTTTTAATATGTTTTCTTTAATTTTGTAGGATCTGGAAACTCTGATGAATGCGGCCCGCTGTTCTTGCTAAAGCAAGACGTGATCTTAGTGACGTTGAATTATCGACTGGAAGCGTTCGGATTCCTCTGTTTGGACTTGGAAGAGGCGCGCGGCAACGTCGGTCTGAAGGATCAGGCCCTGGCGATGAGGTGGGTGAAGGATAACATAGAAAACTTCGGCGGCGATCCAGAAAACATCACGATTTTCGGCGAAAGCGCCGGAGCGGCCTCTGTCACATACCACCTCTTTTCGAAATCGTCTAAAGGGCTTTTCCAACGAGTCATTGCTCAAAGCGGCGTGTGTACCAGCGCTTGGGCTGTTACAGACCAACATGTGAACGCGGCTTTTCGGGTCGGTAAAGCGCTGGGCTTCGAAACGAACGACAAAAAGAAACTATTAGATTTTTTAAAGAGCGTGCCAGCTTCCGATTTATACGGAATCACAAACATAATCTATACAGGCGCAGAAGAGAGCAGAGCTACTGCTGTATTATTCGTTCCTGTTATTGAAAAGCGATACGACGAGAGAAAAGCATTTTTAGATGAAAACATCGAGGATTTGTTAAAACGCAATGATTTCGCTGATATTCCAATGATTTTCGGAATAAACAGTGGAGAAGGAATCATGGAGATCGGCGCAGCGTTCAAAAATAAAGAAAAAATCAATCAAAACTGGCACACATACATCAATGCATTAGGAAGACATGATTTCGCTCAAAATTTAACAGCAAAAATAAAACAATTCTACTTTAAAAACGAAGATTTCAGCGCGGAAACCGAAGAAAATATGATACACCTGCGTAGTGATGCTTTTTTCACGCACGACATCATAGAGTTCGCGAAAACAATCGCCAGCAAAGTTAAATCTCCGATATATTTCTACACGTTCTCTTATTACGGCGAGAGGAATAAAATCGGTATAAAGTTTGGTGTGAAGTCTTCGAAGCTGGTATCGCATGTTGACGAATTGAACTACATGTTCGATTCGTATTACAATAAGGGCAATGTCGACAATTCGAGCGATGCTTCATCGGTGATACGAAGTGTCACGAGGATGTGGACCAATATGGCGAAGCATGGGTGAGTTTCATCAAATTAATTGTATCCTTTTATTTATTTAAGTAATACCCAGCTCAGACTGTCCGTCCTCATACCAAACGGGACACATTCCTCTCATTCCATTGCTTTCCAAAACCAAATCTACAAAATAGAGAAATTTTCGCATTTTTTTTCGGATATGGATTAATATCTCCTAAGGTATGCGTCCTACAGAAAAAGTGACTTGTTTCTGTTTTTAAGCACATTCCAATATATTAATTTAAAATTAAACTAAGCACAGTGTATTAGAAATTTTCGAGATACAGCTCTCCGAAAATTGACAATGCTTTCCAAAAAAGTGTCAATTTTCACAACAGATGTAAAACTAATTATTTTGGCATTCGAGAGGCTACTTGGTGATCTCAGAGATAGCGCGTTAATAAGATTGCCAACTTTAGGCAATCTTATAACTTATTAATTTTATTAAAATTATTTGAAGAGCTGTATCTTGGAAACTTTTTGACATACGGTTCTCGCATGATATATCGTTTTTCGCATTCTGAGACTAACGATATTACGTAACCAAAAATGACAGACGACATACGGTTAGGCAGATTATGGGCTATTTAGGGATGCATGCTGCTGAGTCCCAAAGGAAAGGTGGGCAAGAGAGGATGCCTGAATATGAGACTGGAGACTGATTAGAGAGAATACTAACTTGCTATTAAAATGCATAATAAAATGCTATTAAAAACCAATAAAAATTTTGATCATTTCTCGAAAAAAAAAAAAAATGATGTTCGACAATGGAATTCTACCAGAAATATCCGCGAAATGACGCGCAAAATTATTCTAGCGGCCGTCTATGTATCTATGGTAATAATGAGATATTTGGTATGGATTTTAGGGTGCGTTCGAATTAGAAAATAATATTACTGTGCGCTCCGGGAGCGAACCGCCAATATTGGTCGTTACGTAGTCAACGGTGTTTTAATGTGAAACCAAATTGGTCGTTACGTAATTGGGGTAAACTTGGATAACTTGAGTTTGAGTTGAGGGTTTGGGGCTGAGACTAACGATATTACGTAACCAAAAATGACAGACGACATACGTTTAGGCAGATTATGGGCTATTTAGGGATGCATGCTGCTGAATCCCAAAGGAAAGGTGGGCAAGAGAGGATGCCTGAATATGAGACTGGACTGATTAGAGAGAATACTAACTTGCTATTAAAATGCATAATAAAATGCTTTTAAAAACCCGAATACTACATACTATTAAAATGCCTAATTTCAGAAACCCAACACCGAACTACGACAATTCCTTAACGACGATATGGAACCCAGTCACAGCAGAACGATTCCAGTACCTGGACATAGATCTTGTTACAGAAGCAAGTACAGACCCTCTGAAAGACAGGATGGAATTCTGGGACGCAATATACAAAGAACACAATCGTAGCAGTGCCAATGCTATCTAGAATAACTAGATGAGCAGTCTAGAATTTTCGTCTTTAAAGTATAAACCTGACAAGAGTAGCGGCGTAATTTCATGGCAGACCGCGGCAATTTATTGGAATTTCTTGCTATATCGCCGCGCTCGACAAAAGGTACTATAACTATGGAACTACTATAGCAATCATAAAAAGAATAACTGTACAATGATTGCATTGAAATTTTGTAAATTTAGGATATTGAAATCTCAGTTTGTAAAACAATTAGATAATTATATAATAAATATGAGAAAACCGAAAAAGTGAAAAAAACTCAGCATTTCTAATTTGTACTTGTCTTACGGAAAAATACGGAACCCTATTTCGAAATTGTAAATACTATCGTGATCTTTATTAGATTCTCTATCAAAGGTAATATTTCGTTTTGCTTATTTACATATAAAAATATTTAGTTATTAGCTCATAAAACCAATAAACATTTTGATGATTTCTTGTTGAAAAAAAAATGATGATGTTTGACAATGGAATTTTACCAGAAATATCCGAGAAATGACACGCGAAATTATTCTAGAGGCCGTCTATGTATCTATGGTAATAATGAAATATTTGGTATGGATTTTAGGATGCGTTCGAATTAGAAAATAATATTACTGTGCGCTCTGGGAGCAAGTCGCCAATATTAGTCGTTACGTAGTCAACGGTGTTCTGATGTGCAACCAAATTTGGTCGTTACGTAGCCGAAGGGAATCAGAATAAGTTAATAGTAATAACATTTTTTTAAACAAGCTTTTATTAAAATGCTCTCCGAGCCAACCCTAGGTCACAGTATACCAGACAGTAGCTTCCAGACTATAACCTTTTCAACTCTTGTCATGACCTAGTGATGCCTGCATGCCAAATTTCAGGTCAATCGGATGAAGCTTTTAGGCGCTACACAGAGAATTGCGTTCACAATACTTTCCTCTGTCAGGAAAGTAAAAATAACAAGCAACATTGAAAATAATCACCCTAGAACAAGCCTGGCTTAGTTTGCTGACACTGTTGGTCGAACGCAAGTATGTATTTGTTTTATTTTACTATGGTTTCATTAGACTTGAGTAACGGAAACAGATTTGAATCGTAAATAAATAAATAAATGTTTTTTTTTATATAATCACCCTTTCGGGTTTGTGGGATCAAAAATCGTATTTTAGTAAACCGATATTTTCCTCTATCACAATACGACAAATTAAAAACGGGTGCGGGCGACTCAGTCTTGTAAAACTGTTTATTTCCCCCATTCGAATCACACACATTAAAGCTTAATTAATTTTATCGTATGGGACACACTGTGCTTTGGTGATGTATATATAATTCTTAACTCCCAAGGGAGACATAAGTCCAGTCCATCCCAGAAAAGTTAGTACAGGGTGTGCCCTTTCGGGATCTGCACCTAGACAATGTTGTTTATAAGCATTTATAATATTGCTTACCTATGTAATTACTGTTTTACCACACTGGCCACTTAACCCTTCGAGTAGCGGCATAATTTCATGGCGACCGCGGCAATTTATTGGAATTTCTTTCAATATCGCCGCGCTTGACAAAAAGTACTATAACTATGGAACTACTATAGCATTCGTAAAAGGAACAACTGTACAATGATCGCATTGAAATTTCGTAAATAGAATATTGAAATCCCATTTTGTAAAACAATTAGATAATGAATAAATATGAGAAAGTCGAAAAAGTGAAAAAAAACTCAGCATTTCTAACTTGTACTAGTCTTACGGAAAAATACGGAACCCTATTTAGAAATTGTAAATAATATCGTGAGTTTTATTAGATTTTCTATGAAAGGTAATATTTAGTTTTACTTATTTACATACAAAAATATTTAGATATTAGCTCACAAAAACCAATAAAAATTATGATCATTTCTCGAAAAAAAAAAAAATAATGATGACGTTTGACAATGGAATTCTACTAGAAATATCCGTGAAATGACGCGCAAAATTATTCTAGCGGCCGTCTATGTATCTATGGTAATAATGAAATATTTGGTATGGATTTTATGGTAAGTTCGAATTAGAAAATAATATTACTGTGCGCTCCGGGAGCAAGCCGCCAATATTGATCGTTACTTAGTCAACGGTGTTTTGATGTGCAACCAAATTTGGTCGTTACGTAGCCGAAGGGACTTGGATAACTTGGGTTTGAGTTGAGGGTTTGGGGTTGAGGAATTTCAAATTCAAATAAATTTTAAAACTTTTCATTAATTTTTTTTAAAAATCAACAGTTTCTATTGATTTATTGCAATGTTGTTGATTTCATCTCATCTCCATCACGTCTCCCCATTAAATAAATAACTTATCGCACATATTTCTTCATCCGATAATCGTGATTACAGGTATTGTTAAGCTGCTACCTATATGTTTTTATAGCTGTAGTAAAATTCTTTATAGTTTTCAATTTGGCTATAGTATTTAATTTAATGCTTATTACGAAATATCAAAAGAACCATTGAAGTCACGAACAGGACAATAAACGAAATGCTTGTGTTGTGCATGGGTGGTCAAAACGCATTTACAATAAATATGCGTCGCTAATATTCATATCAATATTTAATAGGTATTAAAAATTATTAAAAATAAAAATAACAATTGAATACGGCTGATATGAGCATTAGCACTCACTGCTGCTGCCTAAATAAGTGCCAGGACTTGTTCCACGGCAGCGAGCTCTCTAGATTTGTATCCACATATATTCGGCAATTTATTAGAGCCACTGTGAATTTTAGTACTAATTTGCATAATTCAACAATTTTATTTTCCTAAACAACATGTATTTTCAGGTTTTTATAGTCTTTGACTTATGGTATGTTAAATCCACATTTAATCACAAATAATATTAGCCATCATAGTCACAGGAAATGGAACTTACCGCGTAAAATAGTGAAATTCTACATTTTTCTTTGAAGATCACGGAGAGAATGTTTACGGTAAGGTTAGTTTTTCATAATGACGATGACAACTAACTATGACGGCTTGTAAATATTTATTAACTTTGACATTATATGCCCTCACTTCTTTGTAAAAAAAAAACTTAATTTGAATATTTTTATAAATGTTCAACGGAATTACATTTTTAGTTGAAATACTTTTTGGGGGAAAAGTATTTATGTATACATGAAAAAGAAAGTTTTAAATATGTTTTGATGGCAACATTACTAAATCAATAAAAAAAATAAAAGAAAAAAAATGGAATTTCTACCTAATTTTTCTGAGAATATTCAGAATGAGTTTTTTTTACAAAGAAGTGAGGGCATATAATGTTAAAAATAATAAATATTTACAAACCGCCGTAGTCAGTTGTTATCATGATGTTGGTCATCAGGGTGGGGGTGACGGGTAAAATATTTAGAAATCGATATAAATGTCGAATTTTAATCATTGGGGTTCGCTGAAATGAATAGTGATACACGAGTTCAGCCCCCATCGGCTAGGGGTGGAGGTGACAAGAGGGTGACAGGTAAAATATTTAAAAACGATTGACATGTGTTAAATTTTAATCCTTGGGGTTCGCTGACATCAATAGTGTTACACCTGATGACGTTTAAGTACAAGCTCAGCCCCCTTCGGCTAGGGGTGGGGGTGACAATGGGGTGACGGGTAAAACATTTAAAAGCGAAAGATATAAATGTCGAATTTTAATCATTGGGGTTCGCTGAAATGAATAGTGATACACCTGATGCCGTTTAAGTAGAAGCTCAGCCCCCATCGGCTAGGTACGATATAAGTGGCTAATTCATAGTATTTAGGTTTGCTGAAATAAATAGTAATACACCTGATGCCGTTTAAGTACACGCTCAGCTTCCATCGGCTAGGGGTTGGGATGACAAAGGGGTGACAAGTAAAATATTTAAAAACGATCGATATTTATTTATTTATTTATCCTATTTTTTATAGTTACATAAAAAAGATTGCGTTCATTTTTTTAACACAGTTTTAAAAGAATACATATGATGAAAATCGCGAAAGGGCAATAACTTGTCAGGATTACATCACCCCACTAGGTATACGCCTGTGTTGGGGTGATGGATACAAAGTTCTGTGGTATTATTTGCTGAGCCTGTACGCCTTGCCTGCTGTCCTTCTTCCGTCTCATAAAAAATACGTGTGGCACTCGGGGACTGCCGCTGTAAAGCTATTGCATAGCATTTTTAACAACTTTGCAATTATAATTATTTATTTATTTTATTTTTTCTGATATCAGATAACTGCGCTCTATCGGCAAATGTTGAAATTATTCCGAATCATATGGGGCTGGGGAATCAAATGATTCGGAATAATTCCGATAGGGCGCCGCGCACGAATGTTATTCAATAAAGCAACAAAACCGGATATTATTCTTTTATTCTTTGACTATTCGAAAAAAATCGTAGATAAAAAGATAGATAATTAAATTATCTTTAAAATGGTGCAGGTTTCATAATAATACGCTAGATAATATTTGCGTGGTAGTCGTTTTTGGGTTCGGTTAGACCTAATTTCACAAATTAATTACACTATGTAATAAAAACAAAATATAAAATATTCAAGGCTAAGAATATTAGGAAAATGTTCTTGTTTAACATATATTTTTTTCGAATCGTAAGCAGTACTCGTTTAGACGTAATTATCAGTTTAAAAGCATTAATTTTCGTTAAGAAATTTCTTCATTCGGTCGCCGCGCTGGGCTAGGCCCGCGATAAAAGCTATGCAATAGCTTAAAAACAATACGTAATTTAATTTAGCATAATATAATATAAATAATATAATATAACATATTACAATATAATATAATATCATATGTTATAACATATAAAATAATGTATCATATTTATATATAATATAGTATAATATATAAATGTCTAATTTTAATCATTAGAGTTCGCTGAAATGAATAGTGATGCACCTAATGCTGTTAAGGTACAAGTTCATTGAGTGTGACAAATAGAATAGATTTAAAACTAAAATAAAGAGAAAAATAAAGTTATAAGAAATTTAAAAAAAAAGTCATAAGAAAGATATAAAAAAGGTCATTAATATTTAATATATTATGGTAAGTAAAATAAAATTAAATATAATAATATGTAGTCAAATTTATTGTCAATATTATATTTTTTGTTAATTAGAATAATTTAGTGTATGTATATTAATCTATGTTAAATTGAGTACATAACTAATTTTATATGCTTTTATTATACTGTCACTCCTATACAATTACAGAGTTGTAAATACTGTGCACTCTGTATTCTGTATAAACTTCCCAAAATTATAGATTTTGGAAATTTATGTAGGACACGTTGCATTTCGGATAAATTCTAAATTCTCTTTCACCGTACCCCTTTCCCAACTGTCAAGAGTTCAGAATCAGCGTGACCCACAAACCTTGATGTGTTTGCTCGTGTAATGCAGTGCGAGCACGGAGACGATAATAAGTTTGATTACACTATTACAAACTATTACTTTTTACACGACTGTCCAACAAAAAAGTGGTGTAATGTGGTCATGGTTCTTCTATGTATGTTTTTCGTGTTTTATTCCACAATAACTTCTAAACGCTCGAACTGATTTAGAAGTGTGTTATATTGTTAGAACCGTTATGCAATCCCGAGTGTCATAGGGGTCTACTTGAACTTTCAAGCGCTTAATTATTACGTATTGAGACCTACATATATACCAAATTAAAAATTAATATCTTTACGAGTATGTAAATGATATTCGTATTTAGCTAAATGATTTAAAAATTCGTTTGGTAATAAAGTATTATTTTATTTTGATTCCTTGGCTACTTGCCGTATTTATTTGACTACTTGGCGTGATTCCTTGGC
This sequence comes from Micropterix aruncella, assembly GCA_944548615.1. Lineage (NCBI taxonomy): Eukaryota > Metazoa > Arthropoda > Insecta > Lepidoptera > Micropterigidae > Micropterix > Micropterix aruncella. The sequence goes on along the minus strand of OX155975.1, from coordinate 869,741 downwards.
TACTTGCCGGATTATATTATCTTGAAGTATTCGATTGGGTGTATTGGTTTACTCGCATGCTTTATCGTTATAATTATTCAATAAGTTAATAGTAAAAACAGATTTCTTAAAACAATCTTTTATTAAAATGCTCTGTCCTGAGCCAACACCCAGGGTTGGCAGCAGCCATGTCATAGTGGAACTTAAAACTGGCTATCATAATTGAATGCGTATACAACATTTCCTTTCTGTGCTGTAGACCGGAGTCCCCTCGCTGGAAGCCAACCCTGGGTGCATCAGCCCTGTCGCGGTGAAACTTAGAGCGGGCTATTATCATTAAATGCGTACACAAAATTGTGTATCTGTGCTGTTGACCGTGGAAGAGCAGCCTCGCCGGGAGCCGATCCTGGGTGTAGAATCAGATCAGGGTTGGTCACACTCACGGGTCAACACCTATCCGACGGCCTCCACGCATGAAGTGCGAGCCTGGGTAGGACTCTGGCCTTATGGTCAGTTTCCCTTGGGAATCAAACTTCTGGCGCTCCTGGACGGTCTGCGCACCGTACGGCGTAAGCCAATCGACTGCGCACTCTGACTAACAGTCGGGGGAGTCTGGAAGCAGTACTGTTTCCTATAGAGCGAGGGTGGTTGCGGACCTTACGGCGACTGCTCTTGAAACGACCATCGGCCATCCGATTCGGTATACACCGATAGATTCGGTATACACCGTTTCACCGCTTCGTAAGGGAGAGGACCGCGCAAGCGACCTCGAACTCGTAACCAATCGAGAGACCGGAGTAATCTGGTCACAATTGGAAGTAAGGGCGTGAGTGTCGGCCCGCCAGGTAACATTCCTGGCTATCTCGCGGTTAAGGCGTTGGCCTCTTACGGGCTTGTGACGTAGCTAGATGGTGGACTGTTTTGTCCCCAAGTCTTCTACGCTCCCTCCAGGGAGATAGAACGACTAATCGTTAAAACTTCCCGAGGTGACGGGCTCGCCCGTTGTAGTCGACAGCCCAAGATGTAGAATCAGATCATGCTCACCATAGAAATGCATTGTAATCGGAACTGAACCAACAACTAAAATGTCAACTTCATAGGATAAGAGGACGTGGTTGCAATTCAGCTTGCAAGATTTAACATAAACAAACTAACAAACATTGCAAGGTAAATAAAAGTTTGTAAAAATAGTAGGTAACTATGCTGTAAAATAATGTCTGCAAAACTGTGCGAGTTTTTAAAACAATAAGCAATAGCATGTTGATTGATTGATTTATTCGGCACAGTGTTATATTTTTAACACGCTTTTATTAGGTCGACCTGTATGTAACTATGTAGTAGAATCTAAGGTAACTAATTTAACCATTTTCCAAGGATCGTAGCGTCATGAAATTTGGCAGCTGTATGTAGCTTTGCACATAAGGATCGGACACTGTTCCGCCCCTTCGCACCTTCACCGTGTTAACGTCCTCGGGTCTTCGCAGTGCGATTGTGAACACAGAGATTACACGCTGGACCATTATTTTTTACCTGCCATAATTATTCGAGTTTCATCCTAGACCTTATCTATACCACTATACTGTGTCTATACTAACACTATAAAGAAGCAACGTTTGTAAGTTTGTATGTAGGAGGTAATCTCCGAAACTACTCATCCGATTTAGAAAATTCTTTGACTAATGGAAAGCTACATTATCGACGAGTGCCATAGGTTATATTTTATAATAATCCTAATATACACTTATTGCCGCATGGCAATGTCTTACAACTAACCTAATCACAGTAATACATGCACGCATTGTGGAAATAAAGATAATTACATACGTCTGCATAAAATACAGACCAGTAAAGGTATTTAAAACTAGGAATGACCGAGGAGAGGAAATTGGGAGAGGAAGAGGAGAGAAAGGGAAGAACTGGTTACTTCTTAGAAAGGTAGTAATCCTTAAGGTGAGTCTTAAATGATAGTAAAGAAGGCGAGTTATGTATATTTGCCGGAAGATCGTTCTAGTCTTGCACCATAGACACAGAAAGAGTAGGAATAGAAATCACTATTATGACATGGATTTTTTAGTAAGCTGTCAGAGGCTGATCGAAGTACGAGACCGTGGCAAATCAATGGTTTAAAAAGCTAGTGGAGATAGGATAGTGTTGATTGAGAAAGTAAACGATAGAGGAGATCAAGTATGTGAACGTTTCTCCTTTGGCGTACTAGCAATCACTTTAACTGTGCGCTATATTCGGATACGTGATCATACAGATGAATCGAATGCATACATTTTGCAAATATTCCAGTTTGTTGAGCAGATATTTTATTGTGGTAGATATTGGTTTTCAATACGAAATCAGGATATTTGCAAATCAAGTCGGAGGAAAATGAGCTGGTGAGTTGCTATATCGGCGTGCGCTGAAAAACGGCGTGATATATGTGAAAATAATGTATCACATTAACGTAAAGGCCGTAAAGAGATCTTTTAAAGAGATCTATTAAAAAGTCCAGCCGCAAAGAGATCTATTAAAAAGTCCGCGGCGGCATATATCCAACTTTTATATTTAGGGTACAATAACTGCTTTTATGACTTAAAAAAATAGGAAAAAGAATTAGGCAATGTTTAGTTAAAGACATTAACAATAAAATATGAATCCTTACTAAAATAAATTATTCCGTCATTACGAGTGTTAAATGGAGATACAATTAGCCATATACTGTAAGTTTGTAGGTGGTATAGTTTATCAGATATCATGAGATTAGTGTGGCTGGAAATATCTAGCGGCGGCGCGGCGACGGCTGGCCCAGCAAGGTAAGCGTTCAGCGGAAGGCGGCGAGTGGCAAGGGACAAGACGCGTACCTACATCTACGAGATAGGTAGCGTGCATCTGGGAGGGACCTCTTAAATGATTCCACTAAATACCTAAAGTTAGGCAAATGAACGCCACCCTACTTGAATTAACAACTCGATTCGAAATTTATTCCCCGATTTATTCCTCGATTTATTTCCCTTTCCATATCCTTTCCCCGTTTGTATCGTCCCTCATAACAATGTTTCACGTTCTATGTCGACATACCTGTATTTATATATTTAAATATTTTCCTTTGTTTCGTTGTTTCAGTATTAACAAACAAACAACCGTCTTTTATAAACAAACTAACGTAGATGCTTTCCGGAAACGAGCTGACAGAAAGGCATCGTCTATCGGTTGGCATAGAGCCATAGATTATAGAAGAACAAAAAGAATAATAAGAAGAAACCCGTTGTCATCCCTTGCTCCATGAGAGAGTTCATCGCACCGTATGACAAACTTCGACAACACAATAAGTTTGTGTTCATTAATCTTAGAACTGTTAGCCGAAGTGAGAGCGGCAAACCGGTTGCGGTCCGCTTTTTATTTTAACGAAGGAACGAGAACACTTTCCGTGTTTGGTCTTCGAATATACGGTTGTGAAACTGCCGACGAAAAAAATATATGTGTGTCATTTTAGGATTCTGTCGTTTGAGTAATATATTGGCAAATTTTAATGTGTTGGCGTGCAGCGTCATCGTCCGTTTTCTCTTGAGACTTTTTGAGGGCGAGTTAAGTGTGTACTTACCACAATATTTCGATAATATAAATGTGGGTAAGTGTACGTGCGGCCCTATTTTGATTTGCAATGGAAAATTAAGCAAATGCTTGCGGTGTTTCGGTTGCGGCAATTAGCTTACAGAAATAAGAATCATATTATTGAGTCTTTACGTAATTGGCGTTTTTTAGCACTGACCAATTTGGATTCCGTGCAGCTTGGGAGGTCGGCTTAACTCGCGGTTTTGTTTCTATCCGGTAGCCTCCTCAAAGAGCGACAAACCCCGGCCGCTGTGAACTCTGCATGCGGCTGTCACCTGCATTCGTAGAGAACTAGACCTGTCGACTACAACGGGCGAACCCGTCACCTCAGGAAGTTTTTACCGATATTGATCGTTCGGTCTCCCGTGAGGTGAGCGCAGAAGAATTACGACACAACAGTCCACCGTCTAGTTCCGCCACATAAGAAGCCAACGTCTTACCGCGAGATAACCAGGTTAAACACTCATTGCAGTGGGGCGACACTCGCCTCCTTACTACCAGTTGCAACCAGATTACTCCGATCATCCGACTGGTTACAGTCGTGGACATTTGTGATCGGAACTTCCGATCCGGAGAAACCCCTCGGGAGGAATTCGGAATTTTGCTCTCAGTGCGCCGTCAGCCTATCGTTTTCGAATAGTGGAGTCTATAAACGTACGTTTCCTAAGAAGCGGGGGTAGCTGTTGACCTGGTGGTGACACCTATCCTGCGAAACAGGCCGTTGATCATGTGCACCCGATCACGTGTGAGCTTGATAGGCAATAGTTGAGGAGATACAGGTTTTTGGGTGGAACTAATTCCCACAAAGACAGGATTGATTTTTTTAGTTCTTTGTCGGTATCTTTTTGACATTACTAAAAGTGTCGAAAAATCTGACAACGCAAAATTCGTTTTTTGGACGCTATCTTGAAAAAAACATTAAAAACGAGTGTGTGGTATCAATTGAGGGAAAAACTCAAGCTAAAAATATTGTAAATAGGATAAAAACGAATTTACCGCGTGAAATTTGTAGGTCCCGACGTTTCGGTGACGTTGCATCCGCCGTTGTCCAGGGTAGACTGAAAGAGCTGTCAATCCGTTGTTTTGCGGATAGGCCGCATACCGCTGCCGCCACTGCGTAGGTTATAACGGTGGTGGGGGGGGCCGGGCTCGGAGCGCGCGAATTTCGAAAATCCGTCTTCCAACAACACTCACTGTATCCTGTCTTACGTCTTTGCGTTCGGCGGCGGGAACATTTTAAGAAGAGGGTTCCACGTAGAAGAGAGTTTGTAACCGTCGTCTCTATTGAAGTTCGGGGTTCTTCTAATTGCAATGGCTTCCCGGATCATGCGAGGAAAGTAGAATTGTTCCTTGGATAGCACAATGGGACTTTGAAACTGCATCCAGTGGTTACTTCCGCTGTCCATATGTTCGCAGATCACCGATTTTTCTCGCTGAACGTTTTTAACAGCTTTGATGTGTTCCGTCAGTCGCCTGGCTATGGGCCGTTTCGTTTGTCCAACGTAGGCTAAACCGCTCTTTCAGTCTACCCTGGACAACGGCGGCTGCAACGTCACCGAAAAGTCGGGTGCTACAAATTTCACGCGGTAAATTCGTTTCTATCGTATTTATAATGTCAAACAACTGCGATAATCTTCGATTTTATACTGAAAATATTGGTTTTAAAAAATAACAATAAATAACGAAATATGGGCCATAAAACTAAAAACTTATGCAGAGTTGAAAATCATATTTTAAATAATCGAAATGCGTTTTGTAACACAAACGCAAATGTATTTCATCAATCTTACACGATCAGTCATGTACCAAACGAGCTTCATTGATATTGAGCCAACCTGCATGCTGGGAAGTTATTTTTGCTATGAGCAGTCTCACTTGTCTACCGTATTAACAGTGAAAAAAAAAAGAAATATAAAAAAAATGCGATAGACGGCATAATAATTGAATGTTATTTATGTTATCGCAGGTTAAAAATATTAGCTATTTACATATAATCAATCGGTCATTTCTCCTCCAGAAGGATCTAGACTCTTAAAAAATATAGTGTAACAAAAACAGGATAAAAATGAATGTAGCAAAATGTTTCCACATTAGCTTTACGCGAGATAGAAACAAGATTAACTACTCATATCAGATCGATGCCATTCCTATCGCGACAAGCACTTCTATTAAGTACCTGGGTGTAGTTTTAGATGACAGATTAAGCTTTCGGGGACATATTGCAGCTATTGCCGAAAAATCTAGTAAAATGTTGGCTTCATAATTCGCGCATCGAAACCATTCACCGACCCTTTAATATTGAAGTTATTATACAATGCGTTTGTTCGATCTCACCTTGAGTTTGCTTCTCCAATATGGTTCAACATTAATATCTCCAATATTATCAGGTCCACATTAACAGACTGCAAAATATCCAAAATAAGTTCGTTCGATATTTAAATTTCAAGACGAAAAGTTATTGTAATACTACTCTTTAAAATCAATTCGCTATCTTATGATGCTCTGTACCGCAATAAAATAATGAATGGCGCCTCATTAACGCCCTAATGAGGACTACACGCCAAAATTACCTGTTTCGATTGTCGCGTTTTAAAACTAATGCATCAAGGAATGAAGTACTCACACGCTGCTGTGAGCTTTATAATACCCATTTAAATGGTATTGATATGTTTAATAATTCCATAATCACTTATAAATACTCCGTAAATCAAACCCTAACCGATACAATAAGCTGACTATTCGTATTAGCATTGATTTTATATAATATAAAATCAATGGTATTAGCTATTTTTATTGATTATTATTATTATTATTATATTTTATATACGTCATTACTAATATCATACACGCTCACACTCCACACCCACCCTCAACACACTCCCACAAACATATACACACACACACATTGTTAATACTAGACTCTTATGTAGTACTAAAATTTAAGGTACATTAGTTTTATCAAGTAGTTTTTTTAAAACGTAATTTATGTAATTATATTGAAATCCGTAATCGGTTTTATTTGTTGTAAATCTGTATACATTTTTGAAATATTATTACTGTAATACTGTGTGATTTCGCAACCAGTAATAGAATCTTTCTTTTGCAAAAGAGAGCACTGCGCAGCATGTATCAGGTAACGACTAGGACCTCATGCAAAGAATATTTCAGCAAGGCAAGGGTAATGACTATGTATTCGGCGTTCATATGCCAATGTTTAATGTATGCAAGACAGCACCTAGCAGAAACACCAATTAATGCAGACATTCACTCGCATCATACCCGCGGTAGCTCCCTTTTATGCGTACCCCGAATACGACTGGCAAAAGTACAGAAAAGCTACTTGTACCTTAGCATTAAATTCTATAATCTCCTCCCTACAAAATTTAAACAGCTGGAGGACATAAAATTAAAAAAAAACATCAAGAAGATGCTGATAGGCCACCCTTTCCGAATTTGAGGGCCATGATTTTATTAATATTGTGCTAATTTAAATTGCTTAAAAAAGTAGAGCCTTATTGTCTGATTATTTTATATGATCTTATATCTGTAGGTACTTTTAGTTTAAAATGCATAATTTTGATTTAATTTCATTATTTAACATTTTACTGACAATTTTAATATTACGATAAATAATTTTACTACGTATCTTTCGAAATACTAACTACTTCAAATATTAGGCTTCTATTTTGATTATTTATATTTATAGTTTGACAATCTAGTAGTTAATTCTTGACTACCTATGTATGTTCAGTAAAGAGTAGTAACGAAACTTACTACATAACCCAATTATTTTGACACGTCCAAGAGCGGTCTTTAGCCGTCAATTGGACACGACGAAAATGTAATGTAATGTAATGTAATAAACAATTGAATTGAATTTATTAAAAAAAACATTCATTATCAATGTTATTATAGATGGATAAATAAACTACTATTACTTTCGACGCCTGCTACTACGACGACTGCTAACAGCGCCACCTGCATTTCGACGGCAAAAAATCGTTGCCTCAATGTCCTTTAGGGGTGAGCAATTTAATACATTAGATAATCAATGGTTATACCTGTTTATTCCAATTAATCAATTATTAAAAAGATCGTAAATTTATAATATATGTTATCGTTGGCGCTAAACGTAGACTGGTACAATTAATTACCTCGGCGGTAATCAATTTGAAACGCTAATATTATATGAGTTGTGTTTTTCTATTTAGCATTGAAAAGAATTCACATAGACTCTATTTGAACTTAGATTAGACTCTATAACTTATAGACCTATAGACTTATAGACTCCATAACTTATAACCTAGCAAGAGACATGAAAATCTTCAAGCAGATTAAATGTAGTATCGGCGTTGTATGCTTACAAAGGCCCCTATTCCGTTTCTCGCAAGTGCCTAACTTGGGGTCTAAAAACGCGCTAAAACGACGCTTAATTTTGAACTGACATTTTGGTATTCCCTTTCATGGGTCCTAAATGGAGCATGCTTATGTAGAGCTCATCAGGCGCTTAAATTTATATTAAGCACTGTCTGAACCCTTTCTGGTATTCCGTTTCTACAAGTTTTATGGCGGATGGGTATTATACGGGGTCTTAAGGCGACATGAGACCTCAGAAAAATATCCGAAATGGGCGGACACGCGAAAAAATAGGCGGAGTCAATTTTGTAGGGTTTGACCAGTAAAAATCCAGCGTTGAAGAAGCGTCAAGCACAGATTCAACGTCCGCTAGCGCCGGGAACCAGACGCATAGTAAACGGTCAATCGCAGCGCTTAGCACAGAATAACTATCTTTAAGCAGTGGTGGTATAATGGTGTTAATGGCAAAGCATGATTAGCGTAACTCTCAGAGCGCTCTCACGTTTTAATTAATTGTAATTATTTAGGGCCTAAATAAAAAAATATGGCTAAGTGCGGCCCTAGACAATTAACCAGTCAATAAATTGAAATTAAAACAAAACACACTCACCGCTTGCATTGTAGGAGTAAGAGACCTTAAAGGCCAAGGCAATGTGCAACTTTTTTGAGACGAAATTTTAAATTGGTTCCTTATCAAGGGATTCACTTAGATTTTTTTTAAATTAATGCTTATATTTATCATAAAACTAAAATTCCTCTGATATGGTGGTTCCCATTTATCATGTCGCGTTAACCTAGAACGGTCTAAATCGAGCAGTCTGCGTTGAACAGTCGCCGTGTAGCTCTTGTTTCTCTCGTGATTTCGAAGATTTTAAGCTATTGCATAGCTTTTATCGCGGGCCTAGGCCAGCGCGGCGACCGAATGAAGAAATTTCTTAACGAAAAATAATGATTTTAAACTGATAATTACGACTAAACGAGTGCTGCTTACGATTCGAAAAAAATATATATTAAAGAAGAACATTTTCCTAATATTCTTAGCTTTGAATATTTTAGATTTTGTTTATATTACATAGTGTAATTAATTTGTGAAATTAGGTCCAACCGAACACAAAAACGACTACTACGCAAATACTATCTGGCGTATTATTATGAAACCTGCACCATTTTAAAGATAATTTAATTATCTATCTTTTTATCTACGATTTTTTTCGAATAATCCGTTTTTTTGCTTTATCGAATAAAAATTCGCGCGCGGCGCTCTATCGGAAGACGTTTAAATTATTCCGAATCATTTGCTTTCGCAGCCGCAAATGATTCGGAATAATTTCAACGTTTTCCGATAGAGCGCAGTTATCTGATATCAGAAAAAATAAAATAAATAAATAATTATAATTGCATAAGTTGTTAAAAATGCTATGCAATAGCTTTACCGCGGCAGTCCCCGAGTGCCACACCTATTTTTTTGACGCAATTTCAAATGTTTGCTCAGCATTAATAGACGACGAGCGCCGATTATCGTAAGTAATCTTTAATTAATATCTATAATTTGCCCGGAAAATCCTGTGTCAATATTTTTTGTAGCTTATGTTAAATAATAGCCTTGTACATATTTTTTAGCCTTGTATATCGTATGATAAAAAGCCTTGTATATTTGTATATTTTTAAACAAATAAAACGGGGCGAAAATCAGCTTGCGGTTACAAAACGACGCGACAGCGCAGAGGGCGGGCGAGCGAGTGACGGAGCTGTCAAAATTAGGACCCCGCTTTGGAACGGCCATAGACAAAACGGCAAATTTTAAGACTTAAGACCGGTTCTTAATTTTGATGAAACGGAATACCAACAAAATAACGAAGGTGCTCATGTTCCTAATTTTTAGAACCAGCTTAGTTTAGGCCTGCGACAAACGGAATACGGGCCAGTGTAATCTAGTTAGGTTGTCAGAGTAAGAGCACTGCATCTACAAACCAAGTAATTATAATAAAAAGAATTAAAAAAATACGTGTGGCACTCGGGGACTGCCGCGGTAAAGCTATTGCATAGCATTTTTAACAACTTACGCCATTATAATTATTTTAATTTTATTTGGTTTATTTTGTCTGATATCAGATAACTGCGCTCTATCGGAAAACGTTGAAATTATTCCGAACCATTTGCTGCTGCGAAAGCATTTTAAACGTCTTCCGATAGAGCGCCGCACACGAATTTATTATTCGATAAAGCAAAAAAACCGGATTATTCGAAAAAAATCGTAGATAAAAAGATAGATAATTAAATTATCTTTAAAATGGTGCAGGTTTCATAATAATACGCCAGATAGTATTTGCGTAGTAGTCGTTTTTGTGTTCGGTTAGACCTAATTTCACAAATTAATTACACTATGTAATATAAACAAAATCTAAAATATTCAAAGCTAAGCTAAGAATATTAGGAAAATGTTCTTGTTTAACATATATTTTTTTCGCATCGTAAGCAGTACTCGTTTAGACGTAATTATCAGTTTAAAATCATTAATAATTTCTTCATTCGGTCGCCGCGCTGGCCCGACCCGCAATAGCTTAAAAGCTATGCAATAGCTTAAAAATATTTTTATTACGGGTTTTTGTGAAATATTTGTGGTTAATGTGTTTATCCATATACATACATGTATATTTCCGGAATTAACTCCATCAGACCTTTCATTTGACACAAAAATGATATATTTATATTAATTTAATGACATTTGAACATTTAGATAATTACTTACTTGATATTTAGATAGTTAAGATACCCTATGACACTCGGTATGACATAACAATTCTAACAATACCACACACTTCTAAATCGGTTTAAGCCTTTAGAACAGTGATTCCTAAAGTGGTCCAGGTGTACCCCTGGGAGTCCACGGGAGACTCGACGGGGGTCTACGTTGGCGTGAAAAATATGGTAGAAATGGTAGTATGGGAATATGGTAGTATGGGAAAAATATGGTAGTATGGGAATATATTAGAAATGTAGCAGCAATGGTCAATCGAAACCAGTAAAATTTTGAAAGTGGCCAACGAGAAAAAAACGTTTGGGAAACTCTGGTTTAGAAGTAATAGTGGAATAAAGAAACGGAAATCATACATAGATAAACCCTGAACACATTACACTCCTTTTTTGTTGGGCAGTCGTGTAAAAAATCATCAATTAATCAGAAATATAAAAAGTAAGTATATTTCTTTTTTTTATTTATTTAGTGTAATAGGTACACAAAGAATACTCTAACTAATATATTAAAAAATACAAATATTTTCACATAATTAGAGCATAATATTGTATATGTACTCCGCATGCTAAATTAATTATTGTCTATGGGTTGTTTACTTGACGATTCAATAAAAAGTAATAATATAAAAACTAATATTGTTAAAATGATTGAGATCACTATACATTATATAAAAATATGATTTTTTGCACATAGTGGTAGAAAATTAATTAAAAATAATAATAACGATTTATCCGGCCATTAAATTATAGCAAAAAGAAAAAATAGATCTCCGATTAAAATAAAAATAAAAATATTAGAAATCATTTTACAACAAATTCAGAATAAAACGATAAAAATAAATTTACTGATACATATAAAAACTAATAAATAATAATAATCAATCAAAAATCAAATCAAAATCAAAATGTTCTTTATTCATATAGACACAATTAAATATTATTTTTAATTTATGTTCTTATGATGCGTCCAAGCCTTACTCCCAAGCCGTTTTGTCATTTACATAATCAGATATTGTATAGTATGCTTTTTTATACAATTTTGCTTTGATGGTAGCTTTAAACTTATTTACAGATAGTTCTCCAATAGTATGAGGAAGTTTGTTATAGAAGCGTATACATTGTCCCAAAAAAGAATTGCTTATTTTGTGGAGACGAGTAGCACGTACAACAAGGTTATGCTTATGTCTAGTATTAAAATTATGAGTGTCGCTTTTTATTTTAAACTTGTCAATATTCTTGTGGACATACAACAGATTTTCGTATATATATTGTGATGCAACAGTAAGAATATTTATCTCTTTGAATTTTTCTCTAAGTGAAACTCGAGGACCAAGTTTATATATAGCTCTTACAGCACGTTTCTGTAGTATAAAGATGTTATTGATGTCCGCACAGCTTCCCCAGAGAAGAATCCCATAGGACATAATGCTGTGAAAGTAACTAAAGTATACAATTCTTGCTGTATCTACATCAGTCAGCCGCCTTATTGTTTTAACTGCGTATGCCGCAGAGCTAAGTCTTCCTGACATTTTCTCAATTTGTGGGCCCCATTGTAATTTGGAGTCAATTGTTATCCCTAGAAACACAGTTGAAGCAACAGGCTCCAGTCTAGTTCCATTTATTTCTACATTGGTTTGTACCTGCTTAACATTAGGTGTAGAAAATTTAATCACTTTGGTTTTTCTTTCATTTAATAGTAGGTTATTTACATTAAACCAATGGACAACTTTTGAGAGTGCATTGTTAACTTCGTCATAATTGTACAATTTTCGACTAATTTTAAAGGTCAAAGAAGTATCATCAGCAAACAATACAATTTCGTGATTATTCCTTATGTGAATAATAATGTAATCTAATCGAAGGTTTTAAAATTCTGAATAAAAAACAAACGAGCCACCCTAATGTACCTATACCTACATATTACAAAAGAAATTATACATATTATATAAGAACGTATACTTATTAGATAAGATAAGAATGTATACATATTACTAACGAATGTATACATATTAAAGAATGTATAAATATTACCAAAGTATGTTTACATATTATGACATAAGAATGTCTTTTTATTACATAAGAATGTATACCTACTTATTACATACAAATGTTAACATATTACATAAAAATGTATACATATAACATATGTATGTAATATGGAAGGAAAACAGTTACAAAAACACATTTCGACGAAAGTGATAATAATGTATCCCTATGCAGTTAGCTTTCAAATATGGTAATTTTGACCTGTCCCTCAAATCCGTAAGATACCAGGTTGTCTTATCCCGTAAGAACGTCTGTGGCCCGTTGTAGCGTCATTATCAATACTTAATGTTAATTAAACCCCCGCCTCCCTGCGTGATGGGTTTCCGACCCAGCGGTAACCGCCGCGGCGCTCGCTGGCCCACATTCTCATCCAACGATCAAGACCAGTTACTGTTAGCGTCTCCGAGAAAAAAGTGGCGGTTCCAGGGCCGCATCAACACATTTATTTCTAGGAATGTTCAATTTTGTTTTAGGAATGGTAGGATACAATGCTCTCTAAACGCGTCGATATATTTGCATATAAATTAATTAGAAGTATTTATTTACCAAAGATACTGTGTAAGTGTGAATAGATCGAATCTAATGTTTAAGGGGGGTAAAAGCATTGATATAAGATCACCTAGGACCTAGATGGACTCGCGATCACCTTTCGCGCTCGAAAATGACCACTTCAAAACCCCTACTGAAAGCTGTCCAGTAGTAGTTTTTCGCAATCCGCTGGCAGACATTCGACCGTTTCCTGTGTGAGAGATGCCGCAAAGAATATCGGCGCGCTATTCTCTCACATACTGTTCAAATTATTGCTCTCTGTAACATGATTTACAAGCAAAGGGTATGTTGAGTCAACTTATTTGTATCTGAGGGGATATCTAGCTAATATATCGATGGGGAAATAGGTGAGGCTCCAAATTTTTTTTTGTAAAACTATTCAAATATATACTCCTTAAATTTCAAAACAAACGTCCAATTCGTTCAGAAGTTATGCGCGATTAAGTGAGTGTTTCTCGTTAAAAGGTCGGAGGGTGTGGCTTTAATACGAAACGGTAGAGCAGGTAGTGATTCATGTACGAAGATAGTTGCAAGATGAAAACGAAGCATATGACGCTGAAGAAAGATTGCAATATGGTGCTGAAATCACCGATTAACCAGCAAGTTGTTTATTTATTTAATTTATTTATTCATTTATTTCCTTAAATCATATTACAAATTAAAAAAAAATCCTTATTCTGGCATAAAATAATTATGCAATAAGTGTACATACGACATATTATACCTTGAATAGAAAAAAAATCATCTCATGACATATTGGTTTACCACCTCACTAGGTATGAACCTGTGTTGAGGTGGTACTAATAAAGTTAAATTATTTTGAGGCGAGAGGGCAACTCTTTTTTGGTACGTGAATAAAAAAAACTAAATAAAATTAAAATAAAAACATCAATAAAACTAAACAAACTTAATTAAAATTGATTACAATCTACGTATTTATATAAAATAATAAATATTTCGTATTGTTATATTTTTATTTATCTTTTCTGCTTTTTTTTATAAAACCCGTTTTTCTCGAAACGACTTTTTCAATTTTGTGTACACTCTAGCTTAAAAAGTTTTTAATCACTCATTTTTAAATTTGGCATATAGTTTCTTTATATAAATACGGTCTATTTGAACCTAAAACAAACAAAAAATAAAACATAATAGGTTTTATTATTTTTTTATTATAAAAAAAGGAAAAATGATAAAAAATCATGCTTTGTGTTCCCGCCCCTCTAAATTTTTGAGAGAAGTGGTGTTCACATAGAAGATACACACATAAAAAAGTAACTTCTTTGTGCAAAAGATTTCAGACGAAAATTGCGACCTCCAAGATGTACTCAAACTGCTCACAACGTGCGGCAGCTGATATCTCAGTTAATTTTCTAGGATTTTTTTTTTAAATTTCAGAAAATATTCTTAACTATATGTATAAAATGACCTCACAATATCAAAAAAATCTATACATTCTTTATGTGGTAAAAGAATTCAGGAAAATCACTGTAAAAATGCCGTCCTACAACTATTCCTCCTCCCCCCCCCCCCCCCCCCTCTTAATGTACCGAACCATCGTACACATATTATTGTAAGTATGCCAGTGAAGAGGGTTATAGCCACTCCTAATTCAGTACCCACTGAGATAAACATATTTTGTATATCCATTTGGCAGATAAAAAGGCAACTCCCAGTTATCCCTTTATTATCATAAATAATGGGAGCTAATGGGCCATTGCTGAGTTGATTTATTTAAGAATGAATTACTATAAAACATTTAATTTTTTAATTTTTTTTAATACTTTATTCATTTTATTTTTGTACATTTAGCCCCATTGTTATCAATGTTATAAATAACTCGGAAAAATTGAACACCGAAATGCAGCTAATGCTCATTGCCCACCTAACTAGGACTAAACTGTCCCGTATCTAGGCGGGTCAGAGTAATTAAAACATTGATTTGCTTACAAAAATAACAGGTACCGAATGGCAAAACCTTAACATTTTGCTTTTGATTCTGTCACCCAACTGGGACTAGCCCGTTCTAGGGTGGACAGGACTCCAATATTACAATCAATTATGTACAAGTTTTATTAAAAAGCTAATAACACTAAATTGCCCTAAAATGTGGTCTTCAATAATAATAATATAGAACATTAAAAAATAATATAATAAATATTAATAAAATACATAAAGTTATATATGAGAAAATAAAGAAACAGTCATTAATATGTAATATATACTATGTTAAATAGTATAGAATTTAATATAAAAATACCTAGTCAAAAAAAAAAACAATTCATTGTCAAAATGATATATAACAAAGTCAAATAATTTTTATTTGGTAGTTAGTTCAATGTTAAACTATGCAGAACATACATGTTTAAAAATATGTTAATAATTTGTTTTTTTTAAACTATTATTTCTAACATTTGATATATGGTTAATCTGTCGTGATTCGATAACCATTTCTTTAATTTATTATTGGATTCCCTAAATGTCAAATTCAATTTTATTTCCATATTGGTATGGAGAAAGGCTGTGAGGGCTGCTCATAATCCGGCCCTGGACATTTTATTAAACGCATCATTTCTCGAATGAACGGCGCTCTGTCGGCGACCGCGACCGCCATCACCATCCAGTATAACCGTGTTATCATTTACACGTCTTTTAGCCTGGAAGCCAACAGTAGTTTACTCTGGAATAGGTCAGTGATCACGTGAGCGGGTGTCCCAGCTGATGCCTAGATACTACTAGAGCTGTCGACTACAACGGGCGAACCCGTCACCTCAGGAAGCTTTAACGAAATATGATCGTTCTGTCTCCCTTGAGGTTAGCGCAGAAGACTTAGGACAAAACAGTCCACCGTCAAGCTCCGCCACATGCCCGTAAGAGGCCACCGCCTTATCCGCCAGGTATGTTACCCAGCGGGTCGACACTCGTGCCCTTACTACCAGTTGCAACCGGATTACTCCGGTCTCTCGAATGGTTACGAGGTCGAGGTCGCTTGCGCGATCCTGTCTCTTACGAAGCGGTGAAACGGTGTCCACCGAATCTATCGCGGACCACTGCATCCTTTGCCTGGCTGTTCACCCGGAATCGGGCAGCCGATGGTAGTTTCAAGATCAGTCGCCTTAAGGTGAACCACTACCCTCGCTCTATAGGAGACAGTACTGTTTCCAAACTCCACCGACTGTAAGTCAGAATGCACAATCGATTGTCTGACGCCGTACGGCGCGCAAACCGCCCAGGAGCGCCAGAAGATTGACTCCTGGGGGAAACTATCCCTCAGGCCAGAGTCCTACCCGGGCTCGCACTTCATGCGTGGAGGCCGCCGGATGGGTGTTGACCCGTGAGAGCCGTGGAAAATAAAATCAGGGTTTCATCATTAATATACATACTGTATTTTCCAAAATGTTGGATTGGAATAAATTCGTAAGAACCAAAAACAGTTATTCCAAAATCAGTAATATTTCGTGTAGTAATTAAACACTTTGAATAATTTATTTTGCTAAATTAATATTCCAAATATATCTCTTCGTTACTAGGCCTACCGGATCTATTCCTGAAGGCGCGAAGAGGAATAACGAAAAAAACTTAACTGTCAAATGATGAATGTCAACACGCACCGCGTAACACGGCGATTTATATTAAAGATGCCGCTTTCTCCTTATATGAGAGCAAAGGGTCGTCGCACGTACCCCGTGGCACTCGGGATGACATAACGATTCTAACAGTATCACACACTTCTAAATCGGTCCAAGCGTTTGCAAGTTATGGTGGAATAAAGAAACGAAAAACATATATAGATGAACCCTGAACACATTACACAAGTATCGCGTCGCGGGCTGGGAGGGTATCGTAAACCGCAGAAAATGCCTAATTTTGTAGTTTTATACCAGGGAGTCACGTCATTCATCAATCAACTACGTCTAATTAACGTGACTCCCTGGTATAAACTACAAAATAAGGTATTTTTAGTAAATATTAAAAAAAATGCATATTTCCTGCAGTTTACAATCCCTTCCCAGCCCGCGACACGATGCTTGACAAGCATGCTTGATCGTTTAGAGAGCCGCTTAGGCAGTCATGTAAAAGTAAAGAAATCTTGGGAAGTGACAACTGGGTATACAACTCTCGGCTACCGGTCTATTAATCGCCCGCCACTGTTCGCTTTTACTTTTTCGCATAACGGCACATTATGCCGATTTTTTTCGCGGAATTTTGTTTTGATGAAAAATTAGTTCGAGTTTATTCAAGTCTATTGGCTATTGTTAATATTTGACGTGGAGTTTATTTAATAACTGTATAGGATAGATGAGATATGGGACTAGCTACATTGTGTATTATAAGAAGATTGATAGCCAAGAGCCAGCGCCGAGAAAGTCACGGATTGTGTGACAAAGTGCTTACTATATTAATTTTATATTCCTACATTGTATACGTCAAGACTATATAGACCGTTTGCGTTTGGTGAAACAAAATAACAAATTGAAATCTACAAGGCTCTACTTATGTAGTTTTACTGTACAGTGGTCTGCCAAATGATTAGACCACTATGCAACTTTGAAATAATAATAATCCTACTACTATTATAAACGCGAAAGTTTGTAAGAATGTATGTATGGATGTTTGTTACTCTTTCACGCAAAAACTAATGAATGGATTTTGATGAAACTTAACAATAATTTAGCTTACACATCAGAATAAAACATAGGCTATAATTTATAAAGATATATAGTTTTCAATCATCATTATCCCAATTTTCCATCATCACGCGGGTGAAACCGCGGGGCGCAGCTACTATAATAATTTATTATTTATTTATTTATTTATTTATTAATTTACAATAACTTTATATATGTCACATAAACACCATTAACATAATATGGTTGGGAGAGATTGAGTATCATAAAACGCTCTATTTGTTGAAATAAATAAAGATGAATATGTAGATGAAATGAAGATGCTCAGGTGGGAGGGAAGTTTCTACTCTTTATTGTGAAATTTCACAATGGGCGGGTTTATTGTCATATGACAATATCTTACAACCAACTCTACTATGAAGTCTTTATATGTATGTGTGCGTGTAACATGTGTGTAAGTGTGTGTCTTGTTATTGCATTTCATCGACAGAGTTGAAAATGCAATTCCGTTCATTTGAACCCAACCCAGTGACCCAGCCGGGAATTGAACCCGGGACCTTACAATGTAAGATCAGGCGACCTAGCCACTACGCCACCTAGGCTGTGGCTAGGTCGCCTAGGCTGGACAGTAATGTACACATACGAGGCACAGTATTTTTTTCCTAAGCCTAAGCCTGTTGCGGTTCTTAAATGATACGAGGCTTAGCGCAGAACTATAGTAGGTGGCGAACACAATAGATCAGCAATGTTCGCAGTGTTACAAAGCTCGTAAAGACCTTAAAAAAACCCCAAACAAAAAAGAAAATAAAAACTCGGTGTTATCCTTATCGGAGTGGATAAGGTATTCCAGAGACCTTCTCCATGTACGAATATCGGAAAACACATACAGCATTCGATATCGAATAACTTTCTGAAACATTATAGAATGCTCTTGAAAATTCTTTAACATTCTGGAACATTCTGAAGCATCCTAGGCCTGCTAATAAGAAAACAATTTATTCACCTTTTTGCCACCCACTCCCACCTACGCACAGCCACTCCCTATAAAAGTATTTTATTATCGATGGGAGACCAAAGCCTATCTACCATTGAAACTGCGAGTGGATAGCGGTGAGTAGTTGTAGAGAAAAAATAGTGTTTTCAAATATTTTTAAGCTATTGCATAGCTTTTATCGCGGACCTGGCCAGCGCGGCGACCGAATGAAGAAATTTCTTAACGAAAATTAATGATTTTAAACTGATAATTACGTCTAAACGAATACTGCTTACGATTCCAAAAAAATATATGTTAAACAAGAACATTTTCCTAATATTTTTAGCTTTGAATATTTTAGATTTTGTTTATTTATAGTGTAATTAATTTGTGAAATTAGGTCTAACTGAACACAAAAACGACTACTACGCAAATACTATCTGGCGTATTTTTATAAAACCTGCACCATTTTGAAGATAATTTAATTATCTATCTTTTTATCTACGATTTTTTTCGAATAATCTGTTTTTTTTGCTTTATCGAATAAAAAAATCGTGCGCGGCGCTCTATCGGAATCGTTTAATTTATTCCGAATCATTTGCTTTCGCAGCCGCATATGATTCGGAATAATTTCAATGTTTTCCGATAAAGCGCAGTTATCTGATATCAGAAAAAATAAAATAAAGAAATAATTATAATGCATAGATTGTTAAAAATGCCATGCAATAGCTTTACCGCGGCAGTCCCCGAGTGCCACGCGTATTTTTTATTTATTTATTTATTTTATTGGAATTATCAAATTAACCATTTACAATAAGTATAATATTAATACAAATGGCAAAAACTTTCCTCTTTCATTCACTGGCTAGTGCTGCCCAACTGGGATATACCCGTTCCAGGGCAAGCAATTTATATTTTTCATTTAAAACGAGGGTCGATGAACCAACCAAACACAATAATAATAATAATTAAAAATATATATAATAATATTAAAAAATAATAAAAATTACAATATTATATAGGAAATAGAAATACTAAATACATTAGAATACACATATACACACATACATACATATACACTTGATGTTGGGTTCCTAATGGTTCCGTGCAGCTTGGGTGGTGTTGGCCAAACTCTTTCTGTCATCTGGCCTGCCTAACTCACGGCTCAACTACTATCTGGTAGCCTCCGTAAAGAGGGACTACACTGTCAGGGCCGCTGTGAATTTCCGCCACGGCTGTAATCCTGCAGTCGCGGATTCGGGGGTATACCTCAAGCGGAACTGGGCGGATGTTTCCTATGACAGCGGAGTGTAGTTGTCGACCTGACGTCTTTAACCCTTGAATCGATTCGTCGGCCACCCGATCCCGAGTGACCATGGCGGGCAAAGGGCGTCGCGGTCCGCAAAATATTCAAACTGAATAACCGCTTAAGTCAGATAGAGGCCGCCCAAGTGACCTCGAACCTGTGACCAGACCGGGGGACGGAGAAATCCGGCCAAATCTGGTAGTAATGGCGTGAGGTTAGCCCGTTGGGATACTTTCCAGTGCCTCGCGGTAAGGTGTTGGACTCTTACGGTGCGTTGGCGGGAGCAAACGGTCCCTTGCTGAGTTAGCCACGAAGACCCATTCTGTTCAGGGTTGATCACACTAACGGGTCAACGCCCATCCGGCGGCCTCCACGCACGAAGTGTGAGCCCGGGTAGGACTCTGGCCTTAGGGCTAGTTTTCCCTAGGAATTAACCTTTTGGCTCTCCTGGACGGTCTGGCGCTCCGTGTGGCGTAAGCCAATCGACTGTGCACTCTGCTAACAGTCGGGGGAGTCTGAAAGCAGTACTGTTTCCTGTAGAGCGGGGGTGGTCGCGGGCCTTACGGTGACTGCTCTTGAAACGACCATCGGCTACCCGATCCTTGGTGAACAGCCGGGCAAACGATGCCGTGGTGCGCAATAGATTCGGTACACACCGTTCCACCGCTTCGTAAGGGAGAGGACCGCGCAAGCGACCTCGAACTCGGAACCAATCGAGAGACTGGAGTAATCTGGTCGCAATCGGAAGTAAGGGCGTGAGTGTAAGCCCACTGGGTAACACTCCTGGCTATCTCGCGGTTAAGGCGTTGGCCTCTTACGGGCATGTGGCGGAGCTTTACGGTGGACTGTTTTTGTCCAAGTCTGCGCTCACTTCAGGGAGAACGACTAATCGTTAAAACTTCCTGAGGTGACGGGCTCGCCCGCTGTAATTGACAACTCTAGTTGGCGGAGCTAGTTAGTGGACTGTGTTGTCTATAAGTCTGTGTGTAATCACCTCACGGCTGAAAGATCGGTCTATGTTGTTATAAGCAGCCTGAGGTGTCAGGTTCGCCCGTTGCAGACGACAGCTCCAAAGTGACGTTTATACAGGGGCCCATCCCAGGAAGGTATAAAGATATTGATCTTTCTTTCAACCTGGGGTGAAATGTAGAAACTCGGGGACGAAGACAGTCCAGCATCTAGCTAGGCCAACTAACCCGTCAGAGACCAAGCCTTACCGCGTGGCGCTGGGTAGTTGACACGGCAAGCAGCGTAATGTAGCATAAGCATATAAATGTGCGTAAAGCAGCAAGCAGCTAAAAAGGAGTGAAATGTGTTCAGAATTCATGTATGTATGTTTTTCGTTTCTTTATTCCACCGTAACTTCTAAACGCTTGAACCGATTTAGAAGTGTGTGGTATTGTTAGAATCTTTATGTCATCTCGAGTGGCATAGGGTACCTTAACTGTCCAGTAAGTAGTTGTCTAAATGTCCAATAGTCAATAAATTAACATAAATATATCGTGTTTAGTGTTAAATGAAAGGTCTGATTGAGTACATTCCAGAAATATACATGTGTCTATATGTATAAATACATAAACCACACATACGTCATTTAACTTTTCGAGTAGCGGCATAATTTCATGGCAGGCCGCAGAAATTTATTGGAATATCTTGAAATATCGCCGCGCTCGACAAAAAGTACTATAACTATGGAACTACTATAGCAATCATAAAAAATAATAACTATGCAATAATCGCATTGAAATTCCGTATAATAGAATATTTAAATCTCATTTTGCAAAACAATTAGATAATTATGAATAAATATGGGAAAGTCGAAAAAGTGAAAAAAACTCGGCATTTCTTACTTATTGTAGGTACTTGTTTTACGGAAAAATACGGTACCCCATTTAGAAATTGTAAATACTATCGTGATCTTTATTAGATTCTCTATCAAACGTATTATTTTGTTTTGCTTATTTACGTACAAAAATATTTAGATATTAGCTCATAAAAACCAATAAAATTTTGATGATTTCTCGAAAAAAATTATTATGACGTTTGATAATGGAATTGTACAAGAAACATCCGCGAAATGACGCGCGAAATTATTCTAGCGGCCGTCTATGTATCTATGCTAATAATGAGATATTTGGTATGGTTTTTAGGATGCGTTTGAATTAGAAAATAATATTACTGTGAGGTCCGGGAGCAAACCGCCAATTTTGGTCGTTACGTAGTCAACGGTGTTCTGATGTGCAACAAAATTTGGTCGTTAGGTAGCCGAAGAAACCGTAATCAAAATAATTATAACTTTCTGTATCGGCAGTCATTTTTATTATTCTTTTTAATATATTTACTTGTTTATTTTCTGTTGTTTCTACTCTATTTATTGTGAAATTTCACAATGGGCGGGTTTATTATATATTATATCATACGACAATCTCTTACGACCAACCCTAATCTGTTCCATCTAACCAACACTGGTGTCGTCCCCATAGAGTTCTTCCTTCTTGATCTTTCGAACTCTTTGGGCACCAAGTCGGCGCCTGCGCGGGTACACAAAAACGCTCCTTCGGCCTTGCAACGGCCACCACCCCCGATGAAACCCAGGACCCGCCCGACTTTCCCGGACGTCCTAAAAACCCTGACCTTGTCCGGAAAATCCGGACGGATGGCAACCCTACACGTACGTGACTACGATTCGCTGGATCGGAATCTTAACATGAGCGAAAATGAATTCTTTCATACATTAAATAGAAGCACTTTCTAGACAGTCGTGCATTGTACTCGTGGCGTGGTCGACTATTTAATGACCAGAACGAACGCGACATCATCTTAAAAATAGCCCCACACATACAACATGTATGTACTTCGTTGCATTACCAGCCAGCCAGGGAAGAGAGAGAGAGAGAGAGTACATTTATGTCTTCTTCTTTAGATACCGTGTGCGATATCAGTATCACTATCAGCACAGTGTAAACTGTGGAATCAGTGTGATTTATACATTTTTACTTTACCGGCCCACCAACCGACGAGGAGGTAAAGTATTGTGAACGCGCATTTTCTATATATATATATATATATATATATATATATATATATATATATATATATATATATATATATATATATATATATATATATATATATATATATATATATATATATATATATATATATATATATATATATATATATATATATATATATATATATATATATATATATATATATATATATTAAGCGAAAAAATTAAAAATTAAACTATTGATCATTTCGGCAAGGCCGTTTTATAAATGAAAGTGACATTACGAAATAATTCAAATTTCGAATGCCACTAACATTTAAAATATGATACAATTGGCTGAGTTTGTTATCAACGAGCCATTAAATCGAATTAAAAATAAATAAAAAAACTCCATATGCTCAATGAAATGAAAGAAGAAACTTAAATCTTTATTTCTGGCAGAGAAGTTTATAAAAAAGATTGTATAATGTTATCAAAATAGGGTAAACCTATATAAAATTGTATAATATTAAAAAATTGTAAAGAAACATTGTAGAAAACAGTATAATATTGTTATATTTGATAAGGTTTGTAAAGAAATCCGTTTATAGGATCATGTTTTTATTTAAAATAAAATTAGTAAAAGCTACTTAAAAAGTAGCGAAGGAAATCCCAGGTTGTATTGGGAAATGCTTATGTTTGAATGAGATATACTTACGGATGTGCACGACTTTCGACAGGTGCAATGTAAGTTTAAAGGTCCTTTTGCAGTCGACTAACGATCACTATTCATCCATATATCTCATAAATAGGGCTTATCCTTATGCAACACAAAATGCCTTCAAATGAGACGAATTAAGCGAAAAAATTAAAAATTAAACTATTGATCATTTCGGCAAGGCCGTTTTATAAATGAAAGTGACATTACGAAATAATTCAAATTTCGAATGCCACTAACATTTAAAATATGATACAATTGGCTGAGTTTGTTATCAACGAGCCATTAAATCGAATTAAAAATAAATAAAAAAACTCCATATGCTCAATGAAATGAAAGAAGAAATAAATCTTTATTTCTGGCAGAGAAGTTTATAAGAAAGATTGTATAATGTTATCAAAATAGGGTAAACCTATATAAAATTGTATAATAAAAAAAAATTGTAAAGAAACATTGTAGAAAACAGTATAATATTGTTATATTTCATAAGGTTTGTAAAGAAATCCGTTTATAGGATCATGTTTTTATTTAAAATAAAATTAGTAAAAGCTACTTAAAAAGTAGCGAAGGATCCTATAAACGGATTTCTTTACAAACCTTATGAAATATAACAATATTATACTGTTTTCTACAATGTTTCTTTACAATTTTTTTTTATTATACAATTTTATATAGGTTTACCCTATTTTGATAACATTATACAATCTTTTTTATAAACTTCTCTGCCAGAAATAAAGATTTAAGTTTCTTCTTTCATTTCATTGAGCATATGGAGTTTTTTTATTTATTTTTAATTCGATTTAATGGCTCGTTGATAACAAACTCAGCCAATTGTATCATATTTTAAATGTTAGTGGCATTCGAAATTTGAATTATTTCGTAATGTCACTTTCATTTATAAAACGGCCTTGCCGAAATGATCAATAGTTTAATTTTTATTTTTTTCGCTTAATTCGTCTCATTTGAAGGCATTTTGTGTTGCATAAGGATAAGCCCTATTTATGAGATATATGGATGAATAGTGATCGTTAGTCGACTGCAAAAGGACCTTTAAACTTACATTGCACATGTCGAAAGTCGTGCACATCCGTAAGTATATCTCATTCAAACATAAGCATTTCCCAATACAACCTGGGATTTCCTTCGCTACTTTTTAAGTAGCTTTTACTAATTTTATTTTAAATAAAAACATGATCCTATAAACGGATTTCTTTACAAACCTTATGAAATATAACAATATTATACTGTTTTCTACAATGTTTCTTTACAATTTTTTTTATTATACAATTTTATATAGGTTTACCCTATTTTGATAACATTATACAATCTTTTTTATAAACTTCTCTGCCAGAAATAAAGATTTAAGTTTCTTCTTTCATTTCATTGAGCATATGGAGTTTTTTTATTTATTTTTAATTCGATTTAATGGCTCGTTGATAACAAACTCAGCCAATTGTATCATATTTTAAATGTTAGTGGCATTCGAAATTTGAATTATTTCGTAATGTCACTTTCATTTATAAAACGGCCTTGCCGAAATGATCAATAGTTTAATTTTTATTTTTTTCGCTTAATTCGTCTCATTTGAAGGCATTTTGTGTTGCACAAGGATAAGCCCTATTTATGAGATATATGGATGAATAGTGATCGTTAGTCGACTGCAAAAGGACCTTTAAACTTACATTGCACATGTCGAAAGTCGTGCACATCCGTAAGTATATCTCATTCAAACATAAGCATTTCCCAATACAACCTGGGATTTCCTTCGCTACTTTTTAAGTAGCTTTTACTAATTTTATTTTAAATAAAAACATATATATATATATATATATATATATATATATATATATATATATATATATATATATATATATATATATATATATATATATATATATATATATATATATATATATATATATATATATATATATATATATATATATATATATATATATATATATATATATATATATATATATATATATATATATATATATATATATACATTTATACATATACATATATTTTACATCTATACATACACATAAAAGTAGTAATGTTATGTAGTTAGGTATTTTTATACAGCACTATATTTAACCAATTTCTCAGTTTTGTTCCTACCTAACTCAATTAACCATTCCGTCATAATTTTTCTTCCTCGTATGGTATTTTGGAAAGGTTGCAAATAAAAGTATGTGTTTATTTTTACAAATATGTATTTATTGTCGAAAGTATTTTTTTATACATTGAAAATAAATAATTTAGTTTTTATAATTCCTTAAAGTGTGATATTTTTCGTAATAATCACCCAAATGCATCCTCGGTTTTCCAGGACAAGTGTCTCAATACTCACTGGTCTCCCGCCTCCCAACTTTTACTGCCTTTTTCGCGCAGACCACACAGTCCTTCTTCGGAACTTAACCTGACGACATTTAACCGGTTCTGTCATTTACGACGAAATTTAGTCGGTTGATTTTGTCATCTCAAAATATAGTTTATTTTAATAGAACATCTAGATACCTATATTTTTCCATATAATAAAGTAATCTACACCATTGTTTTCTGTATAGTTTTGTTTTATTGAACCAGTAATAAGCTAAGTATACTACTATTGGTCCGTTGTGTCCTTTTTGTGTCTTCTTGTGTCCAAAACGCAGTTTTTTTCTTCTATACTCAATAAATTCACTGTCACTACTTGAACTATCATGTTGCATTGAAATATCGATAATACAGTCATTTTCACTCTTCATTTTGCCATCTTCACTACTTCTGTCTTCATACATCTTTACTATGGCCTAAAGTTATCCACATCCAAAAAATACATATAAAATAATGCGTATTTATTTCTATAAAACAAAAAAAAAGTAGCGAAACGCACAAAAAATCAGTAGCGTTTACTGTATATAACTAATTGCAAATGATGAAGATACCTGCGAATGTCCCTACCCAAATTTTATATACAATACATGCTTTTAAATATTATTTTATTGTTCATGGCGCCGCTGCGGCGCCTTACGAGTGAAATTAATATTTTGTATGTCGCCGTAGCGGCGCTTATCGAGTGCAAAAGGTTAAGTTAGTATTAGGCACAATACCTAATTAACCCTTCAGGCCTCGGCCCCTCAGCCGATTGACAAGTTGATGTCCCAAAAAAATTTTGTAAAAATTAGTAAAAAAAAACAATTATGACACTGTCTCACAAAAACCATAATTACCGCCCAAACACTGTACCCATAATTAAAATAAAACATATTAGCATAATAAAATAAAACAAATTAAATTAAAATAAAATTTAAACGGGGCCGTCACGCTTGTGGCCGATATCGGCCAATTGGGGCTATATAGGTTAATAAATATAGAACGCAATATTAATACATATATAAATACTCGAAGAAAATGTGATCGTAAAAAATATATCAAATAAAAATATTTATATGAAATTTAATAAAGCGTATAAAGGATATCATATCTGCTTAAAAAGTCGAAATTGTCAGGAAATGACGTCAATTGATGTCAAAAACAGACTCTGGTATAAGGGATGCAGCCGTATGTTTCTGCCTCGGGAATAAGGCCCAATATCCATTTAGTTTCATTATTAGGCACGCAAAAAAAAAGTCCTTGATAATGAAACTACATCTCAATTATCGATAAAATCGTTTATTTTTTGGTTGAGTATCCTATCTTTAAAAAAAATATATATTTGAATTTTGTACCCACAGATTTTCAGTCGAGTTTAGGTCGGGTGATTATTCGTCCATCTTAGTACAGTAATAGCTCTGGAACGTAGGGATAAGGAATCTTTTTAAAAATCTGCATGTCTGCACTATTTATATTAATAGTGGTGACATAGTGGTTAAATCGCCTGATCTTACATTGTAAGGTCCCCGGTTCGATTCCCGGCTGGTTCAACATTTTCCGTTGGGATAAAATAAACGGAATTGCATTTTCAATTCCGTCGATCGAATGCAATAACAAGACACACACACTTCCACACATGTTACATGCACACATACATATAAACTCGTATTAGTAGGGTTGCTTGTAAGAGATTGTCATATGACAATAAACCCGCCCATTGTGATTTCATAACAAAGAGTAGAAACAAACATACAATATTTATCATCTTATGGATAAATTTTAGATATCTAGACACTTCGATGTGAAGAAAATGTTTCCAAAAACATTTTCAGTTGATACCTGAAATATAGAAAGACACTTGTCCCAGCTAATTTGCAAATGATCCTTCACTATTATACCGTTTTATTTTACCATTCCATCGTTTCGATATCGAATCATTTATAAGATAAGTCCACACTCGCCAGGAGAGGCTTCCATCATACTCTAGTAAGTAGCATAAAAGCATAATGGTTCGATGGAAAAAAATATGCCAACGAAAATAAGGTGGAGAAGAGCTTTCTTGGCAAAATAAGCCTTTCGATCCCCTTAAATGAAAGCAGCCAAGTAAGCTGTTTATCAACTCTCGGGTAAGATTGTCAAATATCACAGGTGGACTCTATCCGGCGAAAGCCTTACACATTTTATTTTAATGATTATTTGAATAGTTCTATACGTACTCATTTAACCCTTCGAGTAGCGGCATAATTTCATGGCAGACCACGGCAATTTATTGGAATTTCTTGCAATATCGCCGCGCTTAACAAAAAGTACTATAACTATGAAGCTACTATAGCAATCTTTAAAAAAATAACTGTGTAATGATCATATTGAAATTTCGTATATAGAATATTGAAAACAATTAGATAATTAGTCGAAAAAGTGAAAAAAACTCGGCATTTCTAAGTTGTACTTGTCTTACCGAAAAATACGGAACCCTATTTAGAAATTGTAAATACTATCGTGATATTTATTAGATTTTCTATCAAAGGCAATATTTCGTTTTGCTTATTTGCATACAAAAATATTTAGATATTAGCTCATAAAGACCTTTAATAATTTTGATGATTTCTCGACAAAAAAAAAATATGATGTTTGACAATGGAATTTTACCAGAAATATCCGCGAAATGACGCGCGAAATTATTTAAGCGGCCGTCTATGTACCATAGTGTAATAATGAGATATTTGGTATGGATTTTAGGATGCGTTCGAATTAGAAAATAATATGATTGTGTGCTCCGGGAGCAAGCCGCCAATATTGTTCGTTACGTAGTCGACGGTGTTCTGATGTGCAACCAAATTTGGTCGTTACGTAGCCGAAGGGTTATTTTTATTTTTTACAAAATTTTAATTGCTATAATTAGGTTTGATCATATTACTGTATTTTTAAGCAATTATGATAAATTACATCATTTTTATTTATACATCATTTTTTATTATGATTATGCTATGGTTATCAATTTTAAATCTTTCATCTCTTGCATTTTAATTCCCATTTTAATTTATTTTTTTACTAACGTTTAATTTTTATAATTAGGTTTGATTATCTAACTCTATTCTTAAGCAATTATGATTATCTAAATTCCAGCTAATTGTAATCTTTTTTATGATTATGTCAAGGTCAAAAATTTTATATTTTCAATTTCACTTTTATATTATCAATATTATATTTAATTTTCCATCTTGTAAGAATTTCTATATTCTGCATTACTTCTGCATTTTCTGACGAAACGGTTTGATATATGCGAAAACAATATATGACAAAAACATAGGCCTAAAAGAGATCTATAAAAAGTCGAAAAGAGCATATACCCAACTTTTATTTATAAGCTACAATTACTGCTTATATATCTCAAAAAAAATAAAAAATAATGAAGGTTGAAGATAATTAGCGTTTAAATAAGAATCGCTATAAAAATAAATTAATCCTTTATCACGGGCGTTAAATGTAGATGCCAAAGTTTGCCATTTACTGTAAGGTTGAAGGTGGTATAGACATTGAGATATTATGAAATTATTAACGCGTGCAAGCAACTTGAATGACCTAAAGGGCGGCGGCGCGGCGGCTGCTGGCCCAGCAAGGTCAGCCTTCAGCGAAAGGCGGCGCGTGAGTCGAGGCCGAAGACGCGTACGTCCACGATATAGGTAGCGTGCATCTGAGGGGGGACGTCTTGCACTATATATCTAAAGGTAGCGTATAAAAATGCAAATAAACACCACCCTACTTAAATTAACAAGTCGATTCGAAACTTTACGCTAAGCGAAGCCGCGGGCAACAGCTAGAAAATTATGTAAGTAATCTATCCTGTTTTAACTAAATTCTAGAAAGGCGCCGCCATGCGACGCGTGGTGCTTACTGTGCTGCGCCGGCCCTGACCAATCACAACATAATATAAAATGATCTGGAATTAGTAAATAGATTATTTTATTTAATTTATTTATTTATTTTATTTATCTACCAAATTATAATTATTTTTACAGACAATTCTAAATTGTTGATTATTATTCTAGACTATATTATCTAAACTTTTTTGTTATTACTAGGTACTATTTTTTAAAGAAATGTTATAATATATACTACGTATTTACCTAATTCCTTGATTGCTTAGATGCGTCACTTTGTAGCTAAGTTCTCTGTCCAAATATTCAATTCTAGCTCAGCCGAACATACTGCATTTAGGGTACGAAGCGTCCGCACCGTGATGCAGTGTTGATCGATGTTAGTCCTAGCTCGCGGTGACGCCAACAATACGTGAGGCTTAGCAGGACAAAAATTGGCGATACAAACAGACCGATTCTATTAGGGATGGTCGGATTATCAGCGAACTTCCTAAGGAGTATATATATATATATATATATATATATATATATATATATATATATATATATATATATATATATATATATATATATATATATATATATATATATATATGTGGCAGTTTGCCAGTCAATCTCCTCTTATGCTAGAGAGTTGCACCTGACCATCCCTAGAATAAATGCCTTATGGTATAGAAACATATAATATCCAAACTGTTTAAAGTACAGGAATCTCAGAAAGAGCTTCTGTACACTCTCTAGTCTGGATATGTTACTATTTTTATATTTAACTCTCAACTTGTATATATTGGTGAGAGAAAACACCGGCTGTTCAATGCCTTTCGGTTTCTTAACCCCATTTTGACCTAGTTTCCTGATAGTGAAGAAAAAATACTAAGACTTCTTCCATTCTCCCTAAGAAGCTAGAAAGTTTAATGTTAGCCGTATTATCGTCGCTCCTCACATCCCTTGTCTCGCCCTGACGTGACTACCCCTTGGTCAGATATTAATGGACTGAAGACTAAAACACTTATTACACCTACTGCTTTTTAATTATTTACTTCATTTAATTATTTTTTTTGTTTTTTTTTTCAGTAAATTAACAATAAAAACGTAAGCTTAGATACACTGTTTGATATTATTTGATATTTTATTTTATTTAGATTTTATTACCACGATTATTTATTGTCTGTGTTTTATTTCCTATTGTGATCATTAGTTAGCGATTATTAGTTATTATTTGTAATGGTGACGGGAATATATGTATATATATATATATATATATATATATATATATATATATATATATATATATATATATATATATATATATATATATATATATATATATATATATATATATATATATATATATATATATATATAATATATATATATATATATATATACATATATATATATATATATATATATATATATATATATATATATATATATATATATATATATATATATATATATATATATATATATATATATATATATATATATATATATATATATATATATATATATATATATATATATATATATATATATATATATATATATATATATATATATATATATATATATATATATATATATATATATATATATATATATATATATATATATATATATATATATATATATATATATATATATATATATATATATATATATATATATATATATATGTTTTCCTTTTTATTTTTTATTCAAATTGTCGAATATACGTGAACTAAAAACTAGAGAGCTAGCTGCCCTGGAACAAGTCCTGGCACTTAGTTGGGCAGCAGCAGTACATACATGCTAATGCTCATATGGGCCGTGTTCAATTTTAATTTTAATTTTAATTATATATTTTTTTTATTGATATGATTA
Organism: Micropterix aruncella; assembly: GCA_944548615.1. Lineage (NCBI taxonomy): Eukaryota > Metazoa > Arthropoda > Insecta > Lepidoptera > Micropterigidae > Micropterix > Micropterix aruncella. The sequence continues at coordinate 837,738 of OX155975.1, read as the reverse complement.
TTAGTGATACTTAGGAATTGTAAATGAATTGTTAAATTAATTAAATAAATAAATAAAATACATCGCATAAGCCAGAGATGTGTATTTAAAAATGTCTCATATCGCTCCACTAAGCTACGCTTATGCTAGAGCGAAATTCATTAAGCAAAACACGCAACGCTACAAAACCTAATACAATTATATTAAATATAGTAGTTTTGGCCGATGACATGTTTTCAACAATACAATCTGTTCTGTGTTTCTCACAAAGAACCAAATTACTGTACTTCTCGGAATCTCCCCCGATCTCAGACCAATCGAAAACCTCTGGGCCATTTGTAAAAACGACTCGATTGATTATACAACCAAAACCAAGAGAATCAGTGCAGTAATTCAAGTCTGCTTTCACGATGATGAACCGAAAGGAAGCTGTCAAAACCTGGTAAATTATATGCCTACAACAGTGAAAGGTATTATCAACGCAAAAGGTGGACACATTCTACATTAAAACTAACAATATATAACTACCAGTACTGATTTTGTATGTTTATGTCCAATAAAGCACTTTATGAAGAAAAATACTATTTGTTCCAATTAATTCGCACGGTACTGTAGATTCATTAAATTAAGCCCCTAATACTCTCAGTGTCTACAGTAGTGGATGGGAGAAGGAAATGAAAGGAATGAGTGACGTTGATATATACTTATATTAAATTGTGTGCAGGACAAAGCATAAGAAAAATATAAAATTTTATATAAAAATAAAAATATGTAGAATACAAAAGAGAATTCTTGTAAATAAACATAATAGAAGATTAAAGAAAAACTCAAATAAAATCATGATTAATAAATCATGTTAGATGAAATAATACATTTTATATTAAATAAATATTTTAATAAATAAAATAAAAACAACAAAAAGTCGATTATCTAAGCTATATTGTCGATTACGTTTACGTAGAAGGTCTCCTTAAATTTAGTACACTTCATGTTGAATAAGTCGATATTCTGGAATCGATTATTGTAGGTAGACATTAACCCGTGGGACGCCGACAGTGCCTATAGGCATTTTACGTCGTTCGACAGATCCGCGCGTAACCGTTTCGGCCGGCCCCCCATTATATAAATATGTAATATACATGACTAACAAGATTAATTACTAGGTAACAAGGGAGAATTCACGAACAAACGATATTGTTAGTATTTATTCACAAAATCGACCAAAAATTGCGCCACAGTTTTTTGCGGCACAATTTTTTACCTCCGAGCGGTTAAGCGTCATGTGATGGAATTTTGGGCATATCTAGTACAAACGCGAGGGACTTTAAACTTACGAGAATAGCGAACCGCACATAATGATACGTAAAATATTAGATTCTCTGTAAAATACGGGATTTTTTTCTAAAAGAGAAAATATTTATACATGGAAGGGTAAGCGAGTATATGGAAGGGTATGGTTTAAATATTGTGACAACAGAATTAAGAAGTATTCCATTTTCAGATTACAACATTATAATTCAAACCCGTTGCAGATATCGAAAAGTGACGCAAGGGTTGTAAACAAGAGCAAACCACGCGTGGCGGTACGTAAAATGATAAGTTCGCTGTAAAATACCGGTTTTTTTTTCTAAAAGAGAATAGATATGCTTAATATAAAAGCGAGTATATGGAAGAGTATTTTTTGTAAAAAATATGATAACAGAATTCAGAAGTATTCCATTATCTGATTACAACAATTTCAATTCAAACACCGCTGCACATATTCAAAAGTAACGCAAATGTTGTAAGCTACGTCCTCGGGATTTCTTTTTTTCTAGGATCACTATAATCTCTCCCTAGCTTTTGAAATCTGGCATTAGGAAGAACTATATTTGTAGGGTGTTTGGTCATAATTGGTAGTGTAGTTTCTGACATGCTGTGGGTAACACACACAGACACATACACACACGGACATAGGCAGAAATTTTCCAAAGTTTATCGACTCTTCCAATCCATGAATAAAACTTGAAATAATTTTAGAAATGTTTCGTTTGAATATTCACTAGATTGACTGATTTTGAAATAAAATATTATGTCACAATAACCAATCAATTTGGATATCAAATTAATGTCTTCCATTGACGCACGGCCTTGGAAGATACTACTTTGATAACCAAAATGATTAGTTAGTATGATATTATATTTGATTATAAAATCAGTATTTTGACTAACACCTTCCCTAATATTGGTTGAAAATACTGCAATACCGAAATTGACCGATAATAGGCCCGATTGCGTTTCTTTGTGAACTAAAACAGAAATTAGTTCAAGCGAACGAGATAGAGCAATTAGAGCAGCATATGAAACGAACGATCGTCGATAAAAACTATCTGTCCAACTTATATTCGTCCGAATAAATTTGAACACATTTCGTGCGGTCTTAGATTCAGCTGCTTTATCTTTGGTGGGTAGTTTTGATGCAAAAAAGTGACAACCGCTCATTTCACATTCCGCTCGAACGTATTGCCCTGTCTTGTTCACTCGAATTAATTTCCGATTTTAGTTCACGAAGAAACGCAATCGAGCCAATGCAAACTAATTTTTACAGAGCACATAATAGTTGTAAAGAAATAATTATTGCATTTCTTTGGAGTCGAAAGTGTAAAAAGCCCTTAAGGATTGATAAAGGAGGAACGAGATCTCTCGGTCTACCTTATACTACTGAAAAAAGGAAACGTATGAGGATTTTCCTCTCTCTCAGCGGCTTTCGCCGCCCTTTCATCTGGTCACGTATAACGACTGCCTAACGGCCTGCTTCTTGTTTACCCGCCTCGCCGCCGAGTAGGTGCTACTCGCGTGTTCCCACCGCAATGTGCCCTTCTCGACTCTCCCGGCCTTTGCAAAGTGGCTTTCGGGGTAAGCAGGAAAGGGGAGATACGCCAATTTAGAGTCTGTCGGGAAATCCGACCGATGTGTGTTAGCAAGGTGTATTTTCATTAAGTGTACCTCTGGCTCATTTGAAAATTCTTATCGTGATAGGTCCCACTGAATATTTCCGGAACTGGCTTACTTAAACAATTTTTAAAAATTTATTACAAAATTTGAAAATGGCCTGCAGAAAAAACTCTTTTTCATAGATAGATAGATAGATAGATAGATTTTTATTCGAAGTAGACTTACAGTACTTTCCGAACGTCTTATTTTTCTAGACATTTATGCCTTGCTTGTATGTAGGCATATATTACTACTATGTAGGCATATATTACTGTATTACTACACTATATAATCAATGGCTTTAAGTAATAGTAATAATAATAATAACACTTTACAAATGGTTTTCATAGCTATGTTACACAAAAACGACTTGACCAGACCAATGTATCGCTTAAAAAATCTTTAATTTTATAATAGCCTTTAGAGCACAAAGTATCTTTAACAATTTTTCTAAATTTAGTGTCTGGTAAAAGGGTTAGTTCCTCAGGCAAAGTGTTATAAAAGCGAACACCGTCTCCAATGAAAGATTTACTCACTTTTGCTAACTTAGAGCCCGTAATGGCTAGTTTATTTTTGATATAAACATTGATATATATATATATATATATATATATATATATATATATATATATATATATATATATATATATATATATATATATATATATATATATATATATATATATATATATATATATATATATATATATATATATATATATATATATATATATATATATATATATATATATATATATATATATATATATATATATATATATATATATATATATATATATATATATATATATATATATATATATATATATATATATATATATATATATATATATATATATATATATATATATATATATATATATATATATATATATATATATATATATATATATATATATATATATATATATATATATATATATATATATATATATATATATATATATATATATATATATATATATATATATATATATATATATATATATATATATATATATATATATATATATATATATATATATATATATATATATATATATATATATATATATATATATATATATATATATATATATATATATATATAACCATTGATTCGTATTACCAAGCAAGGACCCGGCTCTAGTCGTGATTCTACAGAAGTAAGAGGTCGTGAATAATAATATTAGATGACAATATTATATTACAAAATAGATGGTCAATATTAAAATCATCATTAATTAAAATGTACTAAAAAGACTCGAAAATATATGATAGGTATTAGAATGCTCTATTAAATAGTACGTTTTGGAAACCCTCTTGCGACTACGAAATGCAGGTGGCAGTGATAGTGTTGTCAGCGATACTAATAGCAATTTAATTTGCCATCTATAATAACATTGATTATATATGTTTTTTTTTATAAATAGCTGGTTGTTTATAAAAATCAAGCAATTTAATAGATGATAAAATATTAGGGCTTTCTATCTCATTTTATATATAGGCTGATTAAATCACAAGAATAATACGGAAAGATAGAATGCTACCAAGTCGTATTTTCGCTAAGTGTAATTTTGGCTCATTTGGAAATTCTGACAGGGATGTATAGTCGATTTTATTGAAATGAAATGAATTGCTCTAATATGCATAGGTCCTACTGAAGGATTCCGGAATTACAATTTTAAACATATAATTACAAAATTTGAAATTAGTACTCATTAACTGTAGAATAATGTTTGTTTCATGAACCAGTCAATTATGTTTTCATTTATTTTTCCATAGCGAGCTGAATCCAAATAATTTAATAGTTTAAAAAAAAACATTCAAAACACACTTTTGGGCTATGATATGATATTCACATGCACACGGCTATGCTACGATATTCCATCATGGAATGCCAGTGCCTATCTCCCGGCTTCATTATCAGACCTTGAAACCTAATCGTGGTTAAAGTTCATTCCAAGACTTTTCTAACAAGTCCAAACACAGCTATGATACGATGTTCCATCATGAAGTTCCAGTTGATATCTTCCGACTCCATCATCAGATTAGTTCGACAGTACCATATTATTGTATTGTTATCAGAACTACATACAGCTGCCAATTTTCATGACTTTATGATCCTCGGAAGATGGTTAAATTAGTTACCTTAGTTACGTACAGGTCGACCTAATAAAAGCGTGTTAAAAAGTACATCAATATCGCTCGGAAGTAAAAGTCATCTTGTCTCTTTTTTTTTACTATCGAGGTGTGTTATAAATAGGATAGAAAACGAATTTACCGCGTGAAATTTGTAGCATCCGACGTTTTGGTGACGTTGCAGCTGCCGTTGTCCATGGTAGACTGAGGAGCTGTCAATTTGTTGTTTTGCGGGTAGGCCGCATACCGCTGCCGCCACTGCGTAGGTTATAACGGTGGTGAGGGGCCTGGCTCGGAGCGCGCGAATTTTTAAAATCCGTCTTGCACACAACACTTACTGTATCCTGTCTTACGTTCTCGCGTTCGGCGTACGGCGGCGGGAACATTTTAAGAAGAGGGTTCCACGTAGAAGAGAGGTGTCGAGGTGTGCTTTATGAGACGACTAAGAGAAAACTGTAATTTGTGAGTATATTCATTAATTTATAAAATTAAATGTAAATTACAATTTACAAAAAAATTTTGTAAATTACAATTTTCATAATAAAATCTGTGTCTTTTCTTTGAAAATTATATAATAATTTATATGTGTAAGTTCTTATTTACATAGAAAAATATGTGTCTTTTCTTTAGAAATTTTACCTTAGGATTCTAAAATATAATTAAGATGGCAAATGTGTATCTTTTCTTTGGTCATTATAATTTAAATTTACATGGCAAAATGTGAGTCTTTTCTATGGAAATCATAATTCATAAAATAATTTTTCAGAGTTTTTATTTAGAACCTACTTTATTCATATATTTTTTATACATACACGTTGTTACCAATGCTATAAAGTACCTCGGAAAAATTGAACACGTAAATGAAGCAAATGCTCAGTGCCCACCAAACTAAGACTCTACTGTCCTGTATCTAGACGGGCCAGAGTAAATAATTAAAATTTGCAACTTAAATTATAAAACAACTAAATTAACTATCAAACGTTTTATTTTTAGACATAATAACTATACCTAAATAAAATTGTAAAATACAGGGTGTGATTACTGCATAGGCATTTTTGCAGTGGATGAATCAATACGAAGAAATAAGCAACTATTGATATATATATTTTTTAAATTACAAAAAAATATATGTTACATATTACAAACATATTACATATTACAAAAACAAACTCTACTATGCTTATTTGTGATATATTACCTACCGCTAGATGACGCAGCGCGCTCAACTACAATTAATGCCCGTGCTGTAATCACAACCTGTACCTATATTACAATCTGTATGAATAATACAATGTAAAGACCTGTTTGTATTTATATAATAATACTAGCTGTTGCCCGCGGCTTGGCTCGCGTTAAATTTGGTGTAAGATAGATCCCTATTTTTCAATTAAGTGGTAAGTTTTTGCGTGTAGTATATAAGGTATCCTACGTCCTTCTCTGTACCCCTGTCAATATATACTTCATGATGATCAACTAAGTAGTTAAGGCGTGAAGATCGCGGTGCTTGCGCTACGCATGTTATCGAGACAAATGTTGAATTTATAATGAGGTTCTAGCGCCGTTTTTTACCCCTTCTCACCGCCTAAGTGGTAAATTTTTGAAAAACATGAAACATGTATTTGCTTATTTGTTTAACATAAATGAAACCCCTTTTTGCCCCTTTGGGAGTTTAATTTCAAAAAAATACGAAATACGTATTTGCCTATAGATGTTTATTACATTATTCCTACAAATTCCATCTAATATCGTTTTTCCATACAAACTTTTCACCCCTTTTCACCCCTTTAGGCGTTGAATAAAAAAAAAACATGAAACACCTATTTGCTTATTTGTTTATTAGAGTAATCTTACAAAGTTTTTAAAAAAAGTCCATCTAATATCATTCATCCATAGAAATTTTTAAACCCCGTTTCACCCCTTTAGGTTTTAAATTTTGTAAAACTTAGTACATATTTGTTTACTAGAGTAATCTTACAAAGGTTCGAATCAAAAGTTTATCTATAGTGTTTCTCCATACAAATTGTATAACCCCTTTTTACCTCTTTAGAGGTTGAATTTTAAAAAAGCACGAAAGACGTATTTTCTTCTTTTTTATCAGAGTAATCCTACAAAGTTTAGAAATAAAAAGCACATCTAATATTGTTTATTCATACAAAGTTTGAAACCCTGTTTCACCACTTTAGGGGTTGAATTTTGTAAAAATATGAAACACGTGTTTGCTTATTTATTTATTAGAGTAATCTTACAAAGTTTCGAATTTAAAAGTACATCTATATCGTTTCTCTATACAAATTTCGAAACCCCTTTTCACCCCTTTAGGGGTTGAATTTTGAAAAACCACGAAAGACATATTTGCTTATTTTTTTGTTAGAGTAATCCTACAAAGTTTTGAAATAAAAAGCACATCTAATATTGTTTATTGATTCAAACTTTTGAACCCTGTTTCACCCCTTTAGGGGTTGAATTTTGAAAAAATATGAAACACGTGTCTGCTTACCTATTTATTAGAGTAATCCTACAAAGTTTCGAAATATAAAGTTCATCTAGTATCGTATATCCATACAAACTTTGAAACCCTGTTTCACCCCTTTAGGGGGTGAATTTTGAAAAAACATGAAACACCTATTTTCTTATTTGTTTATTAGAGTAATCTTACGAAGTTTCAAATTAAAAAGTACATCTATATTGTTTCTCCATACAAAGTGTGAGAAACCTTTTCACCCCTTTAGGGGTTGAATTTCGAAAAATCCGCCCTTAGTGATCGCTTGCGTCCTAAAAGGAACATATGTTTAAAAAATCAGCTTTCTAGGTATAAGAGTTTAGGCTGGGCGTTGATGAGTCAGTCAGTGAATGAATGAATCGGAACTTATCTTTTTATATATGAGATGGTAAATATATACCTAAACCTAATAACGATTACAATAAATAATAATTTATATAATTATATAAACTTATTTATATTAAAATACACTTATATAAATACGATTATTAAAATAATACTGAATAGGTTAAGAGTAAAAACACATTTGTTAAAAACAAGCTTTTATTAGAATTCTCTGTCTCGAGCCAACCCCGTATACGATGTCTCGAGCCAACCCCGTATACGATGTCTCGAGCCAACCCCGTATACGATGTCTCGAGACAACCCCGTATACGATGTCTCGAGCCAAATATGATGCATCAGCCATATCGTATTGAAACTTAGAACGGGCTATTATAATTGACTGCTATACAAAATTTTGTGTTTGTGCTGTTGATCGTTGAGGTGTCCCCTCGTTGGCATCCACCCCTGGACGCAACGGGCTGTCATAATTGAATGCGTATAGAAAATGTAGGTTCGGTGCTGTTGACCGTTGAGGAGTCCCCTCGTTGAAAGCCAACCCTAGGTGCGGCAGCCCTGTCGCGGTGAAATTTAGAACGAGCTATTATAATTGAATGCGTATACAAAATTGTGTGTGTGTGTGCTGTTGACCGTGGAAGCGTATCCTCGTCGGGAGCCGATCCTGGGTGTAGAATCAGGTCATGCTCACCATAAAAATGCTGTCATCGGAACTGAACCAACATGTAAAATTTCAACTACATGGGATAAGAGAAAGTGGTTGTAATTCAGCTTCCGAGATTTGACATAAACAAACATACATACATACTGTAACTAACATACATTGCAAGGTAAATTAAAGCTTGTAAAAATTATAATTAATATTAATAATAAATACTATACGATATATTATGATTATATGCATAATACTTTATGTATATTTTTAGTATTAATTATGGCTTACATGGCAAAATGTGAGTCTTTTCATTGGAAATTGAGCTTCTATAATATTCTAAATACATTCCCTACTTTTTGTGAGAATATCAAGTACTTCCAATATATTACCCACCCACATATTCTCTTCGAATATTCCGAACAATGCCATATGCCGGCTATTGTATTCTATTTTAATACTCTCCCCTTAGTTCTACCTACTCATAACTCTATTTATCAGAGTAGACGCGTGGCATCGCTAACCCTGTCACTTAGGGCTTCTGATGTGTCACAGGCGTGGGAAGCACGCAGCGTAACGAAGTTACGTACGTTACAAGTACGTTACGTTTCCATGCTAAGAACGTAAAAACATATTTCTTGCCGGCTCTCGGGATACACTCTCTGATTTGGTTTTGTTTATATAGTTTTGTTTCGCCTTAATATTTCACTCTGTGGGGTGTCGCCGAAGGATCGAATTTGGTTCCTCTTTTATACAACATTTTCTCTTCCATATTTTAAAATAAAAACAGAAATATTGCATGTAGGTTAGTAGTAGTCTTGCCGAAAACTTATAATAAAAACCTAATATAAAAGGAAAGCATTTATAAAATTAAAAAAATAAAAAAACAAAAAAAAAATATTTTTGATGGATTAAATATCTAATGCAGTAGGGCGGTGTCGACTACAGCGGGCGAACCCGTCACCCAAGCTGGTATAACGATATTTGATCATTCTTCAAGCCGTGGGATGAGCGTAGAAGACTTAGAGACAAGACAATTTACCGTCTAGCTCCGCCAACAAGCCCGTTAGAGGCCAACGCCTTACGGCGAGGCACCGGGAAATGTAACCAACGGGCAGTGTAGCCCCCTAACTACCAGTTTTGGTAAAATATCTCCGTCTGGAGTTAACCTTTCGGATACCTCCATCCTCCCGACTGGTTACGGGTCCGAAGTCGCTTACGCGCCCCCTACCTGTTGTAATTACAGCGGTAAATCAATTTCAATTTATCGCGGACCTGGGCGTCTTTTGCCCGTATTGCCACACGGGATCGAGTGTCGCAAGGTCATTTCAATAGTAGTATGACAACAGGGCAACATCCACCCCCGCTGCTTAGGAGACAGTATATTTCCATAGTTTCCAGAGTCCTTCAGCAATTAGTCAGAGTACACAACCGATTGGCATCGCCGAACGGCGCGTAAACCGTCCAGTAGCGCCGGGATGCAATCCCACCAGAAAAAACCGGTCCACCAGCTTGTGAGGAATGAGACGCGGGAGTCTTAGCCGGGGTAGCCTTTGGCACTAGGAGACTTCTGAATAGGAGCTGAATCGTAAGTTGAGCCGATCCGAGAACAAAGTGGATCTTGTTGCCCAAGCTGCACGAAATCGTTCGCTACCAAAAATATATAATGCAGTGTAATAGAGGAGTGGAGTGTAATAGCTTAGTGGAGCGACATGAGACATTTATAAATACATACCTCTGGTTAAATCTTGCTTATTTACTGCTATGTATGTATGTATTAGGCCTAAGCTTTTATTGTAACCTTACTGAATAAAATAATATATATATATATATATATATATATATATATATATATATATATATATATATATATATATATATATATATATATATATATATATATATATATATATATATATATATATATATATATATATATATATATATATATATATATATATATATATATATATATATATATATATATACATATACATATATTATATATATATATACATATATTATATATATATACTTATATATATATATATATATATATATATATATATATATATATATATATATATATATATATATATATATATATATATATATATATATATATATATATATATATATATATATATATATATATATATATATATATATATATATATATATATATATATATATATATATATATATATATATATATATATATATATATATATATATATATATATATATATATATATATATATATATATATATATATATATATATATATATATATATATATATATATATATATATATATATATATATATATAAAATTAGTAAACGCCACTTGAATAGCAGCGAAGGAAATCCCAGCTTGGATTGGGAAACGCTTATGTTTGAATGAGATATACTTACGGATGTGCACGACTTTCGATTGTGCATGTTAGTTTATGGGTCCCTTTACCGTCGACGAACGATCACTCATCATCCATATATCTCAAAAATCGAGCTTTTTCCTTTTTGCAACACAAAATGCCTCCAATTGAGGCTAATTAAAGCGAAAAAACTAAAATAAAACACTTTGATCACATCGGCAAAGGCCGTTTCATAAATGGAGGATGACGTTTCGAAATAATTCAAAATTTCGAAAGTTTCCAACATTTAAAATATGACATTATTAGGCTGCGTCAGTTATCAACGAGCCATTGAATCGAAATAAAAATAAAAAACCTCCAATGCACAATGAAATGAAAGAAGATACTTCAATCTTAATTTCTGGCAGAGAAGTTTATACTAAAGACTATATAATAATATCAAAATGAGGTAAACTTGTATAAAATTGTATAACATTAGCAAATGTATAAAGAAACATGGTAAAAAAACTGTATAATATTTTTATATTAGATAAGGTTTGGTAAATAATCCGTTCATAGGATGATGATTCGCAGTAAAATAAAATTAGTAAACGCCACTTGAATAGCAGCGAAGGAAATCCCAGCTTGGATTGGGAAACGCTTATGTTTGAATGAGATATACTTACGGATGTGCACGACTTTCGATTGTGCATGTTAGTTTATGGGTCCCTTTACCGTCGACGAACGATCACTCATCATCCATATATCTCAAAAATCGAACTTTTTCCTTTTTGCAACACAAAATGCCTCCAATTGAGGCTAATTAAAGCGAAAAAACTAAAATAAAACACTTTGATCACATCGGCAAAGGCCGTTTCATAAATAGAGGATGACGTTTCGAAATAATTCAAAATTTCGAAAGTTTCCAACATTTAAAATATGACATTATTAGGCTGCGTTAGTTATCAACGAGCCATTGAATCGAAATAAAAATAAAAAACCTCCAATGCACAATGAAATGAAAGAAGATACTTCAATCTTAATTTCTGGCAGAGAAGTTTATACTAACGACTATATAATAATATCAAAATGAGGTAAACTTGTATAAAATTGTATAACATTAGCAAATGTATAAAGAAACATGGTAAAAAAACTGTATAATATTTTTATATTTGATAAGGTTTTGTAAATAATCCGTTCATAGGATGATGATTCGCAGTAAAATAAAATTAGTAAACGCCACTTGAATAGCAGCGAAGGAAATCCCAGCTTGGATTGGGAAACGCTTATGTTTGAATGAGATATACTTACGGATGTGCACGACTTTCGATTGTGCATGTTAGTTTATGGGTCCCTTTACCGTCGACGAACGATCACTCATCATCCATATATCTCAAAAATCGAGCTTTTTCCTTTTTGCAACACAAAATGCCTCCAATTGAGGCTAATTAAAGCGAAAAAACTAAAATAAAACACTTTGATCACATCGGCAAAGGCCGTTTCATAAATGGAGGATGACGTTTCGAAATAATTCAAAATTTCGAAAGTTTCCAATATTTAAAATATGACATTATTAGGCTGCGTTAGTTATCAACGAGCCATTGAATCGAAATAAAAATAAAAAACCTCCAATGCACAATGAAATGAAAGAAGATACTTCAATCTTAATTTCTGGCAGAGAAGTTTATACTAACGACTATATAATAATATCAAAATGAGGTAAACTTGTATAAAATTGTATAACATTAGCAAATGTATAAAGAAACATGGTAAAA
>OX155975.1:589483-824824 GCA_944548615.1 Micropterix aruncella | reverse complement strand
ATCAATGAAAGGAAGCAGTCAGCTCTTTCCTATTAGTTGGAAAGATTACCTTTAACCTAAATGGATTATTTACAATGAACGAAACATAAAATATGTAAAAATTCAATATTTTGAAATATTTGATAGTTTTGTGTATATATTCTTTTTAGAATTGATCAATAAGATGATTATAAAGTAAATAATTATAAAAGCCACTTACATCGTGACGAAGGATTCCCTTGATCGGATTCGGGAATGCTTTAGGTGTTAACGAGAATGATGAATGCCTCTCACTTGCGGAAAGAGGAGTAGGTTTAAGTTGGGCCCATTTTTCAACTAGTAAACGCTCACCCTTCATCCAATTATCTCAAAAATTAAGCTACAATCCTTCTTTATACGTAAACTCACTCAATTTCCTATTATTTCAGGGGAAATAACAAGACAAGACGAGCTACTTGACAGATAGAAGAATTTAAAATTTCGAATTTCGTTTTTTTATTTTCTAAAGGTGCGATATAAAGAAGCTGCGATCAATATTCAGCTGAAAACTTAAAACTAAAAGCGTGACATGCCCTCATATCAATGAAAGGAAGCAGTCAGCTCTTTCCTATTAGTTGGAAAGATTACCTTTAACCTAAATGGATTATTTACAATGAACGAAACATAAAATATGTAAAAATTCAATATTTTGAAATATTTGATAGTTTTGTGTATATATTCTTTTTAGAATTGATCAATAAGATGATTATAAAGTAAATAATTATAAAAGCCACTTACATCGTGACGAAGGATTCCCTTGATCGGATTCGGGAATGCTTTAGGTGTTAACGAGAATGATGAATGCCTCTCACTTGCGGAAAGAGGAGTAGGTTTAAGTTGGGCCCATTTTTCAACTAGTAAACGCTCACCCTTCATCCAATTATCTCAAAAATTAAGCTACAATCCTTCTTTATACGTAAACTCACTCAATTTCCTATTATTTCGAGGGAAATAACAAGACAAGACGAGCTACTTGACAGATGGAAGAATTTAAAATTTCGAATTTCGTTTTTTTATTTTAACACCTAAAGCATTCCCGAATCCGATCAAGGGAATCCTTCGTCACGATGTAAGTGGCTTTTATAATTATTTACTTTATAATCATCTTATTGATCAATTCTAAAAAGAATATATACACAAAACTATCAAATATTTCAAAATATTGAATTTTTACATATTTTATGTTTCGTTCATTGTAAATAATCCATTTAGGTTAAAGGTAATCTTTCCAACTAATAGGAAAGAGCTGACTGCTTCCTTTCATTGATATGAGGGCATGTCACGCTTTTAGTTTTAAGTTTTCAGCTGAATATTGATCGCAGCTTCTTTATATCGCACCTTTAGAAAATAAAAAAACGAAATTCGAAATTTTAAATTCTTCCATCTGTCAAGTAGCTCGTCTTGTCTTGTTATTTCCCTCGAAATAATAGGAAATTGAGTGAGTTTACGTATAAAGAAGGATTGTAGCTTAATTTTTGAGATAATTGGATGAAGGGTGAGCGTTTACTAGTTGAAAAATGGGCCCAACTTAAACCTACTCCTCTTTCCGCAAGTGAGAGGCATTCATCATTCTCGTTAACACCTAAAGCATTCCCGAATCCGATCAAGGGAATCCTTCGTCACGATGTAAGTGGCTTTTATAATTATTTACTTTATAATCATGTTATTGATCAATTCTAAAAAGAATATATATATATATATATATATATATATATATATATATATATATATATATATATATATATATATATATATATATATATATATATATATATATATATATATATATATATATATATATATATATATATATATATATATATATATATATATATATATATATATATATATATATATATATATATATATATATATATATATATAAAAAGAAAAACATAGAGAAAAATTTAAACGCTTTTTCTCGAAACAACAAATTGTGGGTTGGATGTTTTCTCTGTAACTACGTCCTCAACTAAATTATTGTTATTTTCAAAAATATTACCTTTAAATAAAATCTTCAATATTACAGTGAAATAGCAATCACTGCAAAACTATTTTTATTATTTTTTTATTATTTTTTTTATTTTATTCTGATGACCACATTTTAGGGCAATTTAGTGTCATTAGCTTTTTACTAAAACTTGTGCATTTGTAGGCAACCAAGCAATCAAGCAAACTTGATTGTAATATTGGAGTCCTGTCCACCCTAGAACGGGCTAGTCCCAGTTGGGTGACAGAAACAAATAAGCAAAAGGTTAAGGTTTTGCCATTCGGTTCCTGTTATTTTTGTAAGCTAATCAATGTTTTATATTAATTAATTCTTAAATAAATAAATAAATAAATAAATATATATATATATATATATATATATATATATATATATATATATATATATATATATATATATATATATATATATATATATATATATATATATATATATATATATATATATATATATATATATATATATATATATATATATATATATATATATATATATATATATATATATATATATATATATATATATATATATATATATATATATATATATATATATATATATATATATATATATATATATATATATATATATATATATATATATATATATATATATATATAATTTTTAAATGAAAACTTTTAAAACATTTTTATTTAATTGTAAGGTTAGTGAAGGTTGTACCTTTGCCGGACGTTTCGGAGCCCGTGGCTCCTTCTTCAGCGGCAAGAAGAATACTTCTTCAGCGGCAGTATTCTTCTTGCCGCTGAAGAAGGAGCCACGGGCTCCGAAACGTCCGGCAAAGGTACAACCTTCACTAACCTTACAATTAAATATATATATATATATATATATATATATATATATATATATATATATATATATATATATATATATATATATATATATATATATATATATATATATATATATATATATATATATATATATATATATATATATATATATATATATATATATATATATATATATATATATATATATATATATATATATATATATATATATATATAAAGAAAAACATAGAGAAAAATTTAAACGCTTTTTCTCGAAACAACAAATTGTGGGTTGAATGTTTTCTCTGTAACTACGTCCTCAACTAAATTATTGTTATTTTCAAAAATATTACCTTTAAATAAAATCTTCAATATTACAGTGAAATAGCAATCACTGCAAAACTCGTCTGCGGTCCACTGAGCAATTATTCAGCGCGATCCTCGATAAAAAAAACTTTCACTGTACGATAAAATTCGCAAAATATGATATGCCCGCGCGACGCGAAAGCTCTCCTCTTGAGAGAGTGCGTACCGATGCAACGACGTCTGTTCGTGGCAGCGACCGCGAAGCAACTGTGTCGGCCGCGAAAGCATTTTATTTATATTCATATACCAATTGGAAAAGCGTCGACAGACAGTTCAGAATTCAGAGAGTGCATCGTAAATGAGCTATGATACAAAAGGTTAAACCTACGTACGTATAAATACGCAGGCGCATCGGTACAAGCGGGTCCATCGACATAGGCGTATGTCTGACCCAGACAAAATACATCGTCTGTAAAATCGGTTTCGTAGCCAGGTCAAACGACAATGGGAATTTTTGTATGAAACTTGTATGAATTTTGTATAATTGTTATAAGTCCCTAGTTGTTACCCAGATTGTAACAACTAAGGACTTATAACAATCAAATGTGCTTGGGTAAAGAGGTAATAATATCAGACTTCAGCTTCCATGTCGTATCAGATATCTGAAAGAGTTTGTGAAACAAACTAGTTATTAAATCTTGTTTAATAGGGTATATTGTGTAAATAGGGTTTATAATAGGTAGTTATTTGAATCAATAGCTCAAACAAAATCAAATCGTAAAGCATAAATCAATCAAGTCTAGTATCATATGCAGAAAGTAAAACCGAAATCATTTGAAGACAGAACGAACACTCTCAGAAAGGAATGACGACAGAACAGGCGTAAAATATTACCAGTCATACACTGAGTATCTATAACTCGTATGGCTGCCTTACGAAGCAGTGAAACGGTGTAAACCGAATCTTTCGTTTCAAGAGCAGTCGCCGTAAGGTCCGCAAGCACCTACGCGCTCTATAGGAAACAGTGCTGCTTCCAGACTCCCCCGACTGTTAGTCAGAGTGCACAATCGTTTGGTTTACGCCGCGCGGTGCGCAGACCGTCCAGGAGCGCCAGAAGGTTGACTCCTAGGGGAAACTAGCCCTAAGGCTAGAGTCCTGCCCGGGCTCGCGCTTCATGCGTGGAGGCCGCCGGATGGGTGTTGACCCGTGAGTGTGACCAACCCTGTATAGAATGGGTCTTCGTGGCCAGCTCAGCAAGGGCCCATTAGAGTCAAAAGGTAAAGTCCTATGTAGAGACTAGTCGCCTGTGACTTGGTCGTAAGTGGTACTGGTTGGAGTTAATGGGTTTTATTCCTGGTGTCGTGCCGATGTACTCCCTCGTGGGATACTGCCAAACTCTTATTCTAATAGAATTAGCAGAGCTTCTCGAGCAAAAATTGCGAATTCGGTAAATATTCGGTTTTTACACGACTGTCCAAAAGGTGTGTTCAGGATTCATCTATGTATGTTTTCCGTTTCTTTATTCTACCATAACTTCTAAACGCTTGGACCGATTTTGAAGTGTGTCGTATAGTTAGAATCGTTTTGTCCATCGGAGTGTCCACCCAAATACTTTTGTACGTGGAAATTAGTCCGAATCGTGTCTGCCCGTTTATTTGCTAACTGCTCAGAAAAGCTTGTACCGGGCGCTGCTGTGGCGTATCTACTAATCGTAATCTATTAATATTGGTTGACAAATCAAACAGACGTCGCATTGCATCGCGACACTGCAGACAGATCCAAGCTAAATTTTGCCTCGCATCCCTGGCTCGTGACAAAACCAAACTATGCCAAGAAAAACCGTCGGTTCGAATCACCCATATTGCGTGGTGAAGTGAAGATAACAGACGAATCCGTCACATCAGGAAGTTTTAGCGATAATGATCGTTCTGTCTCCCGTGAGTTGAACTTGGAAGACCCGAGGACGAGTACAAACCTACCAACGAACAAAATCAGCATAACCCGCCAGAGGCAAACGCCTCACGCCAAGGCACTGGGAAGGTAATCCAGCGGGCCAACTCGCCCCCTGACTACTAGTTTTGGCATGATATATCTCCGTTTGGAGTTAATCAACAGGATACTTCCGTCCTCTCGCCTGGTTACGGGTTCGAGGTAGCTTGCGCGGTCCTCTACCTGCTGTATGTTCAGCGGTGATTCAGTTTAAATCTATCTCGGACCATGATAGCCAAATGGTCGTTTCAAGAGCGGGAAACGACAGGTCACCCCCGCTGCTTAGGAAACAAACCCGTTTCTAGACTCGCCCGGTTATCTGTCGGAGTGCACATTTGGAGATGTCGACTACAACGGGCGAACCCGTCAGCACATGAAGTTTTAACGTTTTTGATCGTTCTGTCTCCCATGAGGTGAAAGTAGAAGACTTTTATGTGGCCAGATTTCTGCGGTCTCCCTACTGGTTACAGGTTTGAGGTCGCCTGCGTAGTCCTCTACATTATGTTAGCGGTGACTTGGCATCTACCGAATCTATCGCGCATCACGGCGTCCTTTGCCCGGCAGTCTACACTGAGAAAAATATTGGATTTCTTCTTACAATGCCGTCTCGCTAAATTACGGTTTTAGACAGATTAATGATGTTTCAATCGTAAGTGTGTTGAATTTCAAGGAATTTTGTTGAAACTCCATTACTCGATTATAGGTTTCAACATGCTCAGTAAGGGAATATTAAAATAAACGTATAATGTAGCTTCAACATGATTCTTGTAACTGTCTGTAACTTTATGTATATAATAACATTCTGTTATGGTAAAAGCAATATCTCGTTGTGCGCCGTAATAAAATACCGCCGGCATGTAAATATCCGTCTTCATCTCGAAAAAAAATTGCGCGTTCACAATACTTTCTCTCTGCCGAGACAGTGTATGCTAGACAGCACCTCGCAGAAACGCATCATACCCGCGGAAGCTCCCTTTTATGCGTACCCCGAATACGACTGTCAAAAGCACAGAAAAGCTACTTGTACCTTAGCATTAAATTCTATAATCTACTCCCTACAAAATTTAAACAGCTGGAGGACATAAAATTTTAAAAAAACATCAAGGAGATGCTGATAGGCCACCCTTTCTATAATCTGGCCGAATTTGAGGGCCATGATTTATCAAATATTGTACCCATTTAAATTACTTAAAAAAATAGAGCCTTATTGTCTGATTATTTTATATGATCTTATATCTGTACTTTTAGTTTAAAATGCATAACGTAGATTTAATTTGATTATTTAACATTTTACTGACAATTTGAATATTAAGATGAATAATTTTACTACGTATCTTTTCGAATTACTAACTACTTCAAATATTAGGCTTCTATTTTGATTATTTATATTTATAGTTTGACAATCTAGTAGTTAATTCTTGACTACTTATGTATGTTCAGTAAAGAGTAGTAAGGAGACTTTAATACCTAACCCAATTATTTTGACACGTCCAAGAGCGGTCTTTAGCCGTCAATTGGACACGACGAAAATGTAATGTAATGTAATGTAAAAAAGTAAAATAGTACTATTGTAACCAAAACCTGCCATATATATGTATATACAACGTAGATCCGGGATGTGATTTTCGGATAGTTCATCAATCAGCCATGGTAAAAAAAATGTAACCTTTTCCCCACAACAACTTGCTTTGATTCCAATTAAGTACGAAAAGCTTGACCATTGAAATATGAATGTACCTACAAAGCCATCAATTTCGTTTTAATAATAGAAACGATAGTTTACTAGGAGGTAGGTATGTATGTATGTAACCGACGTAATGACTACTTTATTATGGATAGAGAAATGAATAGAATGTCATAAAAGGTAGGTAGCACTAAGTTACTTTGTAAGTGTGTAAACAATGAGTATGGAAACACAAAATGATTTTAAAGGATCTAGCGTACAAAGGAGAATAGGCATGTTTATATGAAAGTTGTAAACCCAGAGTTTAATAACCAGGGATAATAATATCAAAGTTCAACTCGTTCATACATGTCGCATTGGAATTATACACATCCGAAGTTTTGTATTGGATCCTTACCTATAAAGTTGCTGTTCTATAAATGGAATTTAGGGCCGAAAATGTTGTTTGAAAAATATATATTTAATTAACAGAAATATTGACCCCTATTAGAAATATTGCAGATTTGTCATTTGCTCTTCCAAGTTGACGCGACTAAAAATTTAGATATTTTTGCAATGCCACGCGCCCGCGCGCTTTCGATATATACATAACGATGTATAGGTATACCGCGGCGACAAGGGAATACGTCCCACCGTTGGAAGTGGCCAATTACGAATGACGATTTCGGCTTCGCGCGTCGTCTAATATAGTCGATTTGGCTTTTCAATTATAATATAACAAATTATCCAATGAATAGTTTTTTATAATGTAAAAATTAGATTACGTGCAATAATAAAATAACTTAAGATTACTGTGTTATTTTTTATATCACTCAAATGTATCTTTAATAAATAGTAAAAAAAATAATGTTTGGCCATAACATTTCTGGAAATTATGTAATTTCAAACATTTTTTTTTATAAATAGGATAGAAAACGAATTTACCGCGTGAAATTTGTAGCACCCGACGTTTCGGTGACGTTGCAGCCGCCGTTGTCCAGGGTAGACTGCCCTGTCTCAGTCTACCCTGGACAACGGCGGCTGCAACGTCACCGAAACGTCGGGTGCTACAAATTTCACGCGGTAAATTCGTTTTCTATGCTATTTATAATGTCAAACAACCCCGATAGTCTTCGATTTTATATTTTTTTTATATTTTTCGTATGGAAGATCCAAAAACTTTATTGGTACTATGCAAATAGACCATACGCTGGTGTAAATAGTATTTTTTAATATTGAGAATCATCTCTAGGTTTTTCAAAAACTGAAGACAAATCACGCTCGTTTTTTTTTTTTGAAAATCAGTAACAAAATAAAGATAATTTTCAATTAATATGGAAATAATTTACCAATTTCGTTTTGGCGAAATGATAGCTTAAGGACCGGGTTTTTAAAATCCGTCATAATTGTATTAAAATTCTTTTTCGTGTTCTCACAACCAGGCCACAAAAATATGCTTCATAGAGCTTTTGGTCGCCACGGCCGGCACGGCCTCTTTATTCCTCTGCTGTTAAACTCTCGTGGACAGGAATCACTGTGACATGCTTCCTGTCCACGAGAGTAGGTAGATATGTATCAAAATGACGCGTAACGGTGTAACTAGTTACCGTGTCACGGGCATAATAACTACATTTGAAGTAGTGCCTAATATTTGAAGTAGTTAGTAATTCGAATAGATACGTAGTAAAATTATTCATCTTAATATTCTAATTGTCAGTAAAATGTTAAATAATCAAATTAAATCTACGTTATGCATTTTAAACTAAAAGTACAGATATAAGATCATATAAAATAATCGGACAATAAGGTTCTACTTTTTAAAGTAATTAAAATGGGCACAATATTTGAAAAATCATGGCCCTCAAATTCGGCCAGATTATAGAAAGGGTGGCCTATCAGCATCTCCTTGATGTTTTTTTTAATTTTATGTCCTCCAGCTGTTTGAATTTTGTAGGGAGTAGATTATAGAATTTAATGCTAAGGTATACAAGTAGCTTTTCTGTACTTTTGCCAGTCGTATTCGGGGTAGTACGCATAAAAGGGAGCTACCGCGGGTATGATGCGTTTCTGCGAGGTGCTGTCTAGCATACACTGTCTCGGCAGAGAGAAAGTATTGTGAACGCGCAATTTTTTTTCGAGATGAAGACGGATATTTACATGTCGGCGCACCGTATTTTATTACGGCGAACAACGAGATCTTGCTTTTACCATGACAGCATGTTATTGCATACGTAAGGTTATACCTATATATAGTAAGTTACAAGAATCATGTTGAAGCTATTTTGTGCTCATGTTGAACTACAGTTATTTTCGTATTACCCGTATGTAGCATGGCGAAACATATAATCGAGTAATAGAGTTTAAAAAAAAAACTTGTAATTCGACAAAATTACGATTGGAACATGATTCTGTATAACGATTCTGCACAACGAATCATTATTCTGTTCAAATAATGATTCTGTATAAAACCGTAATAACAAAACGGTATTTAGAAGAAATCCAATATTTTTCTCAGTTTACCCGCTGGTTGACCCTTTTGAGTATGAAAAATTTTAATACATAAAACTATTAAAGGGCGATGTAAATAACATGTATATCAAGTTTTGCGGAAATTAGTTCGATAGATTTTGTATAAATTGAATGGACATAAGTGTCCCTGTGGTCTATGAAGATGCAAAGTAACAACTTTTCCCAAAATTTGATTGTTGAATTATTTGCTCAGTAATCATACATACTAAAAAACGCACTAAAAGAAAAAAAAACAAATTGAAAAAGTCGCAATAACTATTTTATTTATTCATTTAACCGGTCGAAAGCCAGCTTTCGCGCGCAAAAACACTGCGCCGCAAGTTTTTGGCCGCTTTTGTAAATAAATACTAACAATAACGTTTTTTCATGAATTCCCTCTTGTTACCTAAACCTTGTTAGTCATGAATATTACATAATATACTAGCTCACCCGGCGAACTTCGTAACGCCTAACAGTCAATGAATGTCGTGTTACAGATTAGCTGAACTTAATTTATGATTCTATGAAAGTAATACAATGAATACAAAATAAGTATTAAGTTCACTACTTTATTAAGATAATAACACAAAAAGAAAAATATAAAAGTGCAAAAATTAAGTATATCAATCGCGTGTCAGCAAGACATGATTGAATTAAACTATTTACATATTGTGCAGCATGGGATGCACTCGGTTTAATTCTTATCAGGCGCAAGAACAAATAAAGCGGATGATTTGTCGACACGTGAACATGCCACGTACAACTGACCATGATAAAAACACGGATTTACATTTTGTATGGTAAAATGTGTTTTATTTTATTTTAATTTTTCGACAACTTTCCAATTTTCGTTTTTAATAGTTATTCTGCTATTTGGGACGGAGACAAATACTGCAAATCAAAAACCATGAAAATCGGTTAAGCCGCTCTCGAGTTATAAGTGTTCAAACAAACCCTACTTTGTTTTATATATATATATATATATATATATATATATATATATATATATATATATATATATATATATATATATATATATATATATACTAGCTGACCCGGCAAACGTTGTTTTGCCATATAAATAAATTTTAAGTAATTTCTAGTGTAGATAAAAAATAGCTTACTTATTGTAAGTGTGTAAGAATGTGGTATATGCGTGAAATAGGCATGGAGCACTGTGAACGATGAGGGAATATAAAAATAACAAAAGGCAAACATTATTTTTAAGTTATTATAATTTATTCCTTAAAATTATATATCATTAATTAATCAATTACGACAGGAACACTAACAAACAATATCAATCTCTTAATGCTATAGCGTGAACAATATTTTTTGTTAGTCCATCTTTAGCTAACACAAACAAAACGATGTCATTTGAAAGCATGAATTGAATGTTCGAATTGACTTCAGGAACACGTTAGAATCTGGATCCGTGCCGATAAGTAAACCGTTCAATGGTTCAGGTGGTGTTTCAATTTCAGGTAGTTGCACTTTTCCTGACGCGCAACACATCCCAGCTGGCTCATTTTTGAATTTCAGAGCATGACAATGCGGACATTCCTTATCCATAGCACCAATTACCACTTTTGAATGAGCATAATATTCAATATCGGGCTCATACTGGAATGCTAGACGCAGGAATGAATCAGATGTAAATGCTCGATGTACCTGTTGTCGTTGTTGGTCATTTGTTCTGCGTCTATTGACTGTGAAACGGCGTGATTGTCGTTGTTCTAATCTTATTACTTCATTGCGTTCAGCTCGTGTATCTTCTGACTCTTCTTGACGCAATTGCGCCATTCTGACACGTGCATCAGTATTTTGTTGCTGGATTTGTTCTTCGGTTCTTTCGGATCTTCTATTTCCCAAGCTTCGAGATTTACTTGTATTACGGCTTAACCCCTCAAATGTGAGGCGTCCCTTAAGGGATGCCTTGGCAAAATGTATACAAAATGTATATAAATTTATATAAATGTAAATATAAATGTAAATGTGCGCCGCTTTATAGTAATCCGCTCTATAGTAATGCTATAGCTCTATAGTAAACCCCGCTCTATGTAAATGTAAATGTAAATGTAAATATAAATTTATATACATTTTGCCATAGGCAACCCGAGCTAATCGCCATTCATTTGAGGGGTTAAATCAGTCCCTTTGCGTTTTCTTGGCATTGCTCACTGTACAAAACACACATAAATAGAATTAATGAAATTACTTAATGATGAAAAATGTTAAAGGTATAATAAGGGCCAGGATTTTTGCCGCAGTTTTGAAATGATTAGTTTGAATTTATGAAATTATAGCAAAAATATAAGTTTTATGAAAAAAAAATTCAGACAAAAGTTGTAAAAAATTAAATTTTACGAAAAAAATTGTCTCTGATAGTTTTCTCATACAACCAATATTTCCATCGATATTTCAAATTAAAGATTCATAATGATTGATTCAAATTTTTGGAAACTATGAAAATCTTAATTGTTAAATTACATTTTTTTAATAAAATTAAATTAAAATTACATTTTTAAAAGATCAAATATATTTGCCGTAATGTCAAAAACTTAAGAGCATTAATTGTAAAATGTTAAAATGAAATCACGGCAAAAATCTTGGCCCTAGTTATAATGTATTTAATATTTGGTTGTACACACATTCATTTACATATTCATGTAAACATTAGACTGTTTTACAAAAGCGAAAAAAATTATTTTTCATAATCATATCGAAAATATATGGTTAGAAATGGTAAAAAAAATTAATACAAAAAAAAGTTTGCCCAATTTGAATAAAAATTAAATTCCACCGAATCTTTTTTGACCGTTTCCAACAACATTTTCGATATAAATAAAAAAAAGTATACTTACAACACAAAAGCCGTTGTTGGTGGAAGCTCGTGCCACGTGTTGAGTACTTTTGAGGTTATGAAAATCACTTGATTAACTAATCGTGCAAAATACACTCTAAATTGATAATTTTATTATTATTAATAAAATAGGAATGATTAATAGTTAATATGAGAGTTACACTGAGATAGCAAAATAATAATTGTCAACGTTACTACTACACTTGATGCATAAACAATAATGATGGCCGACAACTGTGTAGGGAGTGAGAGAAGTCTTATTGTGTGAGAGGAACAGGAGACCGGCTTCGTTCTCATCCCTACTCCGTGCTGTTTACTGGGTCAGAAGTGACATCTGTAGACAACTGGCGGGGATAACTAATTAAATGACGATTGATCAGTTATCGACCGGGGATGAAAAATGATTAAATTACTAAAATGCCTATTAAAAAATAGGGGTTGGTGATAAAAGGGTAAAAATTTAGGGTTGTATGTATTTTTTAATGCGACATAATAAAAAAAATAAAGAAATTAAAAAATGTCTAAAAATTAAAGAAAAATGTTAAGGGTGGACAACCCTTATCACTAAGGGGTATGAAAAATAGATGTTGGCCGATTCTCAGACCTACTCAATATGCTCACAAAATTTCATGTGAATCGGTCAAGCCGTTTCGGAGGAGTACGGGAACGAACATTGTGACACGAGAATTTTATATATAAGATATATATATATATATACTAGCTCACCCGGCGAACTTCGTAACGCCTAACAGTCAATGAATGTCGTGTTACAGATTAGCTGAACTTAATTTATGATTCTATGAAAGTAATACAATGAATACAAAATAAGTATTAAGTTCACTACTTTATTAAGATAATAACACAAAAAGAAAAATATAAAAGTGCAAAAATTAAGTATATCAATCGCGTGTCAGCAAGACATGATTGAATTA
Source organism: Micropterix aruncella (assembly GCA_944548615.1). Classification (NCBI taxonomy): domain Eukaryota; kingdom Metazoa; phylum Arthropoda; class Insecta; order Lepidoptera; family Micropterigidae; genus Micropterix; species Micropterix aruncella. The sequence continues at coordinate 811,743 of OX155975.1, read as the reverse complement.
AACTATTTACATATTGTGCAGCATGGGATGCACTCGGTTTAATTCTTATCAGGCGCAAGAACAAATAAAGCGGATGATTTGTCGACACGTGAACATGCCACGTACAACTGACCATGATAAAAACACGGATTTACATTTTGTATGGTAAAATGTGTTTTATTTTATTTTAATTTTTCGACAACTTTCCAATTTTCGTTTTTAATAGTTATTCTGCTATTTGGGACGGAGACAAATACTGCAAATCAAAAACCATGAAAATCGGTTAAGCCGCTCTCGAGTTATAAGTGTTCAAACAAACCCTACTTTGTTTTATATATATATATATATATATATATATATATATATATATATATATATATATATATATATATATATATATATATATATATATATATATATATATATACTAGCTGACCCGGCAAACGTTGTTTTGCCATATAAATAAATTTTAAGTAATTTCTAGTGTAGATAAAAAATAGCTTACTTATTGTAAGTGTGTAAGAATGTGGTATATGCGTGAAATAGGCATGGAGCACTGTGAACGATGAGGGAATATAAAAATAACAAAAGGCAAACATTATTTTTAAGTTATTATAATTTATTCCTTAAAATTATATATCATTAATTAATCAATTACGACAGGAACACTAACAAACAATATCAATCTCTTAATGCTATAGCGTGAACAATATTTTTTGTTAGTCCATCTTTAGCTAACACAAACAAAACGATGTCATTTGAAAGCATGAATTGAATGTTCGAATTGACTTCAGGAACACGTTAGAATCTGGATCCGTGCCGATAAGTAAACCGTTCAATGGTTCAGGTGGTGTTTCAATTTCAGGTAGTTGCACTTTTCCTGACGCGCAACACATCCCAGCTGGCTCATTTTTGAATTTCAGAGCATGACAATGCGGACATTCCTTATCCATAGCACCAATTACCACTTTTGAATGAGCATAATATTCAATATCGGGCTCATACTGGAATGCTAGACGCAGGAATGAATCAGATGTAAATGCTCGATGTACCTGTTGTCGTTGTTGGTCATTTGTTCTGCGTCTATTGACTGTGAAACGGCGTGATTGTCGTTGTTCTAATCTTATTACTTCATTGCGTTCAGCTCGTGTATCTTCTGACTCTTCTTGACGCAATTGCGCCATTCTGACACGTGCATCAGTATTTTGTTGCTGGATTTGTTCTTCGGTTCTTTCGGATCTTCTATTTCCCAAGCTTCGAGATTTACTTGTATTACGGCTTAACCCCTCAAATGTGAGGCGTCCCTTAAGGGATGCCTTGGCAAAATGTATACAAAATGTATATAAATTTATATAAATGTAAATATAAATGTAAATGTGCGCCGCTTTATAGTAATCCGCTCTATAGTAATGCTATAGCTCTATAGTAAACCCCGCTCTATGTAAATGTAAATGTAAATGTAAATATAAATTTATATACATTTTGCCATAGGCAACCCGAGCTAATCGCCATTCATTTGAGGGGTTAAATCAGTCCCTTTGCGTTTTCTTGGCATTGCTCACTGTACAAAACACACATAAATAGAATTAATGAAATTACTTAATGATGAAAAATGTTAAAGGTATAATAAGGGCCAGGATTTTTGCCGCAGTTTTGAAATGATTAGTTTGAATTTATGAAATTATAGCAAAAATATAAGTTTTATGAAAAAAAAATTCAGACAAAAGTTGTAAAAAATTAAATTTTACGAAAAAAATTGTCTGTGATAGTTTTCTCATACAACCAATATTTCCATCGATATTTCAAATTAAAGATTCATAATGATTGATTCAAATTTTTGGAAACTATGAAAATCTTAATTGTTAAATTACATTTTTTTAATAAAATTAAATTAAAATTACATTTTTAAAAGATCAAATATATTTGCCGTAATGTCAAAAACTTAAGAGCATTAATTGTAAAATGTTAAAATGAAATCACGGCAAAAATCTTGGCCCTAGTTATAATGTATTTAATATTTGGTTGTACACACATTCATTTACATATTCATGTAAACATTAGACTGTTTTACAAAAGCGAAAAAAATTATTTTTCATAATCATATCGAAAATATATGGTTAGAAATGGTAAAAAAAATTAATACAAAAAAAAGTTTGCCCAATTTGAATAAAAATTAAATTCCACCGAATCTTTTTTGACCGTTTCCAACAACATTTTCGATATAAATAAAAAAAAGTATACTTACAACACAAAAGCCGTTGTTGGTGGAAGCTCGTGCCACGTGTTGAGTACTTTTGAGGTTATGAAAATCACTTGATTAACTAATCGTGCAAAATACACTCTAAATTGATAATTTTATTATTATTAATAAAATAGGAATGATTAATAGTTAATATGAGAGTTACACTGAGATAGCAAAATAATAATTGTCAACGTTACTACTACACTTGATGCATAAACAATAATGATGGCCGACAACTGTGTAGGGAGTGAGAGAAGTCTTATTGTGTGAGAGGAACAGGAGACCGGCTTCGTTCTCATCCCTACTCCGTGCTGTTTACTGGGTCAGAAGTGACATCTGTAGACAACTGGCGGGGATAACTAATTAAATGACGATTGATCAGTTATCGACCGGGGATGAAAAATGATTAAATTACTAAAATGCCTATTAAAAAATAGGGGTTGGTGATAAAAGGGTAAAAATTTAGGGTTGTATGTATTTTTTAATGCGACATAATAAAAAAAATAAAGAAATTAAAAAATGTCTAAAAATTAAAGAAAAATGTTAAGGGTGGACAACCCTTATCACTAAGGGGTATGAAAAATAGATGTTGGCCGATTCTCAGACCTACTCAATATGCTCACAAAATTTCATGTGAATCGGTCAAGCCGTTTCGGAGGAGTACGGGAACGAACATTGTGACACGAGAATTTTATATATAAGATAGATAGATAGATAGATAGATAGATAGATAAATAGGTAGATAGATTGGGTGTATGCAAAAGTAATACAACTTTTTTTCGTTGATCTGAAGACTGTATTTAAACTTTAAATTGTCCCGTTTCCTATTATGCTATGGTGGCTACTACTTTGCGCTTTAAGAATTAACAGATTATTTATTATTTAGTTGTTAACATCGTGTATGGTGTAAGGTTAACAATGCCGCTAAGTATGGAACATTTTCGCCATTGTGTCCTTTATGATTTTCAACATGGAAAAAAAGCAAACGATGCATTCATATCGTTAACTAAAGTATTTGGTGATGATACAGTGAGTTACTGAACAATTACCAGATGGTAACATTATTTCAAAGAGGGCAATTACAGTTTGCATTGATCATGAACGCGAAGGTCGTCCATAAAAGTGTCTAAATGACGATTTGTAAGTATTGCTTGACGACAACCCATGTTAAAGTCAAGAAAAATTGGCAGAAGTGCTTGAAATTGATTAGGCGATGATTTACAGACAATTAAAAGCGATGAGAAAAATTGTAGACAGGACGGTGGGTTACGCAAGAACGAAGTGAAGCAAAGAAAAACGAGCGAATGGATAGAAAATCATTTCTGTGGAAAATTGTAACGGGAGATGAAAATTTGATTTATTTTGATAATCGAAAGCATAGGAAATCTTATGTTAATCCCGGGCAACCTTTCACATCGATTCCTAAACAAAAAAATCATGCTTTGCTGGAATTGTTTTGCAACCGAGGCAAATAGTCACGGTAGAACTATATTGTTGACAAATCAACCGTTTGAGTCAAGTATTGGACGAAAAGTACTTGTCTACTGGCCGCGGAAAACATCCAGTGAAATTGTTACACGATAACGCCAGACCACACATAACAAAACACTTCTGTGAAACTGATTGTTTGAGTTTGAAGTTTTGAGTTATCCGGCGTACTCTCCAGACCTCTCGCTGTCTGGCTACCATCTTTTTAAAACAATGAATAACGCGCTTCAAAGTGTATACCTACTTTCGATCATTTGAGGAATCGCAAAAATGGGTTGACAATTTCTTTGCATCTAAAAGCCAAGAATTCGTTCGCGAGGAAATCTATGGATTACCGAGACGGTGGTAAAGGTATTGGACAATAGCATACGAATAGAGTTGTCAACTACAACGGGCGAATCCGTCACCTCACGAAATGTTAACGAATGGTCGTCTATCTCCCGTGAAGTGAACGTAGACGATTTGGACAAAACAGTCCACCGTCAAGCTCCGCCACATGCCCGTAAGAGGCCAACGCCTTATACGCGAGATAACCAGGTATATCACCCTGCGGGCTTAAACTCACGCCCTTACTTCCAATTGCGACCGGATTACTCCGGTCTCTCGAGTGGTTACGAGTTCGAGGTCGCTTTCGTGGTCCGCTCCCTTACGAAGCGGTGAAAAGGTATAACTGTGGTAATTACAATAACGGACGATAACGTACAATGTTTTGATAATTAATATTGTTGATTTTTCTATGTAGAATAACATCCGAAAAATGAGGAAAAGAATGTATTGTTTTTGTATACACCCAATATATGGGGGCCGGCCGAAAGGGCTACCCGTGAATCTATCAAACGACGCAAAATACCTGTAACGACCCTTAAGTATCGTTACATGCAATCAAAAAGAAAAAATTGATTTCCAGTGAAATGCACTGACACAAATTCAGCTATTATTCTACCTCGTGAGTGATGAATCAGCCCGATTAAACAATACTGTTACTCGGAATATTTTGGATTGCATCATTTTTCGGCCTATATAAACCCGCGAACGACCAAAGTATCACAAGTACAATTCTCATCCACACACCCTCGTAACTTCAGGCAGATAGCCACTACATTCGCGTCAATATATATCCTATTCGGCAAGCGTTACAAACTGGCAATATCGAACTCTCAATAAATACCTTCTGATACACTTTAAATCGACTTTTAATACGGAGATAACCCGCAAGTTGACACCACCACCTCACACCGAATAACTTGGAGTCTAGTGAGGGGTGGTCCCTCGCATACCTATAGGCATTGTTGGCGCCCGACCGGTTAAAATCCCCACATTACGTGCGATACATTTGCGATATTATTTTAAAAATAAATTACGGTATATTTTTAAAGTTGAATTTATATATTATTCGTATTCAATAATTTACAAAACATTTTTTTATAAATTAGTTAGAAGTTATGGGACACATATGTCACATGGTCCAGGGTTAGGTAATTTAACCGCAGATGTTAACGGATGCAACTGGATTGATGTTGCAAATAATTGTTGAATGCAACTGGATTGATGTTGCAACTTGCCCGTAATTGTTATGTATTTCCAACGTCCTGAAGGCAGAAGGTTATGTTTCCACCTTTGCTGTCACTGTCATGAAGTTTTATTTATTTTTTATTTATTATTTTGCAATTTTTCACGGCAGTACATTGTAAGTTTAACATTAGAGGCTTAAATGTAAATAATAGCAACATAGAAAGCACCGCAGACCATATTTTTTTCAAATCAACGACGCCTAACTAGGCCTAGGCCCGTACTAAGGCAAGCGTACCAAGTAGATAGTGGCTTGTGCATACTTTAGACTACTTAATTTAAAAAATATGCTAGGCATTAAATAATATTAAAAATTAACTAATAATAATAAACACTGTAATTTGAGTGTAGTGTCATGTAACTGTAGTGTAGTGTAGTGTGATGTAACTGTAGCTGTAGTGTGCTGGAAAAATAACATTCAATAAATGGTGAAATAATCAAATTGAATAATATAAATATAATGTCGTATTAAATACAAAAAAAATAAATAATAATAATAATGAATCGAAATAAATGGAAGTTTACATGCTAGAATATTTAAATGCTATACCCAACTTTACCCTGTAAAGTGGAACTCATTCTGCTGTAGTAAGTGGGATGATTAATAGTGATATCAAACGATTTTGTATTAGTAACAAGGCCAGGGTCTACAGTATCAGCTCTTTCAGGTGTCCTGGGTCTTGCAGACCTGGTCCAACTGTGGAGTGAAAGACCGGTAACAGAAAGTCGAGGATTTCAAGTGTGGCGGAGTATATATTGTTCGACAGAAGAAGACTCAGCTCGGTTCGACAGAAGAAGACTTAGCTCGGTTCGCAATGCCCAGTAGTAAGAAAGTAAGAAAGACAAAAGCTTCCATGCTTTCACGAACACTTGAAACTTTTCCCTGATACAAAAACGTTTATAAAAAAGCGATGGACTGTCTTTTTGGCAAAACGTGTTTAGCTCGCGGGATTCCGTATCTTATGAATCAATTTTTCACACACATCTTTAGCAGTCCATTATATTATATTTGATATATTTCTGCTAACAAAATTTAATATAAGACATTTGGTTTCAATTTCGTAAATTTAGAAATAATGATGTGTCAAAAATGTTTTTATAAAGAATTATGACATCTCATTCTTATTTTTTTCTGTTTGTGCCAAACCGTGCCAAAAAAGAAATAAACTTTGAAAATGTACTGGAAGGAAAAATCATTAAAATTGCCTCGATCGCCGCGAAAAGTATCAGGCAAACACGCGAAATCAGGAGGCGAGCGATGTATGCTTTTTGCTAAACAAAAATCGACGCACTCCTATTGGTCGATTGCGAAATCATTGAAAAAAAATGACCAATCACAGCGCGCCGCTTCCGTCATTTCTGAGTGACCCAAAATTTGAATTTGAAACGCGGCGATTTTTATTTTGAAAATGGCTCTCATTTTTTTGCCACGAAAATTATGTCCATCGGCGATTTCGAAAGAAAATAAAGAATTTTGTATATTTTAATTAATAAAAAATGTGGACTCACATATTCTGGAGATGCTCCCCGCAGAATCTTATCAGAACAGATATGTGTCACTGGGTTTTCAGGCAATCACTGAAAAGTCACTCCAGACTTTACATAACTACAATCAACGCACTAAAGCACATTTTAAACGGGCGGTCTTTGATTTTAGACACGGAAAATCCGTAAAAGAACGTTCGTACGAAACATAAACGATTATCTATGTTAGTGGAGTAATGTAAGGTTCGGAAGAAAAATCGACGCCTGGGCTACATAACACGTTTTACAAACAGAAACATAGCGAATTGACGCAAACCCGACGATGAAAATATCAATATTCTCGCGATAACACACACAGCGCTCTCATTTTCCGTTTAATTCTGCGGGGCGGCGCAAGAATAAGCTACGGGAAGACTTTTCTCGGCGGCCGCCATGACAGGGCGCACCGCTGCGCGCGAGGGGTTGGTACTTTGCCAGGAAAAGGGGGTTGATTGCAGGGCTGCCAGTCACAGCAACACGAAAGAAAATACACGATCGGGACGTGGAGATCTATAATCGCTTTTACGGCTATTTTCTGCGACCGCAATTTTCTATTTTTAGCTATTTTCTGTGAGCGATCGTGCTGGACTCTAATAATAAATCGATATTTTGTTGAATAAAATGCCAGATAAGGAAAATCAGATGTGATTTTACGAACATGCATTAGGTACCTACTTGTTATGTAGCTACATAAGCTGCAATTTTTGTATGCGGGCTCTCACCCCCATTCTTGTGGGTAATTTCCAGCAACCCTGTGCCCTCCACCACCTTCAGAGACTGTGCCTACGCTATCAAGTTCAAATAACAATAGTGTAGTATTGAAAAAAAAACATTAGTATATTTCATTCACAATTGTGTTTATAACAATGACAGCTCTGTAACGTATAATGGTGTTGTACCTACAGACTTTTTGATGCGCTTAGCTATTTTGTATAAAACCGAGGGATGTATCATTTACATTGTTAAGTATACTTTATATTGTTAAATATTAAGCATTATAAGTACCTACCTATATCATTGATAATGACAAATATTGAAACGACGGTAAAGGCCGTGACGGACTCTTAAATACTCTTATAATCTCTAATACGACCTTACTTCGAAAATGAAATAGGTACAAAGGTGCCTATGCATATGAAAATAATTCAATATGTATCATATATTTAAATATTTTAAGACCCTTTTCTCGAAATGAAATATCAATAAAATCCTTTTTTAGAAGAAGTTTTTTTTTTTATAAATGATTGTTTAAAATAAATACACCTTTCTATTACAAATAGTAGTCGTGTTAAACCACAATTATATGGGTGATACGTATATTACCTACTTTTAAAAAGAAGCACAATTTGTGCCTGCTAAAACAATGGTTTTGTGACCCTACGGCAGTTGAAACTTTTAAATAGTTTAAACAAAAGCTCTTGAAACTATAGACTTTAATCAAATATCGTTTAATGATACCTTGGTATAGTCGGGAAGGTAGCGAATATTTAGGACTCACTTTCCCAGTTTGTGAAAGTAATTAAATCTAGTCTATTATTGATGCTAACCAAGAAATTCCGAGTCTGGCCAGGATCCGATGGGTGGGTGGGCGGGAGGTGCAATTGAATTTTACTCATTTTCCCAGTTATAAATTCATTAAATGCACAAAGGCCATCAGGCTTATTTACAGTTGAATGAAGCTAGTCTGGCGGGAATATTTTTGAACAATTACCAAAACTGAAAAAATCTATATGTTTTTCGGATACGTAGCCTTTTCTTTACACGTTTAAAACATAATACAAATTGATATTATCACAGATTATCAATTGAGAGTAGTCTGGCTATCTTAAGAAATCTCGGAATGTGGGATATGAAAATTAGACAAAAATACAAACTCATTGCTCTCATTTGCAGTGTCTTTAAATGTTTGTACTTGATAATTGATTTTATAATTCCACGAAAAAAGCACATCTGACTGATGTTCATAATAACTAAAGTCTCGCCAGACTCTCCTGAAGTGTGTGGCAGTGCGCACTGTTTAGTGCGTGTCACTGGTTTAATGATCTATCGTTATAATGTTAAGTATCATCTGGCCAATTTTCAGTCCTGCAAAAAAATGCCTCCATTTTGGTCAGTTTTCAGGAACCAGACCAACCTTTGCCATATCTATAAATCAGGCAAATTATATTTTTCTAATCGATGTTGCATGCGACTTAACAGTAAAACAATCAAACAATCTAATAAAAAGTGGAGCACATGTGTATTTTCAAAAGCATTTTATAAATCAATCCACCGGAAAACCTCATACAAAATACATGTGCGCTACTTAGAATCGGTCACTGAATAATCCTAGTCACTGAATAATCCAATCGACGTTTGGTGAGTGGGAAAATCAGTAGGTACAGAACAATTCACATGCTCCCGACTGTAATGAAGCTACGGTTTTACGGATTAGAGTGCGTACTCCCATTTCTCCAATAACGTAATTGTTGTGGAAATTTTCATTTTTTTTCATGAATTCCTACTCTGCTAAGGGTTGGCAGCAATGTTGCCAATTGCTGATCGAGAGTGTTTAGTCGATTTTCTCATTTTCTCACTTTCATAGAAGTCTCTATGGTTTAATGTAAAAACATAATAATAAAAAAAAAAAATGATGTCAAAAAATGGGGATCCTTACTGACACTGTCTCCCGATAGAGGGCCCAGCGTCGAACGACCCAAATTAGTGTGAAGTGAGCGATACGCCGTGAGTGGCATGGCATGTGATTAGGTTTGCTCGCGCGCTATGTCGCTGATTTCACACCTCTTTGGGCAGTGATTGCGGTCTAGATTAGAGCGGTCCAAGCGGTCGTCGCAGTGATCGTCGCTAGCGCCACATACGAAAAGATTTGCGCACACATCCCTAAACCATAATTATAAATATTGCATTATTTTTTGTCATTTTTTTAAACTGGCTATAATGTCTATTATTGACAGTTTTTCCGTTTATTTGGATGTGTGTCGCTCACTTCACATCTCTTTGGGCCGGTCGCTGCAGTGATCGGGGGGCGCCAGTTTTGCATGCGGCAATTTTGCACAAATGTCACTTTTGACAGTTCCAAATTTGTTGAGGGCAGATTTGCAGGAGGCAACCTTGCAGGCGGCAACCTTGCAGGCGGCAACCTTCAGTACAGTTTTTAAGTTTTTCTGTTAGGTTAGGTTAGGTTAGGTTTTTCTTTCCCTAAAATCGAAGTGACATTAATTACCGGCATCTTTGTAGTGGATGTTTTTTATACATCAAACTAAACATTAAAAAAAATGTTTTAAATTTTTCTGTTAGGTTAGGTTAGGTCATTTTGACATTTGCAAAACTGCCTTCTGCAAGATTGCCTTCTGCAAAACTGCCGCCTGCAAGAATGCCGTCTGCAAGATTGCCGTCTTCAAATTTGCCTTCTGCAAGTTTGATGGGACCCCAGTGATCGCCGCCGCCACCTGCAAAATGATTTGCGTACACATCCCTAATCCATGTTTATAAATATTGCATTATTTTTTAATAACCGTCACAGTTTTTTTTTAATTGGCTAAAATGACCAGAATTGACAGTTTGTTCCGTTAATTTGGCACGTGTATCGCTCACTTCACGTGGCTTTGGGACGCTCGCCGCAGTGGTCGCCGCTAGTGCACCTGCAAAATGTTTTGCGCACACATCCCTAATCCATGATTAAAAATTTTATTTTTTTTATAATCTGTCACAGGTTTTTTATTGGCTATAATGCCAGAATAAAGGGGCAAACATATTATCAAACGCGTCCATTAGCCGTAGCTTATGGACGCGACTAATAGTATGCACAGACGTTTGGGACGCGGCTTGTGGATCTCTAAAGGAGCAAACATGTTATCGGACGCGTCCGTCAGCCGCGGCTTATGGACGCGACTAAAAGGTTATCTGTGTAATAAATTTCTATTGAGCCGTGCACATTATCGGACGTTAGTCGCGGACGGGACCTTGAAGCTTCGGACGTCCGATAGAGATCTGGCGAGCCGCGTCCCAAACGACTGTGCATACTGTTAAGTCGCGTCCATAAGCCGCGGCTTACGGTCGCTTCCGATAATGTTTGCCCCTTAATAGAGGTCCGAAGCCTCAAGGTCACGTCCAAGACTGACGTCCGATATTTTTTTTTTCCATTTTCATACTCCAACGAGGTGGATGGAGACAGAAGCCAATCCATCCACCACCCGAGCAGTTATAACGACTATAGTCGTCTTTTCTGCCCGAGATTAATTGTATATCCAATGATCAGAGGCTTCTATCCCCATCCAATCCCCTAAGGAGTCCTTTATTAATTCGTTTCATAAATACATTTTTTCTCTTTTTACATTTTACATTTACATACATATATTTGTATTTACATTACATTTCATTACATAGTTACAATACGTATTATATAAAATAAAATTCAAAAAATAAATAAAAATATGTATATATAATAATAAAAAGAGAAGAAAAAAAATACATTCATATTTTGGCAGGTGGTAGTGCATAAGTTATAAATTAAGCAGCATTCACAAACAGCAGCAAGAAGGGAGTGGGGACAGAACGAGCTTGGTACGGTGGCACGGGCACACCCGTTAGGGAGAGAGACAATACAAACAAAGTTTATTTAAAGCTGCACCGGCGTTTAAAACCGGCACAGCGCAGAGGGCAGCATGTGTTTCACGGAGACGGCAAGTCACTCGCGCCTAGAGGAGGAGTGCCCTGGAGTCTCAGTTCTTCTAGCCGCGACGCCCAGTGCGCCACGAAGATACGAAATGCCGCAAAGCACTCCTTGCTACTGACTAGGTCAGAATACCAAATGGGATATCCACTTATGTGGTCACACATCGCCTCCAGCAGTTCTTCCCTGGCGTACGACAGTAACGAGCACGACCATAGTATATGCTCTGCAGTCTGATGACCACCACCACACACACACCAAGGATCATCGGCGAGCCCTAAGTCAAAAAGTTTGGCCCTGAAGTCACCGTGGCCCCCGACGATTTGTGTAGTGTGGTAGTCAAACCGCAAGAAATTACCGTTGCGCAACCTGATGTCGACCGCCGGGAAGAAACAGTGAGTTAAGCGGCCTTTGGAACTGGTATCCCACCTCTCCTGCCATACTCTAAAACTCTCTGAATGGAGGGCGCGTACACAATCCGCAAACCTTGTAGTTTCCGGGTCGACAATAACGGAGTGGTACTCCACAGCGCGACCCCTACGGACCCACGAAATGGCCGCACGCTCCAGTACCTCAAGATCTGCAGGAAGTACGCCGGCGATAACTGGAAGCGCCATCGTCGAAGTTGTACGATAAGCCGCGCACATAGCAATCAGAGGGAGCCGCTGGCCCCGTAGGAGAGCCTTTCTTCCAGCCTCAGAAAAAGTATCGGTAGCCCACGCACGAGCAGCGTATGTAATCTGAGGTACGTAAAGACCTCGATAGATCGTTCTCACCGCCGGAAAACGAATACCCCAGTTTGTGCGGGTCACACGTCGCAAAGCAAAGAAAATATCACGTGCCTTTTCGGAGACAGCTTTGGCGTGTGCAGTGAATGATCCTGAGGCTTCAAGAATAACTCCAAGGTACCGTACTTGGGGGAAAAACGAAACGGAAGAACCCGCCAGGCGAATAACTGGATTTCTCAATAGGCGCCCCTTCATTAAAAGTGCCTGGGTCTTGACGTCCGATAATGTTCAACGCACGGCTCAATAGACTTACATTACTTAAACAGATACCTTTAAGTCGCGTCGATAAGCCGCGGCTAATGCACGCGCCAATGAGTATGTCCGCCCCCTAAATCTGGTTTGACAGTTTGTTCCGCTAATTTGGCAGGCCTGGACCAGAGCGAGGCCTCAGTTTTTTTGTGCGCGCGCGATGCCATGGCGGCCGAGAATCGAGATTCACCACGTGCGAAAAACATGGATAAAAACGGCAAAAAACGCTTTAAATCAAACAAAGCGAAATTCGATGGAAATCCTCGGGTTCTACTCGTCGCGCAGGAGCTTCGTTTCGCCAAGAATTTGGCCGGAAACGAGAAGAAGCAACGCGACAAAAGTTTGAAACACTTAAAGCAGTGGCTCCGCGCTCGCTCGAGCAGCGCTTACGGTGTGTTTCTATTGGGGTTTTGCGGTATTTAGACGCAAGAATGTGTTTTAATTGAGCTCTGTGCGGCTGGTGGTAGTTTTGTGTGAGATTTTTTAAGTTCCAATAACATAACCTAAAAATGCGTTTGAAACGGTTTGATTCGATGTTTTTTTAGGTTTCTCCGAGAGCGACCTAATGAAAATATGGAAGGGCTTGTTCTACAGCATGTGGATGTCCGATAAGCCGTTGATACAGGTATTTTTTGCTTTTTTTTGGGTCCCATCCATTCAGAAAGTATCTGAACTATTTTTTTTTGCAAACAATTTATTTATGATAAATATAATTAATATGAAATACACTGCTGTCAATATTCTTTAATGTAGGCAGCTTGAGACTCTATACAACAAGTATAGCAACTTTTCCACTATTTTTCGCAGTCCTGGAAGTCCTTGACTGACACTTTCTTTAATCCTTAGAAATCTTAGGCAGGAATGAAACTCACAATGGCATGTTTTCAACCCTCAAAAATTTCATTGTAGGGGGTGACAGTGCAAGCATATTGCAGTATAGGAACCTCTTCTGGATTGTTGATTTTTTAACGTCACTAGACTATATTCACCACGCTGATTCCGAATCTGCAATAATATTTATTCGGTCTCAATAAATAAGCGAGATATAGGCATTCAAAAAAGCGCCAAACCCATACATTTCGGTAGGTTAAGTTTTTTTTAATTTCAATATTACATAAACACCCTATTTGGCGGTAGGTTAGATTAGTTTTTTTTTTAAAACAACCTTAAAAACTGAGTTTTTAAATTTTACGCGTCCGAAGCTTTTTCCTTTCACATTTAGCATTACAATGATCGAATCTAGAAGTATTTCTTTATTTTTTCCATTTCTGAGAAAGGTTCCTGTACTGCAATAATTCCCTAATGTGTAATGGCTTATTCATTGAAGGCGTTTTTTTTCGCATAATTACATAAATACGGAGATCGGCCGCCCGCGAGTTGTCACAATGGAAAAACCACCGATCGGTGGTACAGTACAACCCCGGTTAACCGAAATAAAGGGGGGAAAGCCGTTTCGGTTAACCCCTCAAGCCCCGATTGGCCGATATCGGCCACAAACTGATTCAGCGTGACGGCCCCGTTTTAATTTTATTTTAATTTAATTTGTTTTATTTTTTTATGTTTTATTATGTTAATATGTTTCATTTTAATTATGGGTACAGTGGTTTGGCAGTAATTAATGTTTTTGGTGATACAGTGCCATAATAATTTTTTTTTACCAATTTTTACTAAAAATTTTTGGGACATCAACTTGTCAATCGGCTGAGGGGCCGAGGCCTGAAGGGTTAAGTCATGAACACACACTCAGACTTTATACAGTATAGTACTTATTTTCGAAAGGTAAATTTAAACGAATTCAAAATTTTCTTACAGTACGTGCATTAATTTACACTAACTTCACATTTGTCATGGCTCTTTCTTATTTATTACGATTTCACCAAAACCCAACTGTCTCGTCTGGATGCACTGGTGACAGCTAGTCTAAAATCCTGGTTGTCCTTAACCAAACCAGCTGACCCCTCGACTCTCTTCAGGTCCAAACACAATTTTGGGCTAGCTCTAAAACTGCCCTCTCTGCTCTATGCCAACTCCAGAATAACCAAAAATTCGATTCTAAGCAATTCCAAGGATCCGGCAATATCGAAGCACGTAGTAAGTGGCCGTAGTGAGTCAAATGATCTACAAGCCCGCGTTGACTTCCACAAAAAGTTCCTTACCGGAATCAGCCAGAATGGCACTGGTCTGGGGTATGGCAGTACAACCACGAGCGATGTGGACTTGAAGAAGTCTCTCTTGCGGGGAGATTACGACAGCAATAGTAAGGCTCACGCTATTGGCCTTCAATGCCAGAATGATTGGACAACAATTGGAGACTTTTGCATTCCTCCTCCAATGCACTGGAAAGTAATGTTGTATGACTGGACGCCAGAGATGCTGAAATTTTATTTAAATGCCTTTCAACATACACTTCCAGACCCCAGTAACCTTGCTTGTTGGAGCTATGCCGAGGATAGTTCATGTCCCCTTTGTAGCAACACCCCTTGCACAGCTAGACATATTCTAGCTGGCTGCAAGGTGGCCTTGGATCAAGGACGGTACACTTACCGCCACGACAAAGTCCTTGCTGTTATTCGCGAGGTACTTAGCCTCTCAGTGGCCCGTGCCAACAAAGGTTTCACAGTATCCTCCAAACCCCCAATACAGTGCGGGTTGGCTCTAAAGGCAAGAAACATCTCACTGCAAAACCTTTCTCAATAATCGAGAAAGCTTCAGATTGGATTATGGAGGTCGATTCGGTCTCTAAGCAGTATAAATTCCCTGAAAGTCTCGGATGCACAGCCCTGCGTCCAGATATAACTCTTTACTCTCTATCTCGGAAGATGGTCCTTATCGTAGAATTAACTGTTCCATGGGAATCAAATATCCCAAAAGACCACGAGTACAAATTAAATATATACCATGACCTCGCAAATGCCGTCACCCGGAACGGCTTCACTGTTCACCTTCACGCGGTGGAAGTAGGCGCTCGTGGCCTGCCAGCTAAATCTTTGTTTCACCTTTTTAAAGATCTTGGTCTCTCCAGGAAAATAATCAACTCCTTTCTAGAAAAATTATCTAAAACCGCGATTTCTGCATCTCAAATTCTATGGCTTCGAAGAGGGAGTGAATGGGTGGTAAGGTGAACGCTCACATGTGGCAAGACAGCTGTCCTAAACCTACCACCGCCGGTCGTTAGTCCGGAATCCACCCTTCACCCAGAAGTATAATAATTATATATGATGGGCCCAATTTTTGGTCGGTGAATTCCATGGCACCTCCGTTTGTATTTTATTGTTTATTTTATTTATTAATTAACCCTTCAGGCCTCGGCCCCTCAGCCGATTGACAAGTTGATGTCCCAAAATTTTTAGTAAAAATTAGTAAAAAAAATGAATTATGACACTGTCTCACCAAAACATTAATTACTGCCAAATCACTGTACCTATAATTAAAATAAAACCTATTAACATAATAAAATTATATAAAATAAAAGTAATTAAAATAAAATTAAAACGGGGCCGTCATGCTGAATCGTGTTGTGGCCGATATCGGCCAATTGGGGCTCTAGGGTTTAATAGTTTGTGGTACAGTGAAACTGTGGTACAGTTAACCGCTCGGGTTATCCGAAACCCAGGTTAACCAAAATAAAGAGGAGAAAAGCCATTTTGGATAATGATTTTTTCAGATTAAGCCATGAACTCACTCAGACTTTATACAATATACCTAGTACTTATTTTAGAAAGGTATAAGTTTTAAACGAATTCAAATTGTTTTATCAGAAACATGTTACTAATCACAAGAAAAACACTGAAAACATCCGACTTTGGAAAAGTAGGCAAAGCTCTTTATCTTTGGTTCACTCAACAACGAGAAAAGGGCATGGCTATGACTGGCCCGATACTGCAAGAAAAAGCTAAAATGTAGGGTGTAGGTGTTGTTAGGGGAGGAAGCAAAAGATTTTTTTTTAGCTCTGGGTGTTTAGACAGTTTTAAAAACATATACTGCATTCGGCATTTGAATCTATGTGGAGAAAAGTTATTTGCAGGCCCAGACGCGGTTGATGTTTTCAAAACAGAATTTGAAGATTACGCTCATGGCTACACTAAAGAAAAAAGATACAATGCCGATGAAACTATTCTTACTGATGTACGTTCTGATGTAATTTATCTAAATGTAATTTTAACTTTAATAAATAAATTAATAGTTTAAAAAAAAACACTAAGAACACGCTTTTATAAATGCACGTAAAAACCAAAAAAACCTTGAAACTTAATCGTGGTCAAAGTTCATTACAAGACCTTTCTAACAAGTCCAAACACGGCTACGAAAAGATATTCCATCATGAAATGCCAGTGCCTATCTTCCGGCTTCATCATCAGACCTTGAAACCTAATCGTGGTCAAAGTTCATTCCAAGACTTTTCTAACAAGTCCAAACACAGCTATGATACGATGTTCCATCATGAAGTTCCAGTTCTGTCGAACTGATCTTCCGACTCCATCATCAGATCAGTTCGACAGTACCATATTATTGTATTGTCATTAGAACTACATACAGCTGCCAATTTTCATGATGCTACGATCCTTGGAAGATAGTTAAATTAGTTACCTTAGATTCCATTACATAGTTAGTTACATACAGGTCGACCTAATAAAAGCGTGTTAAAAACTTCAAAAATATTTTTGAATTCGTTTAACCCTTAGACTTTTCTAAAATACGTACTTTTGAAAGGTCTTAGTATGTGTTCATGGTTTAACTGAAAAAAAATGTTATCCGAAACGCCGCTCCCCTCTTTATTCAGGGATTGTACTGTATATTCAAAAACCTCTCATTCAAAAACATTAATTTTTGTCTGTTTTTTTTTATTCCCTCCAAACGTTTTCTTCAGGGCCTTTAAAGAGTTTCTGCTTTTATTTTATCCCAGGCTTGCGTACACCAATAACTGACATGTTTCATAAATACTGCCTTCAGCGCTTCATTCATGTTTTTGTATTGCATGTCATATTTTGTAAAAGGGTTCTCAAAAATAGCCCACGGTATAGCCGTTTAAATGTCGCTATTACCCCTGATCCAGTGGCTCAATTAGACTGGAAACATTGAAAGAAAGAAACGCACAACAATATCACTACTTTTTGGATGCTTAGGAGTGTTATCAATAAATAAGATCACTTTTCAGGCAGACCCTTTTCAGTTATTTTATTTTAACTTCCGGTACAAACTTCCGGTACACTTCCATTCGGCAAAGATTTCACAAGTCAGCCAAGAACTTTATTTGCTCTATAAAAACTGGTAGCGCCTTTCGGGCAACATTCTTCAAGGCTCGAGATTTTTCGACTTCCCGATGCACATCGGGGGAGTCTGTGTGTGCCAGAAACGTTTGATGCTAAAGGAACGCTTAACCTTTCTTTTTTCCTTTTGCGTCTTGAGGCAGACATTTTTTTTGGAGGAAGTAAAAGCACCTTGCTATGTTTGTCAGTTTGTTTAGGTCAAATCTTACAAGCTGAATTAGAACCACTTCCTCTTATCCTATGAGGTTGAAATTTTACATGTTGGTTCAGTTCCAATGACAATACATTTTTATGGTGAGCATGACCTGATTCTACACCCAGGATTGGGTTCCGACAAAGCTACTTGTGTATGTGCTGTTAACAGCACATGACAAAGTCCTTGCTGTTTTTCGCAAGGTATTAGCTTCTCAATGGCCAACAAAGGTCAGACAGTATCGTCCAAACCCCCAATATAGTTTAAGCAGAATTATTAAAGGCGGGATACATTCCACTACAAAATCTTTCTCAATAATCAAGAAAGCTTCAGATTGGATTCTGGAGGTCGATTCGGTTTCGTAAGCATATCATTTCCCTTAAAGTCTCGAATGCACAGCCCTATACTATTTACTACCTATCTCGGAAGATGGTCCTTATTGTAGAATTAACTGTTCAATGGGAATCAAACATCATAAAATACCACAAGTATAAATTAAATAAATACCATGATTTCACAAATGTAAACACACGGAACGGCTTCACTGTTCACCCTCCCGTAGTGGTAAGTTAGCGCTCGTGGCCTGCCAGCGAAGTCTCTTTATAGATCTTGGTCCCTCCAGGATAATAATCAACTCCTTCCTAGAAAAACTATCTAAAAATCACAATTTCCGCATCTCAAATTCTTTGGCTTCAAAGGGAGTGTGAATGGGTGGTAAGGTGTAAGCTCACATGTGGCAAGACAGCTGTCCTAAACCTACCACAGCCGGTCGTTAGTCCGAAGTCCACCGCTAATGGGCTTAACTCCGGTCGGTGAATTCCATGGCAGCTCCGTTTGTATTTTTTAATCTATTTATTATCAGTGCTATCGAACTAACTTGAATTTTCATTGTTTATTCACAGGAAGAACTCTGCGAAAGCATTTCATCTCTCTTCGGCTGTTTTGAAGACAATGCGAAGCTTTCGGTGCAGTTTTTCAAATGTTTTATGAAAACTATGGCCACTGGGTGGTTTGGCCTCGATCATCACAGGATGGATAAATTTTTAATGGTATACATTTTTGATTCTTGTTTATATACTTGCTTTCCTCTATCGTGTCTTCGCAATGTACTTGTCCATGTACTCGCACTGGGATCTAATGGGAACTGGTGGAGTTGGCCACGAAAACCCATTTGTTCAGGGTCAATCATACTCACGGGTCAACACCCATCCGGCGGCCTCCACGAAGAAGGGAATAGTAATGTTTCCTTAACCCCTCGAGCGCTGACGTTTGAATTGTAGTTTCTCTTAGGGAACGCGAAGAAGAAGATTACATCACAACAAAAATATAGCATTTCAGGAAAACGACGATTACTCCGAAACTACTATACGGATCGTATAAAGAAGACCTGTTTTATGTTCCTGTTGAAATTTGCTATTAGATAAGTGTAACGTCGTTTTGTAAAGCAATAAGCATTATTCAGAATTATCTGTCAAAGTTGTGGTACAGAAAAAAAACTGCCTTGTCGAACATTTCTATGTTTTTTCTGGAAATAAATCACCCTATGCAAGATATTGTGAATACTTTTATAATAATTATAATATGCGTCATTCAACTTATCACTTCGTTTTACTTATACCCATA
Organism: Micropterix aruncella; assembly: GCA_944548615.1. Lineage (NCBI taxonomy): Eukaryota > Metazoa > Arthropoda > Insecta > Lepidoptera > Micropterigidae > Micropterix > Micropterix aruncella. The sequence continues at coordinate 792,149 of OX155975.1, read as the reverse complement.
CAAAAATATAAAAAAAATCGGTGTTGAAAATCAATCAATTAAAGTTTTTGGTTTGGTTTGGTTCAATCATAGAGTAAAAAATGGCGACTGTATGAAAAATAATGAACCAACGAGTTAACGACAGAGAATCTTCTCCTCTTTTCACACATACCACAGGCCGTATGATTTATGTGAGGTATCAAGAGTAAATAATTGGAAAACGTCGGCGCCTATATCGGCTGGGACAGATGTCTCCTTTGCCGCTCTACGGTAATTTCAATCGTGGGACAATTGTCCCGTTTGCCGCTCATGGGGTTAAGTCTTGGAATAGTAATGTTTCCTATAGAGCGGCGGTGGTTGTTAAACTTACGGCAACTGCTTTTGAAACGATCATTCGGCCACCCGAGCCCGGGTGAATAAGCCGGGCAAAGGATGCCGTGGTCCGCGATACATTCGGTAGACAATGTATCACCGCTACGTAAGGAAAAGGACTGCGCAAGCGACCTCGAACACGTAACCGGTCGGGAGACTGGAGTAATCTGGCTGCAACTGGCAGTAAAGCGCGAGTGTCGGCCCGCTGGGTGAGTTACTTGGCTATCTCGCGGTTAGGCGTTGGCTTCTTACGGGCATGTGGCGGAACTCGGCGGTGGACTGTCTTGTCCTAAGTCTTCTAACCGTGGTCCGCGATAGATTCGGTATACACTGCTTCGTAAGGGAGAGGACCGCGCAAGCTACCTCGAACTCGTAACCAATCGAGAGACTGGAGTAATCTGGTCGCAATTGGAAGGAAGGGCGTGAGGGTAAGCCCGCTGGGTAACACTCCTGGCTATCTCGCGGTTAATGCGTTGGTCTCTTACGGGTATGTGGCGGAGCTTGACGGTGGACTGTTTCGTCCAAGTTTTCTGCGCTCACTCCAGGGAGATAGAACGACTAATCGTTAAAACTTCCTGAGGTGACATGTTCGCCCTTTGTAGTTGACAACTCTAGTTGTCCTAAGTCTTCTTGCGCTCACCTCACGGGAGACAGAACAATCAAATTTCGTTAAAACTTTCTGAGGTGATGGGTTCGCCCGTTGTAGTCGACAGCTCTAGTTGTACTTGTGCATATACTTGCTCTTTTAATGTTTTATTTCTCTTTGTTTAATTTGCTTTTATTTGTTTGTGTGTTTACTTTACTGGTAAAATATCCTACCAAATAAAAATGTACGATATTCAATATTGAAAATTATAATATTAATACAGTAGAACTCCAATTATACGAATCAATTGGGACCAGACCCCATTTGGATAATTGATAATTTGGATAATTGGATTTTTTTCGAAAAAATGGTCTATTTTAATTAAATATTGTATATATGTTTAAATTGTGAGAAAAAACTATTTAACCCGTTGAGTATGATACGACCAAATCTGGTTGTGAAACAATTATCCGTTGAGTATGATACGACCAGATCTGGTTCCGCGTTTTTTTCACTTCTTTGACGTTCTCATATTTATTCATAATTATCTAATTGTTTTACAAAATGATATTTCAATATTCTATATTCGAAATTTCAATGCAATCATTGTGCAGTTGTTCTTTTTATGATTGGTGTAGTAGTTTCGTAGTTATAGTAGGTACTTTAAGTCGATGTCGCCGAAAATCCTGCAAAAGAGACAGATGCATCCATGAAAATACCCATTTACTCCAAGGGTTAATATGAAAATTTATTATCAATATTAATTAAATGTAAAGGCTGCACTTTTACATATTAGGCGTACTTAGAAAGTTCTGTACATTAGTACATCATCCCCAAGGACAATAGCACGCGTAGGCAAAATCATTATTTTACGAATCGCAGTACGTTTCCGTCCTAATTGTGTTCCATGGGAATCAAATATCCCAAAAGACCACGAGTACAAATTTAATAAATACCATGATCTCGCAAATGCCATCACCCGGAACGGCTTCACTGTTCACCTTCACGCGGTGGAAGTTGGCGCTCGTGGCCTGCCAGCTAAATCTCTGTTTCACCTTTTAAAAGATCTCGGTATCTCCAGGAAAATAATAATAATAATAATTAATAAACTCTTTATTTGCACTTAATAAGTATACAAAAAAGGCGAGCTTATTGCCACATGGCAATGTCTTACAGCTAACCTAAACATAGTGGTACATGCACGCATTGTGAAAATAAAGATTATTACATAACATACAGACAAGTGGAAGAATTTAAGACTAATAATAATCAACTTCTTCTTAGAAAAATTATCTAAAACCGCGATTTCCACATCTCAAATTCTATGGCTTCGAATGGGGAGTGAATGGGTGGTAAGGTGAACGCTCACATGTGGCAAGACAGCTGTCCTAAACCTACCACAGCCGGTCGTTAGTCCGGAATCCACTATTACACTTCTGGGGGGTGAGCCCCCAGAAGTGTAATAACACTATATGATGGGCCCGACTTCGGTTGGTGAATTCCATGGCAGCTCCGTTTGTATTTTATTTTAATTTCGGATAATCAGCGATTCGGATAGTCGGAGTTCGGATAATTGGAGTTCTATTGTAGTTTAATATAAAAAATTAAGAACTAATATTTCTGATATCGAATATTGATATTTATCCCATATTGCTCATCTCTAGATTCACAGACAAGATTATTAGATGCAGTTGCCGGCAGTATGGTCTGAAATTCTTTTCTTTTTCAGTTTATACGCCGTATGATCAGAGGATTATTTAGAAGTTTACACCATCACAATTGGGACAAGGAAGCCTGCGAGTGTCTTTCGACGGTTTTATCCGATGAAGATGGGATTTTTCATCCAAATCCACCGGTCTACGCGAGGAATTCACTCGGTCTAATGCTGCATGTCACTGATGTATGGAACGAGGAACTTGCTAAGGTATGATCATTTTTTCATTTAAGCTGAAGACGGTCTGTAAAAAATACAGACAAATAGGTTTTACAAATTATTAAAAAGTACCCTCTTTATTTGCACATTGTCCGAGTTAAACGGATCGAGCAGGAATTTGATTCCAGAACTATTTGGGATTTCGATTTTGGTTATTTTCATATATGTTTATGTTGATAGGTCCCTATAACAGTATTGACTACTTTTAGTATATATTTTTTTGCTATCTAGGTATTTTAGTTAGGTGCCTGATCCGCCTAAAACACAAAAAAGAGATTTAGTACAAGTCTTCGCTGTATATTTGTCTGACGTATCGTTTTCGAAACATGGAAGTTATAAGGACATTATAGATATTTATAAATTACTATTAACTAATTCTAAAAACACAAATAAGTCCATAATTTACCAAAATTTACTAAAATACTATGATACTTGTACAAAGCTTTACTCAACTATAATTACTTACTTTTTTAAGGGAGACGACATGATTTTTGCACGACGCGAACACTACTTGCACCGCTTACTATTTCAATCAAAACTGTAAATGCTGCTAAAACTGCGTTGCTAATAGGGGATAGTTCCGCACTCTTGCGATAGATGAGTTTTTTGATTTTACTGAACTTACAAAGTACTACATTTCTGATGCTTCTACAAAAGTATTACTTCCTGTTTCGTTTTCGAATCACTGGGCATATATGGGTTAATATATCATGAAAAATGAGCATTTGAATATGAACAATATACAGTACATACAACCTCGTTTAAGATATACAGTACAACCCATGTGCAAACAAAAAGGGTACTTTTGGATAACATTTTTTTCGGTTAAGCCATGAACATCTAAGATGGCTGCAAGGTGGACTTCAAGGATGGTACACTTACCGTCACAACAAAGTCCTTACGAGGTAATTAGCCTCTCAGTAACTCGTGCCAACAAGGGTTTGACATTACCCTCAAGACCCCCGATACAGTAAGTGCGGGAAGCTCTAATGGCAAAAACATTTCACTACAAAACCTTTCTTAGTAACCGAGAAAGCTTCGGATTGGATTCTGGAGGTTGATTCGGTCTCTAAGCAGTACAAATTCCCTGAAAGTCTCGGATGTACAGCCCTCCGTCCAGATATAACTCTTTACTCTCTATCTCGGAAGATGGCCCTTATCGAAGAATTAACTATTCCATGGGAGTCAAATATCCCAAAAGACCACGAGTACAAATTAAATAAATACCATGAAGTTGGCGCTCGTGGCCTGCCAAATCTCTGTTTCACCTCTTTAAAGATCTTGGTAATTCCAGAAAAATAATCTACTCTTTCCTAGAAAAAATATCTAAAATCGCGATTTGCACAATTCAAATTCTATGGCTTCGAAGGGTTGGTAGGTGAAAGCTCACATGTGGCAAGACAGCTGTCCTAAACCTACCACAGCCTCCAGAAGTGTAAAAAATAGTATTATGATGGGCCTGACTCCGGCTGGTGAATTCGAGGGCAGCTCCGTTTATGTATTTTTATTTTTATTTACTTTAAATATTTTTTAAAATATTGTTTTTTACATTTTTTTAATCAAAAGTTTGTTATTTGCTCGTACTGATTCACCCACTCCAAGGATGCCAGTTATTTAAAACTCACCAGTATAGTTTATCGAAGATTTTGAATAACCGGTTTAACCCTTGGAGTAAATGGGTATTTTCATGGATGCATCTGTCTCTTTTGCAGGATTTTCGGCGACATCGACCTTAAAGTACTATAACTACGAAACTACTACACCAATCATAAAAAGAACAACTGCACAATGATTGCATTGAAATTTCGAATATAGAATATTGAAATATCATTTTGTAAAACAATTAGATAATTATGAATAAATATGAGAACGTCAAAGAAGTGAAAAAAACGCGCGACCAGATTTGGTCGACTCGTACTCAACGGATAATTGTTTCGCGACCAGATTTGGTTGACTCAACGGGTTAAAGAACTGTATATAATCTTAATTTTAGTCATTTAAATTTCGATTAGTAGTTTGAAGTCTTTGCAAAATGCCGCTACTCTTAGGTCGAATGCAATATTTCCAAAATCTGTTCTATTTCAACGATCTAAATAAATATATTATTAAAAAATTAATTGAATTCATGTACATTAGTTGGTTTATTATATAAAATACGTCGTGATATTGAAAGTATCTTCTACTTATTTAGTAAATCTTATACTTATTTAAGTAAATAAATCGGATATTGAAATTGAAAATAGAGCATAATCGGCTGAAATTGGCAATGATCGCCTTAACTATCGTCACATTATATAGGTCATTAGATTGCTCAAGCCGTACTACGTTTTGGCAGCTAGGATTTTAGTATGAAACGCAACGTGTAGATGGCTCTCGTACTTCCAAACATTGATTAATTTCTCTTTTTTCGCCTATTAAAATAATAATATAACAATATTTTGAAATCATAGCTCATAATTTTTTTTTGACATAAAACAGTCAATTTTAATTTGGGTTACAGGCACTTCAATGTTTAAATAGACTAATATTTGGCATTCTAATCTCTCCGTGTTATTTCTGTCATGTAATTATCCTGTATAAAAAAATGTGATAAATGGCACTAATAATTGAATATTATTGTTATCATAATAATAGGTTTTTATAATCAATCAGTTCTTTATATAAAAATACATTAATTATCAATATTATTATAAAGCCAAATAAAGTGGTATTACCGTCTGAGCGCGCTCTTCTATTCTCACTATTTGCACTCGTTTATTGTCACTATCTGCGCTCGTCTATTCTTATTATCTGCGGTCGTTTATTCTTGCTATATGTGGTCGTTTATTCTCACTCTGCGCTCGTCTAGACTATCCGCAATCATCTATTCTCACTATCCGCACTCGTCTATTCTCACTGTCCGCGCTCATCTATTCTCGCTATCCGCGCTGGCCCATTCTCAATATCTGTGATAGTCTATTCTCACTATTTGCGCTTGTTTATTCTCACTATCTGCGTTCGTCTATTCTCACCTGCATGTCGCTGGCGCAGAAAGGTTGCTGAAACATATTATGACATTAACCTTTTGGAAGCCAGTCATTCCACGCAAAATTTTCCATGCCCTCCAAAATTAGTTTGTAGAAGGTGTGTGCAAGCATACTAATATATAACGGTGGTTTATTCAACAATGGCAGGCTTCAATGACAGGTTTTTCCGCGGTTAAGGGAAGAATAGAGCCGATACTGGAATAAATACGGATATAAAACGGATAATATGAAAAACGCCGATCGGCGTGCGCGGCCACCCGAGGTTTAACCCTTGGAGTAAATGGGTATTTTCATGGATGCATCTGTCTCTTTTGCAGGATTTTCGGCGACATCGACTTAAAGTACTATAACTACGAAACTACTACACCAATCATAAAAAGAACAACTGCACAATGATTGCATTGAAATTTCGAATATAGAATATTGAAATATCATTTTGTAAAACAATTAGATAATTATGAATAAATATGAGAACGTCAAAGAAGTGAAAAAAACGCGCGACCAGATTTTGTCGACTCGTACTCAACGGATAATTGTTTCGCGACCAGATTTGGTTGACTCATACTCAACGGGTTAAACAATCTAATAATGTAATACCATAAAATGTTTTTTTTTTTTTAGATAAGTGAAGGAGATATACCGTCTGAGTGCATGTTAGAAATATTGAAGCCTTTCGCACACTACTTAGCTAGAGGCTCGGAGAAACGGCTGTGCTCGTCGATATCGAAAAATATATTTACATACTTATTAAAGCAATCGGATATCGGTATCGAGTACGAAGACAAAGCTGACGCGTGGAGAAAGGTACATCTTTTAATAATATCTTGAGTGTCCTTTTTCTAGAGATAATAAATTCAATTTTATTCATTACCACAAGGTGTTGTCATTTTTACGCGAGATTTTTAATTAATTTGAGTTGAAACCCAGTCAAACAGTTACTGCTGATCACTACCGACAAGAATTCCTCGATTTGAACTGAGTATTAACCCCTGGGAGGCCAAAAACGTCTATCGATGGTTGCGGTGGTTAACAGATCTGCGCATAGCCATTTTGGTCGGCCTTCATATATATTATATAAATATATGATATACATGACTAACGAGATTAATTATTAGGTAACAAGGCATCATTCCTTAAAAAAATATTGTCAGTATACAAATGGGCGTTAATGGGCCCTTGCTGAGTTGGCCACGAAGACCCATTCTGTTCAGGGTCGGTCACACTCACGGGTCAACACCTATCCGACGGCCTCCACGCATGAAGTGCGAGCCTGGGTAGGACTCTGGCCTTATGGTCAGTTTCCCCTGGGAATCAACCTTCTGGCGCTCCTGGACGGTCTGCGCACCGTGCGGCGTAAGCCAATCGCCTGTGCACTCTGATTAACAGTCGGGGGAGTCTGGAAGCAGTACTGTTTCCTATAGAGCGGGGGTGGTTGCGGACCTTACGGAGACTGCTCTTGAAACGACCATCGGCTACCCGATCCTGGGTGAACAGCCGGGCAAAGGACGCTGTGGTCCGCGATAGATTCGGTAAACACCGTTTCACCGCTTCGTAAGGGAGAGGACCGCGCAAACGACCTCGAACTCGTAACCAATCGAGAGACTGGAGTAATCTGGTCACAATTGGAAGTAAGGGAGTGAGTGTAAGCCCGCCGGGTAACACTCCTGGCTATCTCGCGGTTAAGGCATTGGCCTCTTACGGGCTTGTGGCGGAGCTAGATGGTGGACTGTTTAGTCCAAGTCTTCTGCGCTCACTCCAGGGAGATAGAACGACTAATCGTTAAAACTTTCCTGAGGTGACGGGCTCGCCCGCTGTAGTCGACAACCCTAGTTGTCAGTATACAGTACATATACAAAATTGACCAAAAATGTACATCTCCATTTTTACACGCGAAGGCTGGCTTTCGAAACGTTAAAGGAAAAAAAATAGACAGCAAATCTCCATTCTACCAATCTCCTTTCCTGCATGACCTCATAGAAAATTGCTATGAATAACCACATCCCGACCGATGTGATATACTCGGACTTCGAAAAGGCAATTGACAAGGTACCGCTGAAAAGGCTTCTCACAAAGCTGGAATACATACGGCATGCAAGGCAAGCTGCACAGCTGTATTAAGTCCTTTTTTTTTAGTCGTACATTTAAAGTGCGAATTGGAGACACTTTCTCAAACGAATACAATATGGTCAGTGGAAACGTGCAAGAATCAGAGTTAAGCACTACTAGTCCGGGAGCCGGCCAAACGGACACCTTTTGTCATAAGATACAAAGACAAATCGATTATGCATGAAAAGACGGATAAAAGATATCCATGAAAAAATATAGGAGAGCTTGGTAAAAAGCTGTGTTGGGCTATTTACGCAATAAAAAAGATTAGAAATTTATGCCGCATACACATACACATACACAGACATACATTTATAAAGACAGTGATTGGATCATCGATATATGAGCCCTAGATGGGCTCATTTACGCTCGAAAATGACCACTTCAAAACCACTACTGAAAGCCGGACAGTAGTAGTTTGGTTGCAGTCGATTTTGTGAAATTCAAGTTTCAGCCGACCGTTTCCGGTGTGAGCGTTCCTGCGAAGAATATTAGCGTGCTATTCTCTTTCATACTGTTTAATTTATTGCTCTCTCTGTCTTTGCACATGTTTTATGAGCACAGGGTATGGAGCCAACTTATTTGTATTTGAGGACATATCTAGGGCTCATATATCGATGGATTGGAAGCACAATAGAATTTTTAAATTGGTTCTGCTATCCAATATGTGTCCAAAGATCGCCGATTTTTCTTGCTGAACGTTTTTAACAGCTTTGGTGTGTTTCATCAGTCGAGTGTCTATGGGCCGTTTCGTTTGTCCAACGTAGGCTAAGCCACAGCTGCATTCGATTTTATACGCACCCAGGGTTTACAGTGGTATTACATCCTTTATTTCGATTTCCGTATTTCCTTATCCTTTATTTCGATTTCCTTATTTCCTTATCCTTTATTTCGATTTCCTTATTTCCTTATCCTTTATCTCGATTACATCCACATTTATCACTTTGTCTATCAGAAGTTGGAGTTCTTCCATACTACAGTATCATTAGCGTATCTTAATTGTTGCCGCTTTCTAGAGTTTAGATTAAGAGCCGTATTACAAAATAGCGTAGGTATTCTTTTAAAATGAGTTGAAAAAATGAACGCATTTTTTTTTGGATGTAACTATAAAAGATAGGATAAAAAAATAAATAAATAAATAAATAACTATTCAACCCTGGGAGAAAAACCGCGGCACTGAGCGCTCTTCTCTTGCGCAAGCAAATATATACACAATTTCTAATTGTTTTTGCAGTGTTTTCTCCTTTCTAATGACAATAATTTATATTATGTCGTATTGCTAAAAGAGTGAACTTTAATATAGTATAAGTATTATATAAGAATCTTATTTTATTTCTGAGAAAATTAGAATGATACAGGAAGATTTTTTTTTAATTTTGTGTAATTGTAAGTAATGTATACCTTGGATATGTGGTCAAAAAACGAAAAAATAAAGCCGTAGTGTACATCGAGAATACATGACGGACATAAAAAAAAATAGTATACGGTTTTCGTTGTAGTGATATTACTGTATTAAGGAGCTCAAAGTTTGCCTTCCGAGCGTTTTACGAATAACGACTTTCGGAAAATGGGCTGAATAAGTAAATAATATTCGTTACATCTAAAATTAAGGTCCAGGTAATTCAGTAATTAAAGTTTGTAGAAATCTCTTTATTTCTTGGAATTAGAACGCCAAAAATCCACTTTTCTTGCCTTTCTGGAAAAAATATGTGATACGGCTCTTAAGAGATTAAACCGCTGATTAAAGTTCATCTCTTGAAATCTAAAATTTGATTATAGGTTGGATGTCCGCATGGAGGAGTTGATGCCATGGTGGAAGTGGAATCGGATGACGAAGGCCAAGATCAGACCATGGAGAACGGCATCGATTCCGAGGATGACAGCGCGGAAGCAAACAAAAGGTAAAGTCTATTCCGCTCAACTAGAAGCGTTCTCTTCCTAGTCGTTCCTTCATAACTGAAGTGCTTGCACAATATTTGGTGAAATCACTATACAACGGACATACTGCCACCACAGTTTACCAGACAGTAGCTTCTCTTAGAGCAAAACTGAAATCGAAGCGAGTGACGACTCGAGTCCTGAAGGGCTTGCATATGGCCGCCATATGTCTGCTACTACGCCGACGCAGATGTCCAAACGTTAGAGAGATTCGCCAACCTTCGCCCGCGTGTAACGCCTACCAAAGGCATTTGCCGAGATGTACATCTGCTCACTCCCGTCACACTATCCCTGCAACGCCTTGTCGCTCCAGAGTGCGTCTACTGCACTATCGGTATATTGTGCTGCCACCGTCGGTTTCTGTCGTACATAGACGCGACACTAGAATACAGAGTATTTCATTCTAGAATACAGAGAACACAATAGTATTTAATTCCATTACAACTTCACAATTTTGTAGGAATGACAAGTATATTAAATGAATATTAACCCTTCGAGTAGCGGCATAATTTCGTGGCAGACCGCAGAACTTTAATGGAATTCCTTGCAATATCGCCGCGCTCGACAAAAAGTACTATAACTATGGAACTGCTATAGCAATCATAAAATGAATAACTGTGCAATGATGCCATTAAAATTTCATATATATAATATTGCAATCTCATTTTGTAAAACAATTAGATAAGTAAAGTAAATACAAACCGAGCTGCTATGGAATTCACCGACCGGAGTCAGGCCCATCATAATACTATTTTTTTTTTACACTTCTGGGGGGTGAGCAGTGGATTCCAGACTTACGAACCGGCTGTGGTAAGTTTAGGACAGCTGTCTTGCCACATGTGAGCGTCACCTTACCACCCATTCACTCCCCCTTCGAAGCCATAGAATTTGAGATGCGCAAATTGCAGTTTTAGATAATTTTTCTAAGAAAGAGTTGATTATTTTTCTGGAGAGGCCAAGATCTTTAAAGAGGTGAAATAGAGATTTAGATGGCAGGCCTCGAGCGCTAACTTCCACCGCGTGAAGGTGAACAGTGAAGCCGTTCCGGGTTACGGCATTTTCAAGATCATGGTATTTATTTAATTTGTACTCGTGGTCTTTTGGGATATTTGATTCCCATGGAACAGTTAATTCTACAATAAGGGCCACCTTCCGAGATAGAGAGTAAAGAGTTATATCTGGACGGAGGGCTGTGCATCCGAGACTTTCAGGGAATTTATACTGCTTAGAGACCCAATCAACCTCCAGAATCCAATCTGTAGCTTTCTCAATTATTGAGAAAGGTTTTGTAGTTAAATGTTTTTTGCCTTTAGAGCCATCCCGCACAAACTGTATTGAGGGTTTGGAGGATTCTGTCAAACCCTTGTTGGCACGAGCCACTGAGAGACTAATTACCTCGCGAATAACAGCGAGAACTTTGTCATGGCGGTAAGTGTACCGTCCTTGATCTAAGGCCACCTTGCAGCCAGCTAGAGTGTGTCTAGCTGTGCAAGGGGTATTGCTACAGAGGGGACAAGAACTATCCTCGGCAAAGCTCCAACGAGCGAGGTTACTAGGGTCTGGAATTGTATGCTGAAAGGCATTCAAATAAAATTTCAGCATCTCTGGCGTCCAGTCATAGAGCATTACCTTCCAGTGCATTGGAGGCGGAATGCAAAATTCCCCAATTGTTGTCCAATCATTCTGGCATGAATAAATATGAGAAAGCCGAAAAAGTGAAAAAAACTCGGCATTTCCAACTTGTAATTGTCTTATGGAAAAATACAGAACCCTATTTAGAAATTTTAAATACTATCGTGATCTTTATTAGATTCTCTATCAAAGTTAATATTTCGTTTTGCTTATTTACTTACAAAAATACTTATATATTAGCTCATAAATAAATAAAATACAAACGGAGCAGCCATGGAATTCACCGACCAAAAATCGGGCCCATCATATATAATTATTATATATGATGGCCAACGCCGTAACTGCGAGATAGCCAGGAGTGTTACCCAGCGGGCTTACACTCACGCCCTTACTTCCAATTGCGACCAGATTACTCCAGTCTCTCGATTGGTTACGAGTTTGATGTCGCTTGCGCGGTCCTCTCCCTTACGAAGCGGTGAAACGGTGTTTACCAAATCTATCGCGTACCACAGCGTCCTTTGCCCGGCTGTTCACCCAGGATCGGATAGCCGATGGTCGTTTCAAGAGCAGTCGCCGTAAGGTTCGCAACCACCCCCGCTCTATAGGAAACAGTACTGCGTCCAGACTCCCCGGACTGTTAGTCAGAGTGCACAGTCGATTGGCTTACGCCGCACGGTGCGCAGACCGTCCAGGAGCGCCAGAAGGTTGATTCCCAGGGGAAACTGACCATAAGGCCAGAGTCCTACCCAGGCTCGCACTTCATGCGTGGAGGCCGTCGGATAGGTGTTGACCCGTGAGTGTGACCAACCCTGAACAGAATGGGTCTTCGTGGCCAACTCAGCAAGGGACCATTAACTCCCAAATATTTTTAAGTGCGCAAACCGTCCAGGAGCGCCCGAAGGTTGACTCCTAGGGGAGACCGGCCCGCAGGCTGGAGTCTTACCCGGGCTCGCACTTCTGCGTGGAGGCCGCCGGATGGGTTGTAGTGGTCCGGGCTCCTCACCTTGATGAGGTGGTGCGACCCTGGTGGAGTCCGGCAACAAGTTCTCGGGACGCGCGTTCTTCTTCCTGCGTCTCGAGGGGGCCTGGGTAATATTGCTCTCGTAGGCAATGTCATAGAATCCCGTCCTAGGGACAAGCGGGCGCCATACCCAGGTCCTCTCGAGAGGCTTCCCCACCTATCGCACGTCCCCAGTTCTTTTCCCCTGTGCAGACACTGAGGAAGTCCTCCAGTGTCGCTGCCTAAGTCCTAAGCCACCAGCTCAGCTATCCGGTTCGCTCAGCGGAAAGGGGTGGGTGGTGAATAGCTGGTATTAGAATACGCGCTGGTGGCCGACTTGGCGTGTTCTGTACCTTTAAGGAGTCGCACTTCCTCCCGTTCAAATGAGAAAAACTGTATTTTCGAAATTAAAGATTTATTTCCCTAAATGCGGGATCAAAGGTTAATTTTATAATGTTTCCCAAAACGCCTTCCAGATTCCTTTTCTTAACTTTTATAACATTATTTTACAGCATTAATACTCTCGCGTATCTCGCGGATGGCGATGATAATGACCGATACAAAATTAAATTATTAAGTTGATTTTCAAGGTTTTACAATGACTATCATTTTTTTAGTTTATTAATATTGGCATTTTAATTAGCACAATTTATTTACTTAGACACACTAGATAATCGACACGCTTGATAATTGACACGACCATTGATGTACTTTATACCTTTTTCGCCGCGCGACACGCGGCAGATAATTTTCTAGTAACTTTTCATTATTTTAGACCTTTTGACTTATTTTAATTTTGAAATATTTTGATTAATTATTTTTGCTATGCCTTCATTGAAACTGGTATCATCATCCGGTTTCTCACCGGGTCCTTAGCTTCAGGGTATTTTGAGCCTTACGCCCCTACCCCATTTTACACCCCTCTATTATATCAAATTCGGAACATTCGAGGAAAACCAAAGAGTTGCCTAGACCTCACATAAAATCGGAATACTTGTACCTTGATTGAATCCGCGGCGTACACGTGCTGCATCAGCCTGCTGGTCGAAACTCTAGCTGCTTTGCTGCTACGTCGGGCAGATACTTTCGTCCTCAGAATTATATAGGTGTGGTACATCCGTCAAGGGCGAGCACGTGGTCGAATTGAATCGCCGTCGCGCGTAGATCGTCTTTTGCGGCGGCGTATTCTTAATTGATGTTACGGTTGATAGTGGAGGCGATAATCCAAGCCGATAAGAAAATAAAAACCCTCTAGAAAACAGAAAGGATGGTCTAAGCCAGAGTCCTATAAATTACTTTAGTACTAGAAATTTACTCACGCCAAAGGAAGGGAGCCACTTCTCGTAGGAGATGTCCGGGACAAGTGAATACGAATTTCGCCGATCTGCGCGAGCGACCGCCGTCACCCGAATAGGGACGTTTAAAGTACGGCGAATTATGTCGACGACATTTCGCCGGCAATGTTGGGGCCTATCGTACTATGTACGATTTTATAGGAACCTAAATATGTAGAACCCCAAACATTACAGGGTGTTGACCCGTGTGTTTGACCAACCCTAAACGCATGGGTCTTAACCCTTGGAGTAAATGGGTATTTTCATGGATGCATCTGTCTCTTTTGCAGGATTTTCGGCGACATCGACCTTAAAGTACTATAACTACGAAACTACTACACCAATCATAAAAAGAACAACTGCACAATGATTGCATTGAAATTTCGAATATAGAATATTGAAATATCATTTTGTAAAACAATTAGATAATTATGAATAAATATGAGAACGTCAAAGAAGTGAAAAAAACGCAGAACCAGATCTGGTCGTATCATACTCAACGGATAATTGTTTCAGAACCAGATTTGGTCGTATCATACTCAAGGGGTTAAAGGCACAACTGCAACAGGGCCGGCCCATTAGCTCCTCAAATGGAACTTTTGAAAATATCTTTGTTTATAATCGCCTTACTTTATCAGGCTATTTATTAAAAAGTTTTAGTCCTATCTAAAGACTAGTCGCTTGGAACTTGGCCCTACAAGGTATGATCGGTTGGGGGTTAATGGGCCCTTGCTGAGTTGGCCACGAAGACCCATTCTGTTCAGGTTTGGTCACACTCACGGGTCAACACCTAGCCGACGGCCTCCACGCATGAAGTGCGAGCCTGGGTAGGACTCTGGCCCTATGGTCAGTTTCCCCTGTGAATCAACCTTCTGGCGTTCCTGGACGGTCTGCGCACCGTGCGGCATAAGCCAATCGATTGCGCACTCTGACTAACAGTCGGGGGAGTCTGGAAACAGTACTGTTTCCTATAGAGCGGGGGTGGTTGCGGACCTTACGGCGACTGCTCTTGAAACGACCATCGGCTACCCGATCCTGGGTGAACAGCCGGGCAAAGGATGCCGTGGTCCGCGATAGATTCGGTAAACACCGTTTCACCGCTTCGTAAGGGAGAGGACCGCGCAAGCGACATCAAACTCGTAACCAATCGAGAGACTGGAGTAATCTGGTCGCAATTGGAAGTAAGGGCGTGAGTGTAAGCCCGCTGGGTAACACTCCTGGCTATCTCTCAGTTAAGCCGTTGACCTCTTACGGGTTTGTGGCCGAGCTAGACGGTGGACTGTTTTTGGCCAAGTCTTCTGCGCTCACTCCAGGGAGATAGAACGACTAATCGTTAAAACTTCCTGAGGTGACGGGCTCGCCCGCTGTAGTCGACAACTCTAGTTGGTTGGAGGTAATGGGTTTTTATCCTGTTGTCATGCTGACGTATTTCCTCGTGGGATGTTATCGAGATCTTATTGCAATAGAATTCAAAAAGAGCTCCTAGATCGAAAATAAATAAATAAAAAATGTTTTTTAGTGACATTTCCCTGTTTTTTACATTTATTATTTTACATTATTCACTATTTTAGGCCGACTGCTCTAGATCCACGTGCCGGTAGAGTCGATGTAGTTCTGCCGCAGCTCAATTTCGACGCTGGGAATGTGGCAGCACTGCTTCAATCCTTGACGGCGGATAAAATGTCCACGCTTATCAACCGCACAAAGTTGAAAAAGTGTGCAGAAAAGTGAGTAATTATTATTATTTTTATTAGAGAAGATGCGCAGTTGTAAGTTGTTGATCTTACTTTCAACAAAATCCCCACACAAGTATAGGTAGTATCAAAAGAAAAGACCTTCGGACAGCATATTAAAAAAAATATATTTTTAAGTTTGCAAATTTGAGCATAAAATGATATAGAATAAATAAATACAAACAGCTGCAATGGAATTCACAGACCGAGTCGGGCCTATCGTTATACTATTATTACACTACTTCGGGGTGAGTGGTGGATTCTGGACTAACGCTGCTGTCTTGCTGCATGTGAGCATCCACCTTACCACCCATTCACTCCCCCTTCGAAGCCACAGAATTTGAGATGAAGGATTTGCAGTTTTAGGTATTCTTTCTAGGAAGGAGTTGATTATTTTCCTGGAGAGACCAAGATCTTTAAAAAGGTGAAACAGAAATTTATCTGGCAGGCCACGAGCGCCAACTTCCATCGCGTGAAGGTGAACAGTGAAGTTGTTCCGGGTAACGGCATTTGCAGGATCATGGTGTTTATTTAATTTGTACTTATGGTCTTTTAGGATGTTTGATACCAATGGAACAGTTAATTTTACAATAAGGCCGTGATTTCGGCCCAACAATGATATGTCGAGGATAACATATGACTATTGTGCCCCCTGGTGGACAGATTTCAACCACAATATTCAACTCTAGCCATGATGCAACTTTTTCGATTTTCCAAAAGGAAAGAAATCTGTGGCAATTACTTAAACCAAAGTCGTTTTTTGGCCAAAATGAGTTAATTATGACCGTTTAACACCGTTTTTTTACTCTCATTGGGCAAAACTACATAACTCGAAGCACAATATAAAAGAAGTTATAGCACCTACTTTCTCACTAGTTATATATTGTTGAGATGAGCAATACTACATATGTGTAACTTATGTACTTTTCCTCAACTATTGATAGGTGGTCATAGTAGCATAAGTTAATTATCTTTTTATTGATACATATTATTTTAAAATTACACATATAGCTTAGGAGAGCACACATCTTTTATTCCATGTGCCAATTTTAGTCATGTTATACAAAAAATAACATAAGTAGATTAACAGATTTGAAGTAGTCATAAATTTCAAAATGCTCTCCTGAGAAAATGTTATTTCTGACTATGTAGTTTTGCCTAATTGCCACAGAAATTATGGTTAGGTTTCTTCTCTGTAAAATATAGACAAATTTATACATTTATAAAATCGAAGACTATCGCGGTTCTTTGACATTATAAATAGGATAGAAAACGAATTTACCGCGTGAAATTTGTAGGACCCGACGTTTCGGTGACGTTGCAGCCGCCGTTGTCTAGGGTAGACTGAAGAGCTGTCAGTCCGTTGTTTTGCGGGTAGGCCGCAAACCGCTGCCGCCACTGCGTAGGTTATAACGGTGGGGGGGGGGGGGCGGGCTCGGAGCGCGGGAATTTTGAAAATCTGTCTTGCACACAACACTCACTGTATCCTGTTTTACGTCTTTGCGTTCGGCGTTTGGCGGCGGGAACATTTTAAGAAGAGGGTTCGACGTAGAAGAGAGTTTGTAGCCGTCGTCTCTATTGAAGTTCGGAGTTCTTATTTCTTTCTAATTTATACATTTGGTAGGATACAAGTCGTGAAACAATCATTAAAAAGGAAACTGTTGAGAGTGGCCTGGTCTCCTGTTTATGATGCTGTGCGAAGACCAGGTTCCCAATCTTTCGGAGTCGATTTTACCTCAGCAGGACAGAGAGTAGATAAACACAAATATTAGTATTTAAACAATTTATTATCTATTAATTAATGTACACACAGACACTTACCATCGACTTGGATCTATTGAAAAGAGTGATTTAATACAGGAAAAATTGCTCTTTATATACCTAATATTCTGACGTCAACATGTTCAAAAGTACCTAATAATATACGGTTCGTGGAATGAAAGAAAATAATTTATTGCTTAGGGTGAAAGACACGCTTCAGTTTCTTGTTAATTATGTTGTTAATGAGGTAAGACAAAATTCATGTGCAAATGTTACACGTGTTATATTAAAAGTAGTCATTGAATTATGAATGTTGCTAACCATTACAAAACAATGGACAGAGAAAACAAATGATAAGGGGGAAATATACTTTAGAAATTTTCATTCATATTCATTTCATTTCATAGACAACCTTGATTTTTTCAATAATAGTCAATACGCAATACAGTGTTTTGCATTGTAAGAGTGCTTGTAAAAGAGTTGATTGTGGTTCAACAATTACAAAAAATATTTACACAGTTTGTAAATAGTGTAAGGGCGTATCTATCATTTTATATTTAATTTAATTTATAAATATTGCCAGTGGGCCTGAAGAATAAGAATTATGATCGCTTGGGATTACTTGGACTGACTATTCTTCAAATAAAGAAGACAATTAAAATTCTCATAGATTAATACGATGTACATGGGCTAGAGAATATTTACAAATTCAACATCAACACAAATCTTCGAGGTCACAGCAAAAAACTCAACTGTGCAAAATTTAAATCTAGCCCTCTTGAGAACTTTCCACAAAATAGAGTGGTGGACATGTGGAATAAATTACCATTTAACCCCTCAAGCGACGGGGGTAGATCTTGGCAGTCACCTGTCATTTCTGAGAGTTGAAGGTCAAAAATATAGCACTTTAGAAAAACGATCATAAGAAAGAAACTACTTGATGGATCATAAAAAGAAGAATTGTAGAATGATCGCATTGAAATTTGAAATATAAAACATTAAAACCTCATTTTGTAAAACAATTAGACAATTATGAATAATTATTAGAAAGTTGGAGAACTAAAAAAAACTCACCTATTTAGCGATATCGACGTTTTATCTCAATTTACGAAACCCTATCTAGAAATTGTAAACGCATTTGTGTACGTTATTACATGCTTAACCAAATCTATTAGTTCGTTTTATTTATTTTCATACATATATCCGAAGAGAAGCACAGATCCGAGCAATGGCAGCACTCGACTAAGTGCCCCCACAATACAAACAATTATATTAGGGATTCTAGACTGCGAGAAGCACGACTGAATAATCGTACAATACAGAATTTATCCCTCTTTCTCATACAAATATAACAGGGGGTGGTTGCACTGTGATTTTGGTGTAAATTCAGTTTGTTGAGAGCGCGGTTTATCGCGCCGCGCTCGTACCAGTTTTGGGACGTTACTGAAATACATCGTCTTGAGGGGTTAAAGTGATAAGTGCAAGCTCCGTCAATTAATTTAAAAACAGACTCGATTTATACCTAAAATCATGTTAATATTGTTTATGGCTAGCTTTATAAGATCTGATCTGGGCGTATCAGCAAAGATGCCTGTCCAGAATAAATAATAATAATAATAATTTGAATAGATTAGGGTTGGCGGTAAAAATATTTGAATGATTTGAAAATTACAAAAAATATTTACATAGTAAATAGTATAAGGAATAGTATATGTATGCATACGATTCATCTTCGGTCTACGTAAGTATGATCACGTGTCCGACTATAGGGCACAGTTAAAGTGGTTGCCAATACGCCAAAGAAGAAATGTTCATATACTGGCTCTCCTATATCGTGTACTCACCCAATTAACACCATCCTATCTCCAGGAGCTTTTTGAACCACTAAGTTCCCACGGTCTCGTACTTCGGTCAGCCTCTGACAGTTTATTAAAAATTCCGAGTCATAATAGTCATTTCTATTCCTATTCTTTCTGTGTCCATGGTGCAAGACTCTGGAACGATCTCCCAGCAAATATACGAAACTCGCCTTCTTTACCATCGTTTAAGACTCACCTTAAGGATTACTACCTGTCTAATAAGTAACCAGTTCTTCCCTTTCTCTCCTGTTCCTCTCCCAATTTCCTCTCCTCGGGCACTTTTAGTCTTAAATTCTTCCACTTGTCTGTATGTTATGTAATAATCTTTATTTTCACTATGCGCGCATGTACCACTATGTTTAGGTTAGCTGTAAGACATTGCCATGTGGCAATAAGCTCGCCTTTTTTGTATACTTTTTTTAAGTGCAAATAAAGAGTTTATTATTATTATTATTATTATTATAAGGATGTATCTATCATTTTCTATTTAATTTAATTTCTTAGTATTGCCAGTGGGCATGAAGAATAGGAATTATGAAGATTGTTTGGAATTACTTAGACTAACTACTCTCAAACAAAGAAGACTAAGAGGGACTTGATTTAGACATAACATTTTTTGGACTGCATGTAGTATGCATATTGTCCATTTTTGTATCCGTATGCATTTATCACAGTCATGGTTGACTATAATTCTCTCCGTCTCAGAAGGGAAATGCTGACCGTGTCCTATATTTTTAATCTGATTTGAGGTAAAACCGGTAACCCAAGCTTACTAGCTAAGATGGACCTTTCGTGCCAAATAATTATCTTCAATCTCGTTCGCACTGTCTTTTCGCAGAGCCGTTCTCGCACACTAACCTTCCGAGAGAAAACTTGTTGGTGCGTGCTTTGCAGCGCATAAATGACATTACCTCGATGGCACCAGATTTTGATATTTTTACCGTCAACCCTAATCTATTTCAATTATTATTACTATTATTATTTATTCTGGGCATGCAACTTTGCTGATACGTCCAGATGGGAGCTAATAGGCCCTGTTGCAGTTTGGCCACTAAGACCTATGTGTAGGGTCAGCCAAGCGCACGGGTCAACACCCGCGTAGGACTCTGAGCCTGCGGGCCAGTTTCCGCTCCTGGATGGTTTGTGCGGCGTCAGGCAATCGAGTGTGCATTCCGAATGACAGCTGGGGGAGCCTGGAAGCAGTATTGTTTTCTATAGAGCGGGGGTAGCTGTAAACCTTATGGCGACTGCTCTTGAAACGACTATTCGGCGGCTATCCGATTCCGGGTGAACAGTCGGGAAAAGGATGCCGCGATAGATTCGGTAGACACCATATAACCGCTACGTAAAGGAGAGGACCGCGCAAGCGACCTCGAACCTGTAACCAGTCGGAAGACCGGAGTAATCTGGTTGCAACTAAAAGTAAGGGCGCGAGTGTCGGCCCACTGGTTGATTAACCTGGTTATCTCGCAGTAAGGCGTTGGTCTTTGACGGGCGAATGGCGTAACTAGACAGTGGACTGTTTTCATCCCAAGTCTTTTACGCTTACCTCACGGGAGTTAGAACTATCTAATATCGTTAAAACTTCCTGAGATGATGGTTTCGCGCGTTGTACTTGACAGCTCTGGTTGATATGTCCAGATCAGATCTTGTAATGCTAGCCATAATGAATAGGTAAAAATCGTTTATAGGTAAAAATCGAGTCTGTTTTTAAATTGATTGACAGAGCTTGCAATAATCACTTGAAATGGTAGTTTATTCCACATGTCCACCGCTCTATTTTGCAGAATCTTCTTCATGGGATCAGACCTCGAAGATTTGTGTTGATGTTAAATTTGTAATTATTCTCTAGCCCGAGTACATCGTAATAACTTGTGAGAATTTTATATATAAATTACTCAGGTCTGCTCTTTGTCTTCTTTGTTTGAGAGTAGTCACTCCAAGTAATTCCAAGCGATCTTCACAATTCTTATTCTTAAGTTTGGCAGTTTGGAATTACTGGCAGTTTTTAATTCCAGGCAAATAATTATTGATTATTTTATGATAATTAGTATTTTACTCGACATTCTATTTGTATAGCTACTAGTTGATATCTTTATTAATTTTAAATTTGCAAATCGTTGTTTTTTCTGTAATGTTGATTAGTAAGAAGTGAATAAATAAATGGCTAAATTCAAAAACAAAAACCAGTTACAGTCTGACCAGAAAGAGTACTCTTCGTTTTCAGAAAAAATATTTTTATTTCAACACTAATATGAGAATAGTAAGACTAAATAATCTAGGGACATGTCTGAGTACCGTCTCCCAAGAGGCGTATTGTACTGTATTACGTATAATCGAAGTTTGAATGAGCTTGAGAGAAATAGAAAAAACGTTAGTTTTGCCTCTGTTAAATAATCATTAATTCGGACTAAGATTGAGAAAGTTAGGTACCAACAATTTGTAGTTAAACTATATGAAATATCAGACAAAACATAACCTCAAAATGTACCTATAATTACATTTTGAGACACTGAAAACGACTTCAATAGCTTCACTTTGAATAGTTTTGTTCATTTTTAACGCAAAAGAATAAGAATATAGAGAATTAATGACAAAATGAATGCAATTTCATAAACTGAACCAAGAGGAAAAGTGTTGCCACATCGAAATATTTACCCTCCATCTAGAATTGATTTCTACTCGGGATTGATTTCTACTAACCCTTCAGGCCTCGGCCCCTCAGCCGATTGACAAGTTGCTGTCCCAAAAAATTTTAGTAAAAATTAGTAAAAAAAATTTATTACGACACACTGTCTCCCCAAAACATTAATTACTGCCAAACCACTGTACCCATAATTAAAATGAAACATATTAACATAATAAAACATAATAAAATCTAACAAATTGAATTAAAATAAAATTAAAACGGGGCCGTCACGCTGAATCGTGTTGTGGCCAATATCGGCCAATCGGGGCCTGAGGGGTTAATGGCCAGACTGTACCGAACTACATTTTTATTTAAAGATATTGTGAAGTCTTAGAAGAGCCGTAATGAGTGCAGTCATAGATGCGCCATCGCAATTGCCCAGCGTAAGCCAAGCAAATACAGTAAAATAGTATTATTACCCCAAGGATATTTATCATTAGCAACTCGACAATCATGTATTGTTTGATAAACCTATGAAGCAATCTTACTAATAAGTCTTTATACTATGGGTGTTATATTTCCCCCTTATATATAACTTTTGTTGATGTTTCTTCCGCAGTTTTGAGTCTTTATCGCGAGGAAGATATCCCTTGACCGTAAACGAGTTTGACCTGCCGTCGGATCCGGCATTCCAGCTACCCAGCTACAAGACCTCCGCGGTGGAACTCATTGCATTTGATAAGAAAGCGGTGAACGAAGCCGACGAACTGAACTTAAAAGGTAGTTGTTGCTTTTACCTACTTCAAAACATGTCTTGAAGCTGTTGTGAAGTTTTTGTCTCCATGCCATTTTGTAGGCTTTCATTTCAAGCTGGTCTTACCTTCGTCATTGATTATATAGGGTATTAGATTGAACAACGTTGTACTACAATTTGGCAACCAGAAATTAATTAATCTTCTGTTATTATATTCAATATTGTAATTTTTGTGGTATAACAGTATGACAGCGCTCTAAACATGTATTTGGGTATGGCCGTAAAAAAATGTACAAATAACATTCATGACATCGTTACACACATTACGTACATGACTGAATGTTACACATTTACTTTACACATTTCGTTACACACAAATATTGTAGCATTCATGACATAAAAAAGCATGCAACATAAACTAAAATTCAAATATCATTTCATTGCCAACAACTATGGATAGTGAGGTAGCTTTACCGTTTTCTGTGATAATAAACCTTTCTAAACACGTTAACAGTAAACATAATAAGCAGTACTTACCTTGCAATCAAACACACAAAAAACAATATTTTGTGACGCAAATCGGATGTTAACACAAATCACGATTTTCATTCGAATAAATATGGCCGACGTTTATTCTGAATGTTGGCGTCTTGCTCAATAAAGTTGCCATTTATGAAAATAGCAAAGAAAAAAAATACCCAAAGAAAAATGATAGAAACAAGCCTTATAGTCATGACGTTACACACTCATCATAAAATTGGTCATTTTTTAAAAACGATTAAAATGGTAACTAAAGCGAATTTTTTTATAAGCATGTTTAGAAACACATTGAGGAAGTATCGTAAAACTTAAGCATAATTTAAAAATACGAAAAAACAATTCTGTTTAGGAAGCGTTGGCAGTTTTTGTATGGGAGTGAAAGCAGTACTATTTAAATTATATTTATAAAAAATCCAATTTTATGGATAGTTAGGTTAGATTTCTGAAAATAATCTAAGTAGAAGCTCATATTTCAGAACAATGTACAACAAATCTCATTTATCGAATACCTTTGAAATTATGACAAAAATAACATCGGGACAAACAAAAATAATATTTATAAAAAAAATAATATAGTAATATATAATATATTAAATAAATATATTTATTATATTATAAAATAATATAATACAAATAATATATGAATACATAATATATATAATAATATAAAATAATATAATAATATAATAATAATAATAATAATATAATACAAATAATAAAATAATGTATAATAATATATAATAATATATAATAATAAATAATATAATAATATATAATATATAATAATGTATATTATATATAATATAATAAAAAATATTATAATAATATATAATAATAATATATATATATATATATATATATATATATATATATATATATATATATATATATATATATATATATATATATATATATATATATATATATATATATATATATATATATATATATTTATATATATATATATATATAATATAATATAATAATATATATATAATATATAATATAATAATATATATATAATATATAATATAATAATATATAAAAATATATAATAAAGAACGAATTTTTAATTCATAGCTCTTGTTATTTTAATATAATGTATAAAAAGATGTATTTTTGTTATCTATACTAATATTATAAAGAGGTAAAGTTTGCGACGTTGTAGGAAGTAATCTCTGTATCTACTGAACCGATTTTGAAAAGTCTTTTACCAATAGAAAGCCACATTATTTGTGAGTGTCATAGGCTATATATTAATCCGAAAAATGAAAAGACTTTTTCGTGGTAGTCGGATTTGCAAAGTAGGTCGGAGAATATGCGGTCGAACGAAAACGTTTCTAACTAACGCTGCCTTAACGATGAGAGATATATGACTGAGTTCTAGAGAAAAGTTTTAGAGCTTGATAATGCCTACTAAAAAGACAGCGACAGCATATGTAACTTTTATATTTAAGTCACAAAAAGTAGTATTTTATATTTAAAAAATAAATTAAATCGTTAGGTCATGTTTATTGGTCCATATTATCAACAATTATGAATTCTTATCAAAATAAGTAAATTTATCGTCTGACGTGTTTAAAACCAAAAACTTTTCCCTTTTACTGCATATAATTTCCCTCACAAATAACGGTAATATAGTCAAATTGGCATGCAAATACATACATGCATATGCAGTAAAAATATAACCTTTCTTTTGGCAGTCAGGAAATAAATCAAAGCACTCAGTACTAACCGAACCACACTCATAATTTCATCACAGGTAAAAAGTTTTACCGCCAAACGAAGTGGGCATGGGTCAGCTAGTTTAATATAAAGGTTTCAATGGGTAATAATGACGCACTAAGTTCAGATAGACTAATAGATGGCATTAATCTCTCCATGTTATTTCTATTATATCTGTGATGTAGACATAATATGTCCCAACTCAGATGATGTCCCAGTCATAAGATGTTCAAACTCTTGTCAATTTCACAGGCCTGAGAAGAAAGCGCAAGCGGAAACTATTCGAAGAAGCTAAAATGAAGACCATGACTGGAGTACCCATACAAAATGGTGAATTAGGTAGTGGTGAAGATGATGACATTAATTTCCATACGCCTAGGAAATTATCGAAAAAGAGTCCCGGTAAAAAATCAAAGGTAATGGTAATTTTATTTTCCATTGAAATATTACAGGGTGAGTTTTTAATTAGTGACATCCTTGTAGTGGGTGAATCAATACTACGAAATAAACAACTTTTGATTATTGTAAGAAAATTATTGTAAGAAAACATTTTTTTTTTAAACAACTGACACAACAAAGGAGACAAAGAAGGAATCTGGTTGAGACATTTAAAAATTTTTGAAATATTACAATGTACCTGGGCTAAAGAATATTTAGAAATTCAATGACAACCATATTCTACAATTTGAAGTCATTACTGCAAGCTCTGTCAATCAATTTTAAAAATCGATTTGTACCTAAATACTTATTAACCCCTCGCGTACCAGACGGCCCGAAACGTCCAGAATTGATATTTACCGTCGAACCCCAGACGGCCCGAAATGGCCAGGCGAGGCCGACCGCTAATTATGTTAGTACAACTTTGACTAATAATTATGAATAATCTTTATTGCTTTACATAACGACGTTACAAATATCTAATAGCAAATTTCAATAGGAACATAAAACAGGTCTTTTTTAGACGATCGGTGTGACAGTTTCGGAGTAATCGTTTTTTTTCTGAAACGCCATCTTTTTTTTGAGACTCGCGAATTTCTTACGGGCCGTAAGGCACACATTAAAATTCAAACCGCGGGCCGCGAGGGGTTAATATTGTTTATGACTAGCTTTACAAGATCTGATCTGGACGTATCAGCAGAGCCGGCTGTCCGGAATAAATAATAATAATAATATTAATTTGTGTTTTTTTGTTTTCTTAGAAAATAAATGAATGGATTGTCGAGGAAGTCAAGACAACTAAACCCGTAGAAACCGTAAAACAAAAGAATATAAAACAGAAGAGGACAGACGAGCAGACGAACGACAGCGGAGAAAAGACGGTCGAAAAGCAGAAACACGCAAACGCAGATCAGCCGAAGAAGAAACGCAACAGGAAACGAAAGAAACTGGAGAGCGCGGACGAGGCAAAGGAAAACGTAAACACGCCCGTCAAAGCAAAGACCCCGAGGAAGGACGGAGCGATAGCAAAACTCAAAGAGAACACGCAGAAGGTGAAACCTGACGCGAGCGGCGACAGTTCGACGCCCAAAATGAAAAGCGCTCTGAAATCGAGCGATTTAATATCGCCGAAAGCGCAGAAGCTGAAAACTCCAGAAAAAATCCGAGTTAGTTCGACGCCCAAAAAGAAAAACGTTCTGAAATCGAACGATTTAATATCGCCGAAAGCGCAGAAGCAAAAATCTCCAGAAAAAATCCGAGATAGTTCGACGCCCAATAAGAAAAACGTTCTGAAATCGAACGATTTAATATCGCCGAAGGCGCAGAAGCAAAAATCTCCAGAAAAAATCCGAGATAGTTTGACGCCCAAAAAGAAAGCTTCGCCCGCTGCATCGCCCAAATCTCCCGTAAACGAAAATCTTTCTGAGAAATCATTAAATAAAGGCGTCACACAATCGCCAAGACTCAAAGTGCAGAACCTGAAATGCAATGAAAATCCCGCACCTAAACCTAAAAAAATTCAACTGCTTAAAAACTCGACAAAGTCGCTCAGCAAAAGCATCGATATGAGCGATTTAACATCGCTCAAACATCTCGTGCGTTCCGCGAGGCGAAAGACGCTCGACTCCAAATTGAACATCGCCGATTCCGCTAAAAAAACCACTCCAAAACGCGTGAACTTCGTGCTCAAGAACAACTCCAGCGCCGGCACTTTAGACTACCTTAAGAGCGTGAAGAAAAGCCCGAGTATACCTTACGATAGTGCTAAGAAACCGACGAAAACGTTGCTCAAACCGCACTGCACTCCATCACCGGTGAATCCCTTCTTTAAGAAAAAGCTACGACTCAGTTTTTAGACTTTTTTTTATAGATCAATTTACATAGACGTTATGTACAAAATTATATTACTTATATGAAATCGTTGAAAGAATAGACTGAGCAGAGTCCACACTTCTTTTTATACTATGTAATATGGTTAATATTATAATAAACTTTATATGTAGAGATTTTTTTTAAATTCCCTTTCCCAGACTATCAACCGGCAAGGAGGAAAGTATTGTGAATGTGCAATTTTTTATTTTGAGATGAAAAAAGAAGGGTGTGTGCTCAGTATAGCTCATGCTATTGACCTTCAATGCCAGAATGATTGGACAACAATTGGGGACTTTTGCATTCCTCCTCCAACGCACTGGAAGGTAATGCTCTATGACTGGACGCTAGATATGCTTAAATTTTATTAAAATGCTTTTCAGTATACACTTCCAGACCCCTTCCGATCGTTGGAGCTATGCCGAGGATAGTTCATGTCCCCTTTGTAGCAATACCCCTTGCACAGCTAGACATATTCTAGCTGGCTGCAAGGTGGCCTACCAAGTAGCACAAATTGGCTATATAACGGTCACGGCAACGTTATCGCAGCTTTTAGTTATAAGAACTGGTCATATAGCAGTCATATATTAACCTTTATATGACTGCTATATGACCGGATTAGGCGCATTTTATACGGCTTTTAGCTGAATAGCTGTCATAACGGCTACCTTTGGTAGTATAAGCCACCCTTATATAGCCAGCGACTAAATGTGTCTCCAATTGATACTTTATTACAACTTATAGTCGGGTAATGCCTTGAAATGTTATAGAATGGTAACGAAAGGAAACTGCATGATCATTTGCCATCGCAAACATGGAATTCCTAATGGATACTAATATATTGCATTTTATTTACTTGATGTATTGTAGTTTAATGATTATATTGATAATAGCTAAAATGATTGTATTGTAGTTTAATACACCAAATTCTCGGACAATATTAAGTAACATGGCTAACAAAATTTTAACGCGCCTTCAAGATATTAATATTTAAATTCATAATTATGGTTTAAAGTTTTTTTGTAAATTAATGTTATTATTCACATTAAAAAAGAACACTTGCTGGGTATTTTTCACACGCTTTGAAATAGGATTTACCTATAACATATGTATTTTATGACTTAAAATGCCTTTAAAAATATAATACAAAAATTTTAGGTTATAAAGATTCGAGAAAAAATGGCCGCTTTGCTTATATGGCATCTGCAACTTTAATATAACCTTTATGAAACTATAAGCTGTGTAAGTGAGGTCCTAGTGACCACAATATGACTATAAGCTGTATAAGGGTGGGTCTTGTAACCATTATACCGCCTTTGGTGGAGTAAAGGTAATGTAGTAGTTTTTGTTTTGTTTGTTCTATAAAGGTTATTTATTCGACTACTATACAGCTGTTAGTTATATAATGGTTATAAATAAGTATGCTTTATAGCGATTACACCACCCTTATTCGACTAAAAGGCTTTATACGACAAAATTATATGACTAAAAGGTAATAAAAGCCTAAATTGCTTAAAATGACACCTTAACATAGTTGAGAGTTAATCTGAACGCCTTTACATGACTTAATCAGCTTAAAGCTATATTCGACACTTCTTATAGGGCTTTTGTGCTTGTTGGGCTAAGATCAAGGACGATACTCTTACCGCCACGGTAAAGTCCTTGCTGTTATTTGCGAGGTAATTAGCCTCTCAGTGGCTCGTGCCAACAAGGGTTTGACAGTACCCTACAAACCCCAATACAGTTTGTGCGGGATGGCTCTGGCATTTCACTACAAAACCTTTCTCAATAATCGAGAAAGCTTCATATTGGATTCTGGAGGTCGATTCGTTCTCTAAGCGGTATAAATTCCCTGAAAGTCTCGGATGCACAACCCTCCGTCCTGATATAACTCTTTACCTTCGATCTTGGAAGATGGCCCTTATTGTAGAATTTGCTGTTCCATGGGAATCAAATATCCCAAAAGACCACAAGTACAAATTAAATAAATACCACAGTCTCGCAAATGCCTCGTGGAAGTTGGGCTCGTGGCCTACCAGATAAATCTCTGTTTCACCTTTTTAAATAGAATAGAATAGAATAATTTTATTGTGCTATAAAACATAACCTAATGAATATTAAGACAAAGGTTTTATAAAAAAGACAATTTATGCACAAATGGTGGACTTATCGCTATAGCGATATCTTACAGTCAACCATTAAAGATGTCCTAAACCTACCATAGCCGGTCGTTAGTCCGGAATCCACTGTTCACCCTCCAGAAGTGTAATAATAGTATTATGATGGGCCCGACTCCGGTCGGTGAATTCCATGGCAGCTCCGTTTGTATTTATTTATTTATTATCAAAAACCATGCAAATCGGTATTCCGTTCTCGAGTTATGTGTTCGAGCAAACCCGACTTTATTTTATATATATATATATATATATATATATATATATATATATATATATATATATATATATATATATATATATATATATATATATATATATATATATATATATATATATATATATATATATATATATATATATATATATATATATATATATATATATATAAATATATATATATATAGACTAGCTAGCTGTTGCCCGCGGCTTCGCTTCGCGTAAAGTTTCGAATCGAGTTGCTAATTTGATTAGGATGGTGTATATTTACCTCTTTAGATGCTACCTTTAGATATATAATATAATAAACAAAAATAAAAAATAAATATAATAATAGACGTCCTGTGATTTTTACACTTCTGGGGGGTGAGCAGTGGATTCCGGACTTACGAACCGGCTGTGGTAGGTTTAGGACAGCTGTCTTGCCACATGTGAGCGTTCACCTTGCCACCCATTCACTCCCCCTTCGAAGCCATAGAATTTGAGATGCGCAAATCGCAGTTTTAGATAATTTTTCTAAGAAAGAGTTGATTATTTTTCTGGAAAGGCCAAGATCTTTAAAGAGGTGAAATAGAGATTTAGCTGGCAGGCCACGAGCGCCAACTTCCACCGCGTGAAGGTGAACAGTGAAGCCGTTCCGGGTTACGGCATTTGCAAGATCATTGTAGCCTCCTACTACAACTGTCTGACTTTCCATGTTAAAACGCAAGAATGGACTACCCGCTCTATACCATATTCAATTGGACTATTTCAGGGCTGTTGCCTCTCCCCGACGATTTTTAATATAGTTTTTAATATACTTCTGGAAAGCCTGAGCCAGTTTGACAGGAAGTGGGGCTACCGTTTTAAAACAGACGGCCAATACACCTCGTCGTGCCTCGCTTTTGCCGACGACCTAACTTTCATCACCAGAAGCCCCAAGCAGCTTTCCCTGCTATTACAGAAAGTGGAGCTTTTCTGCGACTGGTCAGGCTGTATAAAAGTGAAGCCCTCCAAATGTTTTTGCCTTGGACTCGCCCGCATGGGCACAAAATTTACATCCTATGACCCCAAATTGGTCTATAAGGGCTCTAATATCTCCCTTATAGACCCAAACAATCATTTCAAATTCCTCGGCAGAAAAATCACCCATCAGGGAAAAGACGTCTCGGGCGATCATGTTATAGAGCATTTCAAAAGTTGCCTGGCGAAAATAGATGCCTTGCTAATTTCTGGCCCTCGTAAGGCCTGGATCTATGACAATTATCTAACGTCACATTTGTCATGGCCCTTTCTTATTTACGATTTTACCAAAACCCAACTGTCCCGTCTAGATGCACTGGTGACAGCTAGTTTAAAATCCTGGCTGTCCTTAGCCAAACCAGCTGACCCCTCGACTCTCTTCAGGTCCAAACAAAATTTTGGGCTAGCGCTTAAACTGCCCTCTCTGCTCTACGCCAACTCCAGAATAACCAAAAATTCAATTCTGTGCAATTCCAAAGATCCGGCAATATCGAAGCACGTAATAAGTGGCTGTAGTGATTCAAATGAACTACAAGCCCGCGTAGACTTCCACAAAAGGTTCCTTACTGGAATCAGCCAGAATGGCACTGGTCTGGGGTATGGCAGTACAACCACGAGCGACGTGGACTTGAAGAAGTCTCTTTTGCGGGGAGATTACGACAGCAAGAGTATGGCTCATGCTATTGGCCTTCAATGCCAGAATGACTGGACAACAATTGGTGACTTTTGCATTCCGCCTCCAATGCACTGGAAGGTAATGCTCTATGACTGGACGCCAGAGATGCTGAAATTTTATTTGAATGCCTTTCAGCATACACTTCCAGACCCCAGTAACCTCGCTCGTTGGAGCTTTGCCGAGGATAGTTCTTGTCCCCTCTGTAGCAATACCCCTTGCACAGCTAGACACATTCTAGCTGGCTGCAAGGTGGCCTTAGATCAAGGACGGTACACTTACCGCCATGACAAAGTTCTCGCTGTTATTCGCGAGGTAATTAGTCTCTCAGTGGCTCGTGCCAACAAGGGTTTGACAGTATCCTCCAAACCCCCAATACAGTTTGTGCGGGATGGCTCTAAAGGCAAAAAACATTTAACTACAAAACCTTTCTCAATAATCGAGAAAGCTACAGATTGGACTCTGGAGGTTGATTCGGTCTCTAAGCAGTATAAATTCCCTGAAAGTCTCGGATGCACAGCCCTCCGTCCAGATATAACTCTTTACTCTCTATCTCGGAAGGTGGCTCTTATTGTAGAATTAACTGTTCCATGGGAATCAAATATCCCAAAAGACCACGAGTACAAATTAAATAAATACCATGATCTTGCAAATGCCGTAACCCGGAACGGCTTCACTGTTCACCTTCACGCGGTGGAAGTTGGCGCTCGTGGCCTGCCAGCTAAATCTCTATTTCACCTCTTTAAAGATCTTGGCCTTTCCAGAAAAATAATCAACTCTTTCTTAGAAAAATTATCTAAAACTGCGATTTGCGCATCTCAAATTCTATGGCTTCGAAGGGGGAGTGAATGGGTGGCAAGGTGAACGCTCACATGTGGCAAGACAGCTGTCCTAAACCTACCACAGCCGGTTCGTAAGTCCGGAATCCACTGCTCACCCCCCAGAAGTGTAAAAAATAGTATTATGATGGGCCCGACTCCGGTCGGTGAATTCCATGGCAGCTCCGTTTGTATTTATTTATATTATTTAATTTGTACTCGTGGTCTTTTGGGATATTTGATTCCCATGGAACAGTTAATTCTACAATAAGAGCCACCTTCCGAGATAGAGAGTAAAGAGTTATATCTGGACGGAGGGCTGTGCATCCGAGACTTTCAGGGAATTTATACTGCTTAGAGACCGAATCAACCTCCAGAATCCAATCTGTAGCTTTCTCGATTATTGAGAAAGGTTTTGTAGTTAAATGTTTTTTGCCTTTAGAGCCATCCCGCACAAACTGTATTGGGGGTTTGGAGGATACTGTCAAACCCTTGTTGGCACGAGCCACTGAGAGACTAATTACCTCGCGAATAACAGCGAGAACTTTGTCATGGCGGTAAGTGTACCGTCCTTGATCTAAGGCCACCTTGCAGCCAGCTAGAATGTGTCTAGCTGTGCAAGGGGTATTGCTACAGAGGGGACAAGAACTATCCTCGGCAAAGCTCCAACGAGCGAGGTTACTGGGGTCTGGAAGTGTATGCTGAAAGGCATTCAAATAAAATTTCAGCATCTCTGGCGTCCAGTCATAGAGCATTACCTTCCAGTGCATTGGAGGCGGAATGCAAAAGTCCCCAATTGTTGTCCAATCATTCTGGCATTGAAGGCCAATAGCATGAGCCATACTCTTGCTGTCGTAATCTCCCCGCAAAAGAGACTTCTTCAAGTCCACGTCGCTCGTGGTTGTACTGCCATACCCTAGACCAGTGCCATTCTGGCTGATTCCAGTAAGGAACTTTTTGTGGAAGTCTACGCGGGCTTGTAGATCATTTGAATCACTACGGCCACTTATTACGTGCTTCGATATTGCCGGATCTTTGGAATTGCACAGAATCGAATTTTTGGTTATTCTGGAGTTGGCGTAGAGCAGAGAGGGCAGTTTAAGCGCTAGCCCAAAATTTTGTTTGGACCTGAAGAGAGTCGAGGGGTCAGCTGGTTTGGCTAAGGACAGCCAGGATTTTAAACTAGCTGTCACCAGCACATCTAGACGGGACAGTTGGGTTTTGGTAAAATCGTAAATAAGAAAGGGCCATGACAAATGTGACGTTAGATAATTGTCATAGATCCAGGCCTTACGAGGGCCAGAAATTAGCAAGGCATCTATTTTCACCAGGCAACTTTTGAAATGCTCTATAACATGATCGCCCGAGACGTCTTTTCCCTGATGGGTGATTTTTCTGCCGAGGAATTTGAAATGATTGTTTGGGTCTATAAGGGAGATATTAGAGCCCTTATAGACCAATTTGGGGTCATAGGATGTAAATTTTGTGCCCATGCGGGCGAGTCCAAGGCAAAAACATTTGGAGGGCTTCACTTTTATACAGCCTGACCAGTCGCAGAAAAGCTCCACTTTCTGTAATAGCAGGGAAAGCTGCTTGGGGCTTCTGGTGATGAAAGTTAGGTCGTCGGCAAAAGCGAGGCACGACGAGGTGTATTGGCCGTCTTTTAAAACGGTAGCCCCACTTCCTGTCAAACTGGGTCAGGCTTTCCAGCAGTATATTAAAAACTATATTAAAAATCGTCGGGGAGAGGCAACAGCCCTGAAATAGTCCAATTGAATATGGTATAGAGCGGGTAGTCCATTCTTGCGTTTTAACATGGAAAGTCAGACAGTTGTAGTAGGAGGCTACAATGTCACGAACGACTGGTGGGAAGTTGTACCAGCGGAGTGCAAAGTGGAGGAGACTGTGTCGGACTGACCCAAAGGCATTCTCTAGGTCGAGCCAGCATACATTGATTTGGCGTTCGTGCTATCTCGCATCCTTGATGGCAGCAGTCAGGAGAGAATTGTGCTCGAGGCAGCCCGAGACGCCACGCATGAAGCCTTTTTGAACTGATACTCCAAGGTACTCATTCCGGTGCATGAATTCGCTCATCCTCGTGTGGACTATGCTAAAAAAGATTTTGGCCACAGTGTCTGTGAGAGCAATGGGCCGAGCGTCCTTTGGTCCGGTGCAAACTGGGACCTTCGGAATTAAGATGACTGTCGCTCGGCCAAACTTCTGTGGGACTACACCGCTATTCCATATATTTCGGAAGATGGATCCTAAATATTGCAGAAGGCAGGGGCATTTTTTGTATACTAAATAGGGAATACCATCGGGACCCGGAGTAGAGCCCGACGGTGTTGTATTTGTCTCCGTCCCGAATAGCAGAATAACTATTAATAACAAAAATTGGAAAAATGACGAAAAATTAAAATAGAAGAAAAAACATTTTCCCATACAAAATGTAAATCCGTGTTTTTCTCATGGTCAGTTGTACGTGGCATGTTCACGTGTCGACAAATCATCCGCTTTATTTGTTCTTGCGCCTAATAAAAAACAAAAAATATCGTATATCACAAGGTGCTTCAATGAAGAGAATTAAACCGAGTGCATCCCATGCTGCACAATATGTAAATAGTTTAATTCAATCATGTCTTGCTGACACGCGATTGATATACTTAATTTTTGTACTTTTGTATTTCTTTTTGTAGTGAACTTAATATTTCTTTTGTATTCATTTTATTACTTTCATAAAATCATAAATTAAGTTCAGCTAATCTGTAACACGACATTCATTGACTGTTAGGCGGTACGAAGTTCGCCGGGTCAGCTAGTATAAAAATAAAAACAAGAAAGCACCATCAATATTCATTTATTTAAAATTGAAAACATTTATTTTTTTACAGCAAAATGGTATAAAAAATCTTACTTAACTATACTTGCGCTATAAAGTAATAAAGAAGTCTTAAAAATTATTTATTTCACGTTGGTATGGACATTTTGACATTATTTGTATCGTGCAAATCTTTGATTAATATTTATAATATGGATAAAGCTAATTTAAATTTAAATAATGAAATGAAGCGACATTTATACATCACCAACAGAACGGGCACAAACAAGCGACATACACGGTTATTGATATTAATTAATCTTGCCAACATGGATTATTATATCAATGGAACAAAAAGAAGCTTATGAAAACAAGTAGTTAACCTAAGAAAACTCGACATAAATGGCTGCCGCCGATTCACAACTCTTTTCTTATAAATTCTAAATAATTAAATAAAGTTTAAAAACTAAAAACAATAAGATTCTTAAGGGTGGGGCTATTGAGTCTATGCGGTCGGGATTAGAAGTGCCTTTAAAAGTCGAGAAGAGGGACTGTGAAGTGTAACACACCCGAATTTATAGTCGATGGTACTGGTCGATACTTGAACCATATTTGAGTACCAGTTTTCGTTTTATAGTTGAGTCTAAGATAGCGTATCATACTTAAGCAGTGGTTCGGTGGCAAGTATCACGCCATCTAAAACGTGATGCCACTTTTGCTCATTGTGCATTTTCGTGTTTCGGCTTGCACGTAAATTTTGATGTAAATTCCCCGTATTATAATAGGCTTCATGGATTGTTTTTGGATTTTAATTTTCTTTACTATTTAATTGAAAACTTCTATTTGGATTACAATTACATTACAATTTCCTTCTGTCCAAATGACGGCTCAAAACCGCTCTTGGACGTGTCAAAATACTTGTGTTCATAGTAAGTCTCGTTACTACACTTTACTTAACATACATAGGTAGTCAAGAATTTAACTAGTAGATTGTCAAAATATAAATATAATTAATCAAAAGTAGTAAAAGTTATTCATCTTAATATTCAAGTTGTCAGTAAAATGTTAAATAATCAAATTAAAGCTACGCCATGCATTTAAAAACTAAAAGTACAAATATAAGATCGAATAAAATAACCAGACAATAAGGCTCTACTTTTTTTTGTCTATTAAATGGGCACAATATTTGGAAAGTCACAACCCTCAAATTCGGCCAGATCAAAGAATGGTCGGCCTATTAGATATTATAACAATCCTGCCTGATCAACGACTATTTGACAATTTCCCATATTTTGCTCTTGCTGTTTGTGCAATAATCGTGCAAAAATACACAAATAATCACAGCAATCATGAAAACAATGCGAGTATGACAGCAAACGCGAACAAGATCAACACAACCAACATGGCGGCCGGTTTTTTCTTGCACTGGCAATGAGATGAACATTATGAAAATTATAAATATTTTGACGAGCCCTACATTTACAAATCAATAAACATAAATGGGCGATGGCAAACATTAACCTTTATAAGGAATAAAGTTTGGTTATTTATTTTTAAGTGGTATATAAATGGCCGGTATGTTTGACAGTATTGCCGCTCGATACAAATAAATTCCGGAATACTCGAGCCATATTTAGTGGAGTGTGCTGATATTTCTCGTCTATCGAACACATTCAATACTCAAGTATCGCACCGCACTCAGGAAATACTTAACTGAGCATTACTCAAGAACTGAACTGATACTCGACTATAAATTCGGGTGTTAGCTGCCTGTCCGAGCACTTCTGCTCCCGTATCGTGTAAATTCAACAGTTATTACTTTAAAATATTTTGAGATTCCTTACAAATTAATATCGTAATCGTAAATAAAATTGGTAGTTATTTAAGTAGGCTGAAGGACGGATATGCACCCATTTAAGCACCTCAGTTCATTTGTCGTAACTACCCGTGTGCATTTTTTAAGAACAATATGACAATTTTATACTGGGAAACTAGTGTCGATTTTTTTGTATGCCTGCAAGATGTGAAGATAACGAGCGCATCACAAGCTCTAAGTCTTTGCTAACGAATGTCTTTGCCTGAATAATGTGTATCTGTCTATCTGTAGACTTGGGCGATATAATGCAAACAATTAACGGAGGTCATTAAAAAATTGGCAATATTGCCCAAAATCTGACAGAAAGAAACCAAATTTTACATCTGCTTATTGGAGGTACTAAGGCCCGTTCGTTAACTTGGGTCGGCTTAACCCATGGTTCAACTCTTATCCGGTAGCCTCCTCGAAGAGGGTCGAAACTGGAACGGACTCCGTTTTCTCCTACCAAGGCAGGTGGATCGGTTCCCCTTGGGGACGTCCTGCAGGCGCCAATCCACTGACATCAGCTACATTTAAAATGACCCGTTAGCCATCCGATCCCATGTGAACTTGACAGGCTATGTTCCGCGATATATTCAAACAGAATTACCGTTGACATCATGTAGAGGCGGCGCAAGCGACTTCGAATCCGTGACCGGAGAATTCTGGGCAAATCTGATAGTGAGAGTGTGACGTCGGCCAGCTGTATGCCCTGTATGCTCTCAGTGCCTCGGGGTAAGGCGTTGAACTCTCACGGGCTCGCCGGTGAAGCCAGATAGTGGACTGTATTTGTCCGCCAAGGGAGATAGAACAACCTAATGTCGTTAAAACTCCCTGGGGTGACCGGTTCGCCCTTTGTGTTGACACAGCGTTCCAACATCGACAATAGAATATCATATAGTTTAGGCTACAGAAAACATCCGACAAGCACTCGACTGGGATCCTGAAGGCAGCAGATGGGGAGAGAGAACTAAAGTGGATCCAGTGGAGTGGTAAAAAGGCGGTAATTCTGATGCTGCATTAACCGTCACATTTAAGGCAACTTGTTGCATCTCATCCGGCGCTTTTCGAACATATACATTTCAGCCTTTCCAAAAGTTTGGATTGTTAG
The DNA here is from genome assembly GCA_944548615.1 of Micropterix aruncella. Lineage (NCBI taxonomy): Eukaryota > Metazoa > Arthropoda > Insecta > Lepidoptera > Micropterigidae > Micropterix > Micropterix aruncella. The sequence goes on along the minus strand of OX155975.1, from coordinate 754,265 downwards.
ATGCTTCAATAAGTTGAAGTATTGCTGTTGATTGTTGAAGAAGCATCCAAAGCTTAGTATACCGAGTTAGAACAGTAAGCACACTCGAGCAAACGCCTGTAGTTGGCGTTGCCCTGATGGGAATTGTCAAATTTCTCAAACGTTTGAAGGTCTGCATCAGCGAAGTGGCGGCCGTATGCGAATTTCATTCAACAGCCTTGTGGTATAATGTTTAGTAATCGTATTAGGATTCGTGGTAGCCCTTAGAACTTGATTTAATTTAAATTTTGTTACTGTCTATATACTGTCTGCAAGGTGTCTCGTAAGACCTCCAACAATGTCATTCTCCAGATTTAACACGACCGTTGCTGAAACTGCTTTGCTAAGAGGTATTCATTTCGTCTTCCATCTTCCGATATATTGAACGAGTTAAAATTGTCATACTGTCCTAATACAATAAAATAATCCACTAAATTAATACTGGAACTAAACTTGAAGCAACGTTGTACTCATTCTGGTTTTTTGACGTCCTTTCCCTCGTTTGTGTAGACGATTTCGGCATATTCGGTTTTGTCGACGGGCAGTCTCGGAGGGTGTTCCGCCGGTTTAAGCGAGAGTTCCGCGTACACCACGCCTTCGGGCTTCGGATCTTCGGCCGACGGCTGCTGGGGTACTTGAGTTTCTTGCTGCAGCGTCTGTAAAAAAAAGGTTACATGATCATTTATTCCAATAAACGCAATTAATTATTACAGGATGAATTTTAAATAACCGGCACTCTTGAATTAGGTTGAATCAATATCAGTATCAGTTATCAGTTGATGATGAGTCCCGTTCAAGACGTCCTGTTAATTTTAACAGTGACTCTCTGAAAGGTCTTGTGGAGTCAGAGCCTCGATAGACATTGCATCATATTGCAGAAAGGATGGATTCATCTCATAAACTGGACGTTAAACATAAACTAAGACGTTCTGTTAATTTTAACAGTGACTCTCCGAAAGGTCTTGTGGAGTCAGAGCCTCAATAAACAGTGGATCATGTGGAATAAACTACCATTTGAAGTGATTAGTGCAATCTCTGTCAATCAATTTAAAAACAGACTCGATTTGTACCTAAAAACTTGTTAATATTGTTTAGCTTTACAAGATCTGATCTGGACGTATCAGCAGAGCTGCCTGTCCAGAATAAATAATAATAATAATAATAATATTGCAGAAAGGATGGATTCATCTCATAAAACAGTGTTTTGTCACTTAAAGGAGACTGAGAAAGTATCCAAGCTTGGAAAGTGGGTACCGCATGAGCTATCCGAAGCCAATTTCCGGCAGCGAATAAGCATCTGCACTTCCTATTACCTCTTTTTGAATCAGAGCCATTTTAGACCTTTTGGTAACAGGTGACGAACACTGGACTCTTTAGCGGAACGCCACAAGAAAAAGACAGTGGACAGACAAAGATAGGCAGCCTTCTACAACAGCGAAAGTATCTATGCATCCTAAAAAGATACTTTTGAAAGTTTGCTGGGATAAGTGTTGTGTTAGTTCATTATGAACTGTTTGAGCGAAATCAAACCATTAATGTAGATATTTACAGTGAACAACTTTTTTGTACAGCAGCGATACCGAGTACTCAGAATTGTTTAAAAAACGCCCGCGATTGGTGAATATCAAAAAAGTGTTATTTCACTATCATAATGCTAGCCCGCTCACGGCTCGGATAACGCAAAAAAAGTGCCCCAAGTGTTTTTTATTTATTTAAACCCCTACATTTGTTTACCAAGGAAAAAAAATAACTCTAAAGATGAGTACAAAAAAAACTTTCAAGATTATTTGCATGAAAACCAGAGTCTTTCTACAGTACTGGAATAAAAAGGCTACCAGTAAGATGGCGAGATATTGTAGATAATGGAGAAATATATATCATGCTTTGAAATATTAGGTTCTCACTGTTTGTCACTAACAACTAAGTTCTCACTGTTTGTCAATAGATGGCTCCATCAGTAAGTGCTGGTCGATTCTGACATATTTAAAACGTCATAAACCACTCTTAACCCCTAGAGCCCCATTTGGCCGATATCGGCCAAAACACGACTCAGCGTAACGGCCCCGTTTTAATTTAATTTTAATTTATTTTGTTTTATTTTATTATGTTTTATTACGATATTATGTTTTATTTTAATTATGGGTACAGTGGTTTGGCAGTAATTAATGTTTTGGTGAGATAGTGTCATAATTCAATTTATTTACTAATTTTTACTAAAATTTCTTGGGACATCAACTTGTCAATCAGCTGAGGAGCCGAGGCCTGAAGGGTTAAGCGGCAAACATATTATCGGACGCGTCCGTAAGCCGCGGCTTATGTACGCGGCTCAACAGTATGCACAGTCGTTTGGGACGCGGCTTGCCAGATCTCTATCAGACGTCCGAAGCCTCAAGGTCACGTCCGCGACTGACGTCCGATAATGCGCACGGCTCAATAGAAATTCATTACACAGATAACCTTTCAGTCGCGTCCATAAGTCGCGGCTGACGGACGCGTCCGATAATGTGTTTGCCCCTTTAGACATATAGTAAACAAACCGTTTTGACCCATTAGTGATTTTATTTTGGCGTCATATACTTTTGGTAGTGTGAAAATGTCTGATTTTGTGCCAAATAATCGTCATTTGCAGGAAGTGTTGATTTTCTTCTTTCATTCGAAGAATACGGCGGATGAAGCGCATCGAGAGCTACAAAAAATTTACGGAGATGCTGCTCTGAGTGAAACAACGTGCTGTGATACGTCGCTTCAAAGATGGTGATTTCGATGTTGACGAACGTCCGCATGAACGAATGCCAAAATTCTTCGAAGACGCTGAATTGGAGGCATTGTTCGATAAAGATCCGTGCCAAGCGCAAGAAGAGCTTGCTTCAGCCTTAGGAGTTACCCGGCAAACCATTTTCAAGCGATTGCAAGCGTTGGGAATGATTAAAAAACAAGGAACTTGGGTTCCTTACGATTTTTTGAGCATGCCAATTCTTTCAAATGGGAATAACATTAATATGTAACTTTCAGGTACCTCATTTTAGTTCTTATTGTTTAATTATAACATTATGAATTTAATGTTTAATATGTAGATTACAATGTGTAATGTAACATACCTGATCATATACATACGTTGTTTATTCCAATTTTGTTTTGATACTTCCTATTGTGTGATTATTTTTTGTATAAAGTGCTTGATGACTATTAATATTCTTATAATAATTATCTATTTTATATGTATACTCATGTACATGGAGCTCTATTTTTTTAAATTTTATTTATCTGCAGTGTAAAGCCGACTTTAGTCAACGCTATTGTCGAATTAATATTTATGCTTTGACCCCTCGCGTACCAGACGGCCCGAAACGTCCAGAATTGATATTTACCGTCGAACCCCAGACGGCCCGAAATGGCCAGGCGAGGCCGACCGCTAATTATGTTAGTACAACTTTGACTAATAATTATGAATAATCTTTATTGCTTTACATAACGACGTTACAAATATCTAATAGCAAATTTCAATAGGAACATAAAACAGGTCTTTTTTAGACGATCGGTGTGACAGTTTCGGAGTAATCGTTTTTTTTCTGAAACGCCATCTTTTTTTTGAGACTCGCGAATTTCTTACGGGCCGTAAGGCACACATTAAAATTCAAACCGCGGGCCGCGAGGGGTTAATAGTTTTATATCTACATATAAACTGACGAATTCTAATATGCGATAATTAACTCTAATTCATAATTCATGCTCTTATTGTATATTCTGAATGAATAAATTGAATACTGAATTTGAAGCCAAGAGACGTTGAGCGTCCCTAATAATAATAATAATAATGTTTTTTACTAATAATACCAATTACCTTAACATCTTCACCCTGGACGTTCTTGGGCTCGTCGTTTTCGGCCTGCGCCACTTTGTCCTTGTTTTTGCCCCTCCCTGGCAGGATCTCCCGACCGAGGACTAGAGCGCGGTTGATTCCGGCGTTGAGGCCGGCGGCGGCACGCGAGCGAGCGGCTTCGGCACGCGCCCGCGCCGCCTCTATGCGGCTTTGTCTCTGCCCGTGGCCCGATGCGCTCTCGGTATCGCTGCTGTACGGGGGACAGTAGTTGAAACAAACACAATATGGTCAATGCTAAGCAAACGAAAACGACGCACAAAACAATATTTTCATTAGTCATCGATATAAATAAATTACTGGACTCAGATGCAGAGTAACGGTTCTATCATTGTCGAGGAAAGCGCAATCAATTCTTAGTCAGAAGTCTTGTAATTACCTAATTTGCACAACAGATGCCTCATAAATTTCTCGGATTTCAACTAAAATAAATTAACTCAACACAAGTGGCAGGCTCTCCAGCATCTTATGAAATAAATAAATTCAATCTGCCCGACAGCTGATGAATGTTAATAATAACAATGGCATTAACAATAGCAGCTGATAACAATTGTGAAGCTGGTAACACATATGATAGAATGGATGCTTTCTCTCAATGCAACTACTAGAGCTGTCAACTACAACGGGCGAACCCGTCACCTTAGGAAGTTTTACCGATATTGATCGTTTTGTCTCCCGTGAGGTGAGCGCAGAAGACTTGGGACGAAAAACAATCCGCCGTCTAGCTACGCCACCTGCCCGTCAGAGGTCAACGCCTTACGGTGAGGCACCGGGAAAGGTATCAAGCAGGCAGCTTTAACCTGACTACCAGTTTGGAAGGATATCTCCGTCTGGAATTTACCTTCAGGATACCTCTTACCTCCCGACTGGTTATAGGATCGCGCAATCCTCTCCCTTATGAAGCGGTGATTCGGTGTAAAGCGAATCTATCGCGGACCACGGCATCCTTTGCCCGGCGGCTCATTCACCCGGGACTGGGTGGCCGAATGGTCGTTTCAAGAGCAGTTTCCATAAGGTTAACAACCACCCCCGCTCTATAGGAAACATTACTTTTCCCGGACTTGGCTGATGCCGCACAGTGCGCAAACCGTCCAGGAACGCCCGAAGGTTGACTCCTAGGGAAGACCGGTTCGCAGGCCAGCGTCCTACCCTGGCTCTCCCTTCTGCGTGGAAGGCACCGGATGAGTATGACCGACCCTGAACGAATGGGTCTTCTTGGCCAACTCCAACAGGATGCAGATAAATGCACTGTTCTACATATTGGGTCTAGAAATCCACGGTTAGGATATAACAACTGAGGGAAAGAGGAGAGCCAGTTATGACCCAGAAAGACCTCAGCGTCCTTATATCCTGGGACCTTAAATGGGAAACTAACATAATCGAATATTTACAAATTCAACATCAACACAAATCTTCGAGGTCACAGCAAAAAACTCAACTGTGCAAAATTTAAATCTAGCCCTCTTGAGAACTTTCCACAAAATAGAGTGGTGGACATGTGGAATAAATTACCATTTAACCCCTCAAGCGACGGGGGTAGATCTTGGCAGTCACCTGTCATTTCTGAGAGTTGAAGGTCAAAAATATAGCACTTTAGAAAAACGATCATAAGAAAGAAACTACTTGATGGATCATAAAAAGAAGAATTGTAGAATGATCGCATTGAAATTTGAAATATAAAACATTAAAACCTCATTTTGTAAAACAATTAGACAATTATGAATAATTATTAGAAAGTTGGAGAACTAAAAAAAACTCACCTATTTAGCGATATCGACGTTTTATCTCAATTTACGAAACCCTATCTAGAAATTGTAAACGCATTTGTGTACGTTATTACATGCTTAACCAAATCTATTAGTTCGTTTTATTTATTTTCATACATATATCCGAAGAGAAGCACAGATCCGAGCAATGGCAGCACTCGACTAAGTGCCCCCACAATACAAACAATTATATTAGGGATTCTAGACTGCGAGAAGCACGACTGAATAATCGTACAATACAGAATTTATCCCTCTTTCTCATACAAATATAACAGGGGGTGGTTGCACTGTGATTTTGGTGTAAATTCAGTTTGTTGAGAGCGCGGTTTATCGCGCCGCGCTCGTACCAGTTTTGGGACGTTACTGAAATACATCGTCTTGAGGGGTTAAAGTGATAAGTGCAAGCTCCGTCAATTAATTTAAAAACAGACTCGATTTATACCTAAAATCATGTTAATATTGTTTATGGCTAGCTTTATAAGATCTGATCTGGGCGTATCAGCAAAGATGCCTGTCCAGAATAAATAATAATAATAATAATTTGAATAGATTAGGGTTGGCGGTAAAAATATTTGAATGATTTGAAAATTACAAAAAATATTTACATAGTAAATAGTATAAGGAATAGTATATGTATGCATACGATTCATCTTCGGTCTACGTAAGTATGATCACGTGTCCGACTATAGGGCACAGTTAAAGTGGTTGCCAATACGCCAAAGAAGAAATGTTCATATACTGGCTCTCCTATATCGTGTACTCACCCAATTAACACCATCCTATCTCCAGGAGCTTTTTGAACCACTAAGTTCCCACGGTCTCGTACTTCGGTCAGCCTCTGACAGTTTATTAAAAATTCCGAGTCATAATAGTGATTTCTATTCCTATTCTTTCTGTGTCCATGGTGCAAGACTCTGGAACGATCTCCCAGCAAATATACGAAACTCGCCTTCTTTACCATCGTTTAAGACTCACCTTAAGGATTACTACCTGTCTAATAAGTAACCAGTTCTTCCCTTTCTCTCCTGTTCCTCTCCCAATTTCCTCTCCTCGGGCACTTTTAGTCTTAAATTCTTCCACTTGTCTGTATGTTATGTAATAATCTTTATTTTCACTATGCGCGCATGTACCACTATGTTTAGGTTAGCTGTAAGACATTGCCATGTGGCAATAAGCTCGCCTTTTTTGTATACTTTTTTTAAGTGCAAATAAAGAGTTTATTATTATTATTATTATTATTATAAGGATGTATCTATCATTTTCTATTTAATTTAATTTCTTAGTATTGCCAGTGGGCATGAAGAATAGGAATTATGAAGATTGTTTGGAATTACTTAGACTAACTACTCTCAAACAAAGAAGACTAAGAGGGACTTGATTTAGACATAACATTTTTTGGACTGCATGTAGTATGCATATTGTCCATTTTTGTATCCGTATGCATTTATCACAGTCATGGTTGACTATAATTCTCTCCGTCTCAGAAGGGAAATGCTGACCGTGTCCTATATTTTTAATCTGATTTGAGGTAAAACCGGTAACCCAAGCTTACTAGCTAAGATGGACCTTTCGTGCCAAATAATTATCTTCAATCTCGTTCGCACTGTCTTTTCGCAGAGCCGTTCTCGCACACTAACCTTCCGAGAGAAAACTTGTTGGTGCGTGCTTTGCAGCGCATAAATGACATTACCTCGATGGCACCAGATTTTGATATTTTTACCATCAACCCTAATCTATTTCAATTATTATTACTATTATTATTTATTCTGGGCATGCAACTTTGCTGATACGTCCAGATGGGAGCTAATAGGCCCTGTTGCAGTTTGGCCACTAAGACCTATGTGTATGGTCAGCCAAGCGCACGGGTCAACACCCGCGTAGGACTCTGAGCCTGCGGGCCAGTTTCCGCTCCTGGATGGTTTGTGCGGCGTCAGGCAATCGAGTGTGCATTCCGAATGACAGCTGGGGGAGCCTGGAAGCAGTATTGTTTTCTATAGAGCGGGGGTAGCTGTAAACCTTATGGCGACTGCTCTTGAAACGACTATTCGGCGGCTATCCGATTCCGGGTGAACAGTCGGGAAAAGGATGCCGCGATAGATTCGGTAGACACCATATAACCGCTACGTAAAGGAGAGGACCGCGCAAGCGACCTCGAACCTGTAACCAGTCGGAAGACCGGAGTAATCTGGTTGCAACTAAAAGTAAGGGCGCGAGTGTCGGCCCACTGGTTGATTAACCTGGTTATCTCGCAGTAAGGCGTTGGTCTTTGACGGGCGAATGGCGTAACTAGACAGTGGACTGTTTTCATCCCAAGTCTTTTACGCTTACCTCACGGGAGTTAGAACTATCTAATATCGTTAAAACTTCCTGAGATGATGGTTTCGCGCGTTGTACTTGACAGCTCTGGTTGATATGTCCAGATCAGATCTTGTAATGCTAGCCATAATGAATAGGTAAAAATCGTTTATAGGTAAAAATCGAGTCTGTTTTTAAATTGATTGACAGAGCTTGCAATAATCACTTGAAATGGTAGTTTATTCCACATGTCCACCGCTCTATTTTGCAGAATCTTCTTCATGGGATCAGACCTCGAAGATTTGTGTTGATGTTAAATTTGTAATTATTCTCTAGCCCGAGTACATCGTAATAACTTGTGAGAATTTTATATATAAATTACTCAGGTCTGCTCTTTGTCTTCTTTGTTTGAGAGTAGTCACTCCAAGTAATTCCAAGCGATCTTCACAATTCTTATTCTTAAGTTTGGCAGTTTGGAATTACTGGCAGTTTTTAATTCCAGGCAAATAATTATTGATTATTTTATGATAATTAGTATTTTACTCGACATTCTATTTGTATAGCTACTAGTTGATATCTTTATTAATTTTAAATTTGCAAATCGTTGTTTTTTCTGTAATGTTGATTAGTAAGAAGTGAATAAATAAATGGCTAAATTCAAAAACAAAAACCAGTTACAGTCTGACCAGAAAGAGTACTCTTCGTTTTCAGAAAAAATATTTTTATTTCAACACTAATATGAGAATAGTAAGACTAAATAATCTAGGGACATGTCTGAGTACCGTCTCCCAAGAGGCGTATTGTACTGTATTACGTATAATCGAAGTTTGAATGAGCTTGAGAGAAATAGAAAAAACGTTAGTTTTGCCTCTGTTAAATAATCATTAATTCGGACTAAGATTGAGAAAGTTAGGTACCAACAATTTGTAGTTAAACTATATGAAATATCAGACAAAACATAACCTCAAAATGTACCTATAATTACATTTTGAGACACTGAAAACGACTTCAATAGCTTCACTTTGAATAGTTTTGTTCATTTTTAACGCAAAAGAATAAGAATATAGAGAATTAATGACAAAATGAATGCAATTTCATAAACTGAACCAAGAGGAAAAGTGTTGCCACATCGAAATATTTACCCTCCATCTAGAATTGATTTCTACTCGGGATTGATTTCTACTAACCCTTCAGGCCTCGGCCCCTCAGCCGATTGACAAGTTGCTGTCCCAAAAAATTTTAGTAAAAATTAGTAAAAAAAATTTATTACGACACACTGTCTCCCCAAAACATTAATTACTGCCAAACCACTGTACCCATAATTAAAATGAAACATATTAACATAATAAAACATAATAAAATCTAACAAATTGAATTAAAATAAAATTAAAACGGGGCCGTCACGCTGAATCGTGTTGTGGCCAATATCGGCCAATCGGGGCCTGAGGGGTTAATGGCCAGACTGTACCGAACTACATTTTTATTTAAAGATATTGTGAAGTCTTAGAAGAGCCGTAATGAGTGCAGTCATAGATGCGCCATCGCAATTGCCCAGCGTAAGCCAAGCAAATACAGTAAAATAGTATTATTACCCCAAGGATATTTATCATTAGCAACTCGACAATCATGTATTGTTTGATAAACCTATGAAGCAATCTTACTAATAAGTCTTTATACTATGGGTGTTATATTTCCCCCTTATATATAACTTTTGTTGATGTTTCTTCCGCAGTTTTGAGTCTTTATCGCGAGGAAGATATCCCTTGACCGTAAACGAGTTTGACCTGCCGTCGGATCCGGCATTCCAGCTACCCAGCTACAAGACCTCCGCGGTGGAACTCATTGCATTTGATAAGAAAGCGGTGAACGAAGCCGACGAACTGAACTTAAAAGGTAGTTGTTGCTTTTACCTACTTCAAAACATGTCTTGAAGCTGTTGTGAAGTTTTTGTCTCCATGCCATTTTGTAGGCTTTCATTTCAAGCTGGTCTTACCTTCGTCATTGATTATATAGGGTATTAGATTGAACAACGTTGTACTACAATTTGGCAACCAGAAATTAATTAATCTTCTGTTATTATATTCAATATTGTAATTTTTGTGGTATAACAGTATGACAGCGCTCTAAACATGTATTTGGGTATGGCCGTAAAAAAATGTACAAATAACATTCATGACATCGTTACACACATTACGTACATGACTGAATGTTACACATTTACTTTACACATTTCGTTACACACAAATATTGTAGCATTCATGACATAAAAAAGCATGCAACATAAACTAAAATTCAAATATCATTTCATTGCCAACAACTATGGATAGTGAGGTAGCTTTACCGTTTTCTGTGATAATAAACCTTTCTAAACACGTTAACAGTAAACATAATAAGCAGTACTTACCTTGCAATCAAACACACAAAAAACAATATTTTGTGACGCAAATCGGATGTTAACACAAATCACGATTTTCATTCGAATAAATATGGCCGACGTTTATTCTGAATGTTGGCGTCTTGCTCAATAAAGTTGCCATTTATGAAAATAGCAAAGAAAAAAAATACCCAAAGAAAAATGATAGAAACAAGCCTTATAGTCATGACGTTACACACTCATCATAAAATTGGTCATTTTTTAAAAACGATTAAAATGGTAACTAAAGCGAATTTTTTTATAAGCATGTTTAGAAACACATTGAGGAAGTATCGTAAAACTTAAGCATAATTTAAAAATACGAAAAAACAATTCTGTTTAGGAAGCGTTGGCAGTTTTTGTATGGGAGTGAAAGCAGTACTATTTAAATTATATTTATAAAAAATCCAATTTTATGGATAGTTAGGTTAGATTTCTGAAAATAATCTAAGTAGAAGCTCATATTTCAGAACAATGTACAACAAATCTCATTTATCGAATACCTTTGAAATTATGACAAAAATAACATCGGGACAAACAAAAATAATATTTATAAAAAAAATAATATAGTAATATATAATATATTAAATAAATATATTTATTATATTATAAAATAATATAATACAAATAATATATGAATACATAATATATATAATAATATAAAATAATATAATAATATAATAATAATAATAATAATATAATACAAATAATAAAATAATGTATAATAATATATAATAATATATAATAATAAATAATATAATAATATATAATATATAATAATGTATATTATATATAATATAATAAAAAATATTATAATAATATATAATAATAATATATATATATATATATATATATATATATATATATATATATATATATATATATATATATATATATATATATATATATATATATATATATATATATATATATATATATATATATATTTATATATATATATATATATAATATAATATAATAATATATATATAATATATAATATAATAATATATATATAATATATAATATAATAATATATAAAAATATATAATAAAGAACGAATTTTTAATTCATAGCTCTTGTTATTTTAATATAATGTATAAAAAGATGTATTTTTGTTATCTATACTAATATTATAAAGAGGTAAAGTTTGCGACGTTGTAGGAAGTAATCTCTGTATCTACTGAACCGATTTTGAAAAGTCTTTTACCAATAGAAAGCCACATTATTTGTGAGTGTCATAGGCTATATATTAATCCGAAAAATGAAAAGACTTTTTCGTGGTAGTCGGATTTGCAAAGTAGGTCGGAGAATATGCGGTCGAACGAAAACGTTTCTAACTAACGCTGCCTTAACGATGAGAGATATATGACTGAGTTCTAGAGAAAAGTTTTAGAGCTTGATAATGCCTACTAAAAAGACAGCGACAGCATATGTAACTTTTATATTTAAGTCACAAAAAGTAGTATTTTATATTTAAAAAATAAATTAAATCGTTAGGTCATGTTTATTGGTCCATATTATCAACAATTATGAATTCTTATCAAAATAAGTAAATTTATCGTCTGACGTGTTTAAAACCAAAAACTTTTCCCTTTTACTGCATATAATTTCCCTCACAAATAACGGTAATATAGTCAAATTGGCATGCAAATACATACATGCATATGCAGTAAAAATATAACCTTTCTTTTGGCAGTCAGGAAATAAATCAAAGCACTCAGTACTAACCGAACCACACTCATAATTTCATCACAGGTAAAAAGTTTTACCGCCAAACGAAGTGGGCATGGGTCAGCTAGTTTAATATAAAGGTTTCAATGGGTAATAATGACGCACTAAGTTCAGATAGACTAATAGATGGCATTAATCTCTCCATGTTATTTCTATTATATCTGTGATGTAGACATAATATGTCCCAACTCAGATGATGTCCCAGTCATAAGATGTTCAAACTCTTGTCAATTTCACAGGCCTGAGAAGAAAGCGCAAGCGGAAACTATTCGAAGAAGCTAAAATGAAGACCATGACTGGAGTACCCATACAAAATGGTGAATTAGGTAGTGGTGAAGATGATGACATTAATTTCCATACGCCTAGGAAATTATCGAAAAAGAGTCCCGGTAAAAAATCAAAGGTAATGGTAATTTTATTTTCCATTGAAATATTACAGGGTGAGTTTTTAATTAGTGACATCCTTGTAGTGGGTGAATCAATACTACGAAATAAACAACTTTTGATTATTGTAAGAAAATTATTGTAAGAAAACATTTTTTTTTTAAACAACTGACACAACAAAGGAGACAAAGAAGGAATCTGGTTGAGACATTTAAAAATTTTTGAAATATTACAATGTACCTGGGCTAAAGAATATTTAGAAATTCAATGACAACCATATTCTACAATTTGAAGTCATTACTGCAAGCTCTGTCAATCAATTTTAAAAATCGATTTGTACCTAAATACTTATTAACCCCTCGCGTACCAGACGGCCCGAAACGTCCAGAATTGATATTTACCGTCGAACCCCAGACGGCCCGAAATGGCCAGGCGAGGCCGACCGCTAATTATGTTAGTACAACTTTGACTAATAATTATGAATAATCTTTATTGCTTTACATAACGACGTTACAAATATCTAATAGCAAATTTCAATAGGAACATAAAACAGGTCTTTTTTAGACGATCGGTGTGACAGTTTCGGAGTAATCGTTTTTTTTCTGAAACGCCATCTTTTTTTTGAGACTCGCGAATTTCTTACGGGCCGTAAGGCACACATTAAAATTCAAACCGCGGGCCGCGAGGGGTTAATATTGTTTATGACTAGCTTTACAAGATCTGATCTGGACGTATCAGCAGAGCCGGCTGTCCGGAATAAATAATAATAATAATATTAATTTGTGTTTTTTTGTTTTCTTAGAAAATAAATGAATGGATTGTCGAGGAAGTCAAGACAACTAAACCCGTAGAAACCGTAAAACAAAAGAATATAAAACAGAAGAGGACAGACGAGCAGACGAACGACAGCGGAGAAAAGACGGTCGAAAAGCAGAAACACGCAAACGCAGATCAGCCGAAGAAGAAACGCAACAGGAAACGAAAGAAACTGGAGAGCGCGGACGAGGCAAAGGAAAACGTAAACACGCCCGTCAAAGCAAAGACCCCGAGGAAGGACGGAGCGATAGCAAAACTCAAAGAGAACACGCAGAAGGTGAAACCTGACGCGAGCGGCGACAGTTCGACGCCCAAAATGAAAAGCGCTCTGAAATCGAGCGATTTAATATCGCCGAAAGCGCAGAAGCTGAAAACTCCAGAAAAAATCCGAGTTAGTTCGACGCCCAAAAAGAAAAACGTTCTGAAATCGAACGATTTAATATCGCCGAAAGCGCAGAAGCAAAAATCTCCAGAAAAAATCCGAGATAGTTCGACGCCCAATAAGAAAAACGTTCTGAAATCGAACGATTTAATATCGCCGAAGGCGCAGAAGCAAAAATCTCCAGAAAAAATCCGAGATAGTTTGACGCCCAAAAAGAAAGCTTCGCCCGCTGCATCGCCCAAATCTCCCGTAAACGAAAATCTTTCTGAGAAATCATTAAATAAAGGCGTCACACAATCGCCAAGACTCAAAGTGCAGAACCTGAAATGCAATGAAAATCCCGCACCTAAACCTAAAAAAATTCAACTGCTTAAAAACTCGACAAAGTCGCTCAGCAAAAGCATCGATATGAGCGATTTAACATCGCTCAAACATCTCGTGCGTTCCGCGAGGCGAAAGACGCTCGACTCCAAATTGAACATCGCCGATTCCGCTAAAAAAACCACTCCAAAACGCGTGAACTTCGTGCTCAAGAACAACTCCAGCGCCGGCACTTTAGACTACCTTAAGAGCGTGAAGAAAAGCCCGAGTATACCTTACGATAGTGCTAAGAAACCGACGAAAACGTTGCTCAAACCGCACTGCACTCCATCACCGGTGAATCCCTTCTTTAAGAAAAAGCTACGACTCAGTTTTTAGACTTTTTTTTATAGATCAATTTACATAGACGTTATGTACAAAATTATATTACTTATATGAAATCGTTGAAAGAATAGACTGAGCAGAGTCCACACTTCTTTTTATACTATGTAATATGGTTAATATTATAATAAACTTTATATGTAGAGATTTTTTTTAAATTCCCTTTCCCAGACTATCAACCGGCAAGGAGGAAAGTATTGTGAATGTGCAATTTTTTATTTTGAGATGAAAAAAGAAGGGTGTGTGCTCAGTATAGCTCATGCTATTGACCTTCAATGCCAGAATGATTGGACAACAATTGGGGACTTTTGCATTCCTCCTCCAACGCACTGGAAGGTAATGCTCTATGACTGGACGCTAGATATGCTTAAATTTTATTAAAATGCTTTTCAGTATACACTTCCAGACCCCTTCCGATCGTTGGAGCTATGCCGAGGATAGTTCATGTCCCCTTTGTAGCAATACCCCTTGCACAGCTAGACATATTCTAGCTGGCTGCAAGGTGGCCTACCAAGTAGCACAAATTGGCTATATAACGGTCACGGCAACGTTATCGCAGCTTTTAGTTATAAGAACTGGTCATATAGCAGTCATATATTAACCTTTATATGACTGCTATATGACCGGATTAGGCGCATTTTATACGGCTTTTAGCTGAATAGCTGTCATAACGGCTACCTTTGGTAGTATAAGCCACCCTTATATAGCCAGCGACTAAATGTGTCTCCAATTGATACTTTATTACAACTTATAGTCGGGTAATGCCTTGAAATGTTATAGAATGGTAACGAAAGGAAACTGCATGATCATTTGCCATCGCAAACATGGAATTCCTAATGGATACTAATATATTGCATTTTATTTACTTGATGTATTGTAGTTTAATGATTATATTGATAATAGCTAAAATGATTGTATTGTAGTTTAATACACCAAATTCTCGGACAATATTAAGTAACATGGCTAACAAAATTTTAACGCGCCTTCAAGATATTAATATTTAAATTCATAATTATGGTTTAAAGTTTTTTTGTAAATTAATGTTATTATTCACATTAAAAAAGAACACTTGCTGGGTATTTTTCACACGCTTTGAAATAGGATTTACCTATAACATATGTATTTTATGACTTAAAATGCCTTTAAAAATATAATACAAAAATTTTAGGTTATAAAGATTCGAGAAAAAATGGCCGCTTTGCTTATATGGCATCTGCAACTTTAATATAACCTTTATGAAACTATAAGCTGTGTAAGTGAGGTCCTAGTGACCACAATATGACTATAAGCTGTATAAGGGTGGGTCTTGTAACCATTATACCGCCTTTGGTGGAGTAAAGGTAATGTAGTAGTTTTTGTTTTGTTTGTTCTATAAAGGTTATTTATTCGACTACTATACAGCTGTTAGTTATATAATGGTTATAAATAAGTATGCTTTATAGCGATTACACCACCCTTATTCGACTAAAAGGCTTTATACGACAAAATTATATGACTAAAAGGTAATAAAAGCCTAAATTGCTTAAAATGACACCTTAACATAGTTGAGAGTTAATCTGAACGCCTTTACATGACTTAATCAGCTTAAAGCTATATTCGACACTTCTTATAGGGCTTTTGTGCTTGTTGGGCTAAGATCAAGGACGATACTCTTACCGCCACGGTAAAGTCCTTGCTGTTATTTGCGAGGTAATTAGCCTCTCAGTGGCTCGTGCCAACAAGGGTTTGACAGTACCCTACAAACCCCAATACAGTTTGTGCGGGATGGCTCTGGCATTTCACTACAAAACCTTTCTCAATAATCGAGAAAGCTTCATATTGGATTCTGGAGGTCGATTCGTTCTCTAAGCGGTATAAATTCCCTGAAAGTCTCGGATGCACAACCCTCCGTCCTGATATAACTCTTTACCTTCGATCTTGGAAGATGGCCCTTATTGTAGAATTTGCTGTTCCATGGGAATCAAATATCCCAAAAGACCACAAGTACAAATTAAATAAATACCACAGTCTCGCAAATGCCTCGTGGAAGTTGGGCTCGTGGCCTACCAGATAAATCTCTGTTTCACCTTTTTAAATAGAATAGAATAGAATAATTTTATTGTGCTATAAAACATAACCTAATGAATATTAAGACAAAGGTTTTATAAAAAAGACAATTTATGCACAAATGGTGGACTTATCGCTATAGCGATATCTTACAGTCAACCATTAAAGATGTCCTAAACCTACCATAGCCGGTCGTTAGTCCGGAATCCACTGTTCACCCTCCAGAAGTGTAATAATAGTATTATGATGGGCCCGACTCCGGTCGGTGAATTCCATGGCAGCTCCGTTTGTATTTATTTATTTATTATCAAAAACCATGCAAATCGGTATTCCGTTCTCGAGTTATGTGTTCGAGCAAACCCGACTTTATTTATATATATATATATATATATATATATATATATATATATATATATATATATATATATATATATATATATATATATATATATATATATATATATATATATATATATATATATATATATATATATATATATATATATATATATATATAGACTAGCTAGCTGTTGCCCGCGGCTTCGCTTCGCGTAAAGTTTCGAATCGAGTTGCTAATTTGATTAGGATGGTGTATATTTACCTCTTTAGATGCTACCTTTAGATATATAATATAATAAACAAAAATAAAAAATAAATATAATAATAGACGTCCTGTGATTTTTACACTTCTGGGGGGTGAGCAGTGGATTCCGGACTTACGAACCGGCTGTGGTAGGTTTAGGACAGCTGTCTTGCCACATGTGAGCGTTCACCTTGCCACCCATTCACTCCCCCTTCGAAGCCATAGAATTTGAGATGCGCAAATCGCAGTTTTAGATAATTTTTCTAAGAAAGAGTTGATTATTTTTCTGGAAAGGCCAAGATCTTTAAAGAGGTGAAATAGAGATTTAGCTGGCAGGCCACGAGCGCCAACTTCCACCGCGTGAAGGTGAACAGTGAAGCCGTTCCGGGTTACGGCATTTGCAAGATCATTGTAGCCTCCTACTACAACTGTCTGACTTTCCATGTTAAAACGCAAGAATGGACTACCCGCTCTATACCATATTCAATTGGACTATTTCAGGGCTGTTGCCTCTCCCCGACGATTTTTAATATAGTTTTTAATATACTTCTGGAAAGCCTGAGCCAGTTTGACAGGAAGTGGGGCTACCGTTTTAAAACAGACGGCCAATACACCTCGTCGTGCCTCGCTTTTGCCGACGACCTAACTTTCATCACCAGAAGCCCCAAGCAGCTTTCCCTGCTATTACAGAAAGTGGAGCTTTTCTGCGACTGGTCAGGCTGTATAAAAGTGAAGCCCTCCAAATGTTTTTGCCTTGGACTCGCCCGCATGGGCACAAAATTTACATCCTATGACCCCAAATTGGTCTATAAGGGCTCTAATATCTCCCTTATAGACCCAAACAATCATTTCAAATTCCTCGGCAGAAAAATCACCCATCAGGGAAAAGACGTCTCGGGCGATCATGTTATAGAGCATTTCAAAAGTTGCCTGGCGAAAATAGATGCCTTGCTAATTTCTGGCCCTCGTAAGGCCTGGATCTATGACAATTATCTAACGTCACATTTGTCATGGCCCTTTCTTATTTACGATTTTACCAAAACCCAACTGTCCCGTCTAGATGCACTGGTGACAGCTAGTTTAAAATCCTGGCTGTCCTTAGCCAAACCAGCTGACCCCTCGACTCTCTTCAGGTCCAAACAAAATTTTGGGCTAGCGCTTAAACTGCCCTCTCTGCTCTACGCCAACTCCAGAATAACCAAAAATTCAATTCTGTGCAATTCCAAAGATCCGGCAATATCGAAGCACGTAATAAGTGGCTGTAGTGATTCAAATGAACTACAAGCCCGCGTAGACTTCCACAAAAGGTTCCTTACTGGAATCAGCCAGAATGGCACTGGTCTGGGGTATGGCAGTACAACCACGAGCGACGTGGACTTGAAGAAGTCTCTTTTGCGGGGAGATTACGACAGCAAGAGTATGGCTCATGCTATTGGCCTTCAATGCCAGAATGACTGGACAACAATTGGTGACTTTTGCATTCCGCCTCCAATGCACTGGAAGGTAATGCTCTATGACTGGACGCCAGAGATGCTGAAATTTTATTTGAATGCCTTTCAGCATACACTTCCAGACCCCAGTAACCTCGCTCGTTGGAGCTTTGCCGAGGATAGTTCTTGTCCCCTCTGTAGCAATACCCCTTGCACAGCTAGACACATTCTAGCTGGCTGCAAGGTGGCCTTAGATCAAGGACGGTACACTTACCGCCATGACAAAGTTCTCGCTGTTATTCGCGAGGTAATTAGTCTCTCAGTGGCTCGTGCCAACAAGGGTTTGACAGTATCCTCCAAACCCCCAATACAGTTTGTGCGGGATGGCTCTAAAGGCAAAAAACATTTAACTACAAAACCTTTCTCAATAATCGAGAAAGCTACAGATTGGACTCTGGAGGTTGATTCGGTCTCTAAGCAGTATAAATTCCCTGAAAGTCTCGGATGCACAGCCCTCCGTCCAGATATAACTCTTTACTCTCTATCTCGGAAGGTGGCTCTTATTGTAGAATTAACTGTTCCATGGGAATCAAATATCCCAAAAGACCACGAGTACAAATTAAATAAATACCATGATCTTGCAAATGCCGTAACCCGGAACGGCTTCACTGTTCACCTTCACGCGGTGGAAGTTGGCGCTCGTGGCCTGCCAGCTAAATCTCTATTTCACCTCTTTAAAGATCTTGGCCTTTCCAGAAAAATAATCAACTCTTTCTTAGAAAAATTATCTAAAACTGCGATTTGCGCATCTCAAATTCTATGGCTTCGAAGGGGGAGTGAATGGGTGGCAAGGTGAACGCTCACATGTGGCAAGACAGCTGTCCTAAACCTACCACAGCCGGTTCGTAAGTCCGGAATCCACTGCTCACCCCCCAGAAGTGTAAAAAATAGTATTATGATGGGCCCGACTCCGGTCGGTGAATTCCATGGCAGCTCCGTTTGTATTTATTTATATTATTTAATTTGTACTCGTGGTCTTTTGGGATATTTGATTCCCATGGAACAGTTAATTCTACAATAAGAGCCACCTTCCGAGATAGAGAGTAAAGAGTTATATCTGGACGGAGGGCTGTGCATCCGAGACTTTCAGGGAATTTATACTGCTTAGAGACCGAATCAACCTCCAGAATCCAATCTGTAGCTTTCTCGATTATTGAGAAAGGTTTTGTAGTTAAATGTTTTTTGCCTTTAGAGCCATCCCGCACAAACTGTATTGGGGGTTTGGAGGATACTGTCAAACCCTTGTTGGCACGAGCCACTGAGAGACTAATTACCTCGCGAATAACAGCGAGAACTTTGTCATGGCGGTAAGTGTACCGTCCTTGATCTAAGGCCACCTTGCAGCCAGCTAGAATGTGTCTAGCTGTGCAAGGGGTATTGCTACAGAGGGGACAAGAACTATCCTCGGCAAAGCTCCAACGAGCGAGGTTACTGGGGTCTGGAAGTGTATGCTGAAAGGCATTCAAATAAAATTTCAGCATCTCTGGCGTCCAGTCATAGAGCATTACCTTCCAGTGCATTGGAGGCGGAATGCAAAAGTCCCCAATTGTTGTCCAATCATTCTGGCATTGAAGGCCAATAGCATGAGCCATACTCTTGCTGTCGTAATCTCCCCGCAAAAGAGACTTCTTCAAGTCCACGTCGCTCGTGGTTGTACTGCCATACCCTAGACCAGTGCCATTCTGGCTGATTCCAGTAAGGAACTTTTTGTGGAAGTCTACGCGGGCTTGTAGATCATTTGAATCACTACGGCCACTTATTACGTGCTTCGATATTGCCGGATCTTTGGAATTGCACAGAATCGAATTTTTGGTTATTCTGGAGTTGGCGTAGAGCAGAGAGGGCAGTTTAAGCGCTAGCCCAAAATTTTGTTTGGACCTGAAGAGAGTCGAGGGGTCAGCTGGTTTGGCTAAGGACAGCCAGGATTTTAAACTAGCTGTCACCAGCACATCTAGACGGGACAGTTGGGTTTTGGTAAAATCGTAAATAAGAAAGGGCCATGACAAATGTGACGTTAGATAATTGTCATAGATCCAGGCCTTACGAGGGCCAGAAATTAGCAAGGCATCTATTTTCACCAGGCAACTTTTGAAATGCTCTATAACATGATCGCCCGAGACGTCTTTTCCCTGATGGGTGATTTTTCTGCCGAGGAATTTGAAATGATTGTTTGGGTCTATAAGGGAGATATTAGAGCCCTTATAGACCAATTTGGGGTCATAGGATGTAAATTTTGTGCCCATGCGGGCGAGTCCAAGGCAAAAACATTTGGAGGGCTTCACTTTTATACAGCCTGACCAGTCGCAGAAAAGCTCCACTTTCTGTAATAGCAGGGAAAGCTGCTTGGGGCTTCTGGTGATGAAAGTTAGGTCGTCGGCAAAAGCGAGGCACGACGAGGTGTATTGGCCGTCTTTTAAAACGGTAGCCCCACTTCCTGTCAAACTGGGTCAGGCTTTCCAGCAGTATATTAAAAACTATATTAAAAATCGTCGGGGAGAGGCAACAGCCCTGAAATAGTCCAATTGAATATGGTATAGAGCGGGTAGTCCATTCTTGCGTTTTAACATGGAAAGTCAGACAGTTGTAGTAGGAGGCTACAATGTCACGAACGACTGGTGGGAAGTTGTACCAGCGGAGTGCAAAGTGGAGGAGACTGTGTCGGACTGACCCAAAGGCATTCTCTAGGTCGAGCCAGCATACATTGATTTGGCGTTCGTGCTATCTCGCATCCTTGATGGCAGCAGTCAGGAGAGAATTGTGCTCGAGGCAGCCCGAGACGCCACGCATGAAGCCTTTTTGAACTGATACTCCAAGGTACTCATTCCGGTGCATGAATTCGCTCATCCTCGTGTGGACTATGCTAAAAAAGATTTTGGCCACAGTGTCTGTGAGAGCAATGGGCCGAGCGTCCTTTGGTCCGGTGCAAACTGGGACCTTCGGAATTAAGATGACTGTCGCTCGGCCAAACTTCTGTGGGACTACACCGCTATTCCATATATTTCGGAAGATGGATCCTAAATATTGCAGAAGGCAGGGGCATTTTTTGTATACTAAATAGGGAATACCATCGGGACCCGGAGTAGAGCCCGACGGTGTTGTATTTGTCTCCGTCCCGAATAGCAGAATAACTATTAATAACAAAAATTGGAAAAATGACGAAAAATTAAAATAGAAGAAAAAACATTTTCCCATACAAAATGTAAATCCGTGTTTTTCTCATGGTCAGTTGTACGTGGCATGTTCACGTGTCGACAAATCATCCGCTTTATTTGTTCTTGCGCCTAATAAAAAACAAAAAATATCGTATATCACAAGGTGCTTCAATGAAGAGAATTAAACCGAGTGCATCCCATGCTGCACAATATGTAAATAGTTTAATTCAATCATGTCTTGCTGACACGCGATTGATATACTTAATTTTTGTACTTTTGTATTTCTTTTTGTAGTGAACTTAATATTTCTTTTGTATTCATTTTATTACTTTCATAAAATCATAAATTAAGTTCAGCTAATCTGTAACACGACATTCATTGACTGTTAGGCGGTACGAAGTTCGCCGGGTCAGCTAGTATAAAAATAAAAACAAGAAAGCACCATCAATATTCATTTATTTAAAATTGAAAACATTTATTTTTTTACAGCAAAATGGTATAAAAAATCTTACTTAACTATACTTGCGCTATAAAGTAATAAAGAAGTCTTAAAAATTATTTATTTCACGTTGGTATGGACATTTTGACATTATTTGTATCGTGCAAATCTTTGATTAATATTTATAATATGGATAAAGCTAATTTAAATTTAAATAATGAAATGAAGCGACATTTATACATCACCAACAGAACGGGCACAAACAAGCGACATACACGGTTATTGATATTAATTAATCTTGCCAACATGGATTATTATATCAATGGAACAAAAAGAAGCTTATGAAAACAAGTAGTTAACCTAAGAAAACTCGACATAAATGGCTGCCGCCGATTCACAACTCTTTTCTTATAAATTCTAAATAATTAAATAAAGTTTAAAAACTAAAAACAATAAGATTCTTAAGGGTGGGGCTATTGAGTCTATGCGGTCGGGATTAGAAGTGCCTTTAAAAGTCGAGAAGAGGGACTGTGAAGTGTAACACACCCGAATTTATAGTCGATGGTACTGGTCGATACTTGAACCATATTTGAGTACCAGTTTTCGTTTTATAGTTGAGTCTAAGATAGCGTATCATACTTAAGCAGTGGTTCGGTGGCAAGTATCACGCCATCTAAAACGTGATGCCACTTTTGCTCATTGTGCATTTTCGTGTTTCGGCTTGCACGTAAATTTTGATGTAAATTCCCCGTATTATAATAGGCTTCATGGATTGTTTTTGGATTTTAATTTTCTTTACTATTTAATTGAAAACTTCTATTTGGATTACAATTACATTACAATTTCCTTCTGTCCAAATGACGGCTCAAAACCGCTCTTGGACGTGTCAAAATACTTGTGTTCATAGTAAGTCTCGTTACTACACTTTACTTAACATACATAGGTAGTCAAGAATTTAACTAGTAGATTGTCAAAATATAAATATAATTAATCAAAAGTAGTAAAAGTTATTCATCTTAATATTCAAGTTGTCAGTAAAATGTTAAATAATCAAATTAAAGCTACGCCATGCATTTAAAAACTAAAAGTACAAATATAAGATCGAATAAAATAACCAGACAATAAGGCTCTACTTTTTTTTGTCTATTAAATGGGCACAATATTTGGAAAGTCACAACCCTCAAATTCGGCCAGATCAAAGAATGGTCGGCCTATTAGATATTATAACAATCCTGCCTGATCAACGACTATTTGACAATTTCCCATATTTTGCTCTTGCTGTTTGTGCAATAATCGTGCAAAAATACACAAATAATCACAGCAATCATGAAAACAATGCGAGTATGACAGCAAACGCGAACAAGATCAACACAACCAACATGGCGGCCGGTTTTTTCTTGCACTGGCAATGAGATGAACATTATGAAAATTATAAATATTTTGACGAGCCCTACATTTACAAATCAATAAACATAAATGGGCGATGGCAAACATTAACCTTTATAAGGAATAAAGTTTGGTTATTTATTTTTAAGTGGTATATAAATGGCCGGTATGTTTGACAGTATTGCCGCTCGATACAAATAAATTCCGGAATACTCGAGCCATATTTAGTGGAGTGTGCTGATATTTCTCGTCTATCGAACACATTCAATACTCAAGTATCGCACCGCACTCAGGAAATACTTAACTGAGCATTACTCAAGAACTGAACTGATACTCGACTATAAATTCGGGTGTTAGCTGCCTGTCCGAGCACTTCTGCTCCCGTATCGTGTAAATTCAACAGTTATTACTTTAAAATATTTTGAGATTCCTTACAAATTAATATCGTAATCGTAAATAAAATTGGTAGTTATTTAAGTAGGCTGAAGGACGGATATGCACCCATTTAAGCACCTCAGTTCATTTGTCGTAACTACCCGTGTGCATTTTTTAAGAACAATATGACAATTTTATACTGGGAAACTAGTGTCGATTTTTTTGTATGCCTGCAAGATGTGAAGATAACGAGCGCATCACAAGCTCTAAGTCTTTGCTAACGAATGTCTTTGCCTGAATAATGTGTATCTGTCTATCTGTAGACTTGGGCGATATAATGCAAACAATTAACGGAGGTCATTAAAAAATTGGCAATATTGCCCAAAATCTGACAGAAAGAAACCAAATTTTACATCTGCTTATTGGAGGTACTAAGGCCCGTTCGTTAACTTGGGTCGGCTTAACCCATGGTTCAACTCTTATCCGGTAGCCTCCTCGAAGAGGGTCGAAACTGGAACGGACTCCGTTTTCTCCTACCAAGGCAGGTGGATCGGTTCCCCTTGGGGACGTCCTGCAGGCGCCAATCCACTGACATCAGCTACATTTAAAATGACCCGTTAGCCATCCGATCCCATGTGAACTTGACAGGCTATGTTCCGCGATATATTCAAACAGAATTACCGTTGACATCATGTAGAGGCGGCGCAAGCGACTTCGAATCCGTGACCGGAGAATTCTGGGCAAATCTGATAGTGAGAGTGTGACGTCGGCCAGCTGTATGCCCTGTATGCTCTCAGTGCCTCGGGGTAAGGCGTTGAACTCTCACGGGCTCGCCGGTGAAGCCAGATAGTGGACTGTATTTGTCCGCCAAGGGAGATAGAACAACCTAATGTCGTTAAAACTCCCTGGGGTGACCGGTTCGCCCTTTGTGTTGACACAGCGTTCCAACATCGACAATAGAATATCATATAGTTTAGGCTACAGAAAACATCCGACAAGCACTCGACTGGGATCCTGAAGGCAGCAGATGGGGAGAGAGAACTAAAGTGGATCCAGTGGAGTGGTAAAAAGGCGGTAATTCTGATGCTGCATTAACCGTCACATTTAAGGCAACTTGTTGCATCTCATCCGGCGCTTTTCGAACATATACATTTCAGCCTTTCCAAAAGTTTGGATTGTTAGATGCTTCAATAAGTTGAAGTATTGCTGTTGATTGTTGAAGAAGCATCCAAAGCTTAGTATACCGAGTTAGAACAGTAAGCACACTCGAGCAAACGCCTGTAGTTGGCGTTGCCCTGATGGGAATTGTCAAATTTCTCAAACGTTTGAAGGTCTGCATCAGCGAAGTGGCGGCCGTATGCGAATTTCATTCAACAGCCTTGTGGTATAATGTTTAGTAATCGTATTAGGATTCGTGGTAGCCCTTAGAACTTGATTTAATTTAAATTTTGTTACTGTCTATATACTGTCTGCAAGGTGTCTCGTAAGACCTCCAACAATGTCATTCTCCAGATTTAACACGACCGTTGCTGAAACTGCTTTGCTAAGAGGTATTCATTTCGTCTTCCATCTTCCGATATATTGAACGAGTTAAAATTGTCATACTGTCCTAATACAATAAAATAATCCACTAAATTAATACTGGAACTAAACTTGAAGCAACGTTGTACTCATTCTGGTTTTTTGACGTCCTTTCCCTCGTTTGTGTAGACGATTTCGGCATATTCGGTTTTGTCGACGGGCAGTCTCGGAGGGTGTTCCGCCGGTTTAAGCGAGAGTTCCGCGTACACCACGCCTTCGGGCTTCGGATCTTCGGCCGACGGCTGCTGGGGTACTTGAGTTTCTTGCTGCAGCGTCTGTAAAAAAAAGGTTACATGATCATTTATTCCAATAAACGCAATTAATTATTACAGGATGAATTTTAAATAACCGGCACTCTTGAATTAGGTTGAATCAATATCAGTATCAGTTATCAGTTGATGATGAGTCCCGTTCAAGACGTCCTGTTAATTTTAACAGTGACTCTCTGAAAGGTCTTGTGGAGTCAGAGCCTCGATAGACATTGCATCATATTGCAGAAAGGATGGATTCATCTCATAAACTGGACGTTAAACATAAACTAAGACGTTCTGTTAATTTTAACAGTGACTCTCCGAAAGGTCTTGTGGAGTCAGAGCCTCAATAAACAGTGGATCATGTGGAATAAACTACCATTTGAAGTGATTAGTGCAATCTCTGTCAATCAATTTAAAAACAGACTCGATTTGTACCTAAAAACTTGTTAATATTGTTTAGCTTTACAAGATCTGATCTGGACGTATCAGCAGAGCTGCCTGTCCAGAATAAATAATAATAATAATAATAATATTGCAGAAAGGATGGATTCATCTCATAAAACAGTGTTTTGTCACTTAAAGGAGACTGAGAAAGTATCCAAGCTTGGAAAGTGGGTACCGCATGAGCTATCCGAAGCCAATTTCCGGCAGCGAATAAGCATCTGCACTTCCTATTACCTCTTTTTGAATCAGAGCCATTTTAGACCTTTTGGTAACAGGTGACGAACACTGGACTCTTTAGCGGAACGCCACAAGAAAAAGACAGTGGACAGACAAAGATAGGCAGCCTTCTACAACAGCGAAAGTATCTATGCATCCTAAAAAGATACTTTTGAAAGTTTGCTGGGATAAGTGTTGTGTTAGTTCATTATGAACTGTTTGAGCGAAATCAAACCATTAATGTAGATATTTACAGTGAACAACTTTTTTGTACAGCAGCGATACCGAGTACTCAGAATTGTTTAAAAAACGCCCGCGATTGGTGAATATCAAAAAAGTGTTATTTCACTATCATAATGCTAGCCCGCTCACGGCTCGGATAACGCAAAAAAAGTGCCCCAAGTGTTTTTTATTTATTTAAACCCCTACATTTGTTTACCAAGGAAAAAAAATAACTCTAAAGATGAGTACAAAAAAAACTTTCAAGATTATTTGCATGAAAACCAGAGTCTTTCTACAGTACTGGAATAAAAAGGCTACCAGTAAGATGGCGAGATATTGTAGATAATGGAGAAATATATATCATGCTTTGAAATATTAGGTTCTCACTGTTTGTCACTAACAACTAAGTTCTCACTGTTTGTCAATAGATGGCTCCATCAGTAAGTGCTGGTCGATTCTGACATATTTAAAACGTCATAAACCACTCTTAACCCCTAGAGCCCCATTTGGCCGATATCGGCCAAAACACGACTCAGCGTAACGGCCCCGTTTTAATTTAATTTTAATTTATTTTGTTTTATTTTATTATGTTTTATTACGATATTATGTTTTATTTTAATTATGGGTACAGTGGTTTGGCAGTAATTAATGTTTTGGTGAGATAGTGTCATAATTCAATTTATTTACTAATTTTTACTAAAATTTCTTGGGACATCAACTTGTCAATCAGCTGAGGAGCCGAGGCCTGAAGGGTTAAGCGGCAAACATATTATCGGACGCGTCCGTAAGCCGCGGCTTATGTACGCGGCTCAACAGTATGCACAGTCGTTTGGGACGCGGCTTGCCAGATCTCTATCAGACGTCCGAAGCCTCAAGGTCACGTCCGCGACTGACGTCCGATAATGCGCACGGCTCAATAGAAATTCATTACACAGATAACCTTTCAGTCGCGTCCATAAGTCGCGGCTGACGGACGCGTCCGATAATGTGTTTGCCCCTTTAGACATATAGTAAACAAACCGTTTTGACCCATTAGTGATTTTATTTTGGCGTCATATACTTTTGGTAGTGTGAAAATGTCTGATTTTGTGCCAAATAATCGTCATTTGCAGGAAGTGTTGATTTTCTTCTTTCATTCGAAGAATACGGCGGATGAAGCGCATCGAGAGCTACAAAAAATTTACGGAGATGCTGCTCTGAGTGAAACAACGTGCTGTGATACGTCGCTTCAAAGATGGTGATTTCGATGTTGACGAACGTCCGCATGAACGAATGCCAAAATTCTTCGAAGACGCTGAATTGGAGGCATTGTTCGATAAAGATCCGTGCCAAGCGCAAGAAGAGCTTGCTTCAGCCTTAGGAGTTACCCGCCAAACCATTTTCAAGCGATTGCAAGCGTTGGGAATGATTAAAAAACAAGGAACTTGGGTTCCTTACGATTTTTTGAGCATGCCAATTCTTTCAAATGGGAATAACATTAATATGTAACTTTCAGGTACCTCATTTTAGTTCTTATTGTTTAATTATAACATTATGAATTTAATGTTTAATATGTAGATTACAATGTGTAATGTAACATACCTGATCATATACATACGTTGTTTATTCCAATTTTGTTTTGATACTTCCTATTGTGTGATTATTTTTTGTATAAAGTGCTTGATGACTATTAATATTCTTATAATAATTATCTATTTTATATGTATACTCATGTACATGGAGCTCTATTTTTTTAAATTTTATTTATCTGCAGTGTAAAGCCGACTTTAGTCAACGCTATTGTCGAATTAATATTTATGCTTTGACCCCTCGCGTACCAGACGGCCCGAAACGTCCAGAATTGATATTTACCGTCGAACCCCAGACGGCCCGAAATGGCCAGGCGAGGCCGACCGCTAATTATGTTAGTACAACTTTGACTAATAATTATGAATAATCTTTATTGCTTTACATAACGACGTTACAAATATCTAATAGCAAATTTCAATAGGAACATAAAACAGGTCTTTTTTAGACGATCGGTGTGACAGTTTCGGAGTAATCGTTTTTTTTCTGAAACGCCATCTTTTTTTTGAGACTCGCGAATTTCTTACGGGCCGTAAGGCACACATTAAAATTCAAACCGCGGGCCGCGAGGGGTTAATAGTTTTATATCTACATATAAACTGACGAATTCTAATATGCGATAATTAACTCTAATTCATAATTCATGCTCTTATTGTATATTCTGAATGAATAAATTGAATACTGAATTTGAAGCCAAGAGACGTTGAGCGTCCCTAATAATAATAATAATAATGTTTTTTACTAATAATACCAATTACCTTAACATCTTCACCCTGGACGTTCTTGGGCTCGTCGTTTTCGGCCTGCGCCACTTTGTCCTTGTTTTTGCCCCTCCCTGGCAGGATCTCCCGACCGAGGACTAGAGCGCGGTTGATTCCGGCGTTGAGGCCGGCGGCGGCACGCGAGCGAGCGGCTTCGGCACGCGCCCGCGCCGCCTCTATGCGGCTTTGTCTCTGCCCGTGGCCCGATGCGCTCTCGGTATCGCTGCTGTACGGGGGACAGTAGTTGAAACAAACACAATATGGTCAATGCTAAGCAAACGAAAACGACGCACAAAACAATATTTTCATTAGTCATCGATATAAATAAATTACTGGACTCAGATGCAGAGTAACGGTTCTATCATTGTCGAGGAAAGCGCAATCAATTCTTAGTCAGAAGTCTTGTAATTACCTAATTTGCACAACAGATGCCTCATAAATTTCTCGGATTTCAACTAAAATAAATTAACTCAACACAAGTGGCAGGCTCTCCAGCATCTTATGAAATAAATAAATTCAATCTGCCCGACAGCTGATGAATGTTAATAATAACAATGGCATTAACAATAGCAGCTGATAACAATTGTGAAGCTGGTAACACATATGATAGAATGGATGCTTTCTCTCAATGCAACTACTAGAGCTGTCAACTACAACGGGCGAACCCGTCACCTTAGGAAGTTTTACCGATATTGATCGTTTTGTCTCCCGTGAGGTGAGCGCAGAAGACTTGGGACGAAAAACAATCCGCCGTCTAGCTACGCCACCTGCCCGTCAGAGGTCAACGCCTTACGGTGAGGCACCGGGAAAGGTATCAAGCAGGCAGCTTTAACCTGACTACCAGTTTGGAAGGATATCTCCGTCTGGAATTTACCTTCAGGATACCTCTTACCTCCCGACTGGTTATAGGATCGCGCAATCCTCTCCCTTATGAAGCGGTGATTCGGTGTAAAGCGAATCTATCGCGGACCACGGCATCCTTTGCCCGGCGGCTCATTCACCCGGGACTGGGTGGCCGAATGGTCGTTTCAAGAGCAGTTTCCATAAGGTTAACAACCACCCCCGCTCTATAGGAAACATTACTTTTCCCGGACTTGGCTGATGCCGCACAGTGCGCAAACCGTCCAGGAACGCCCGAAGGTTGACTCCTAGGGAAGACCGGTTCGCAGGCCAGCGTCCTACCCTGGCTCTCCCTTCTGCGTGGAAGGCACCGGATGAGTATGACCGACCCTGAACGAATGGGTCTTCTTGGCCAACTCCAACAGGATGCAGATAAATGCACTGTTCTACATATTGGGTCTAGAAATCCACGGTTAGGATATAACAACTGAGGGAAAGAGGAGAGCCAGTTATGACCCAGAAAGACCTCAGCGTCCTTATATCCTGGGACCTTAAATGGGAAACTAACATAATCGATATAGTCAAGAGAGCAAACTCACTTTTATATATAATAAGAAAAGCGTTTTCTATTATCACCGGTGAACATTTCCTCAAGCTCTATAAAACTTACGTTGGCCTGCTCCTCGAATACTCCTATCAGGTACGGAATCCATACTTTAAAAGAGATATAGAGCACCTGGAAAGAGTTCAGAGAAGAGCAACAGATGGTGCTATCACTGAGGAACAAACCGTACGAAGTCCGACTGAAATCACTCCGTCTAACAACATTAGAGGAAGTAGGCAGCGAGGAGATCGAATAGAAACATACAAAATGCTGCGTGGTTATTATAGTGTGTCCAACCTTGAGAGCATGTATACCATGAATACCAATAAGCAACTGCGAGGACACTCGTTGAAGTTGAATAAGGCAATGCTCTGTCAATAGCTTTAAGAATAAACTGTTCACTTGTATTAGTGCAAAACAGTTGCAATTTTAAAAACAAGTCCTTGTTATATACACGCATCAGCATTACGCTGCTAAAGTATAATAATAAAAACATAGCTTCGAAGGGGGAGTGAAAGGGTGGTAAGGTGAACGCTTACATGTGGAAAGACAGCTGTCCTAAACCTACTACAGCCGGTCGTTAGTCTGGAGTCCACCACTCACCCCAGAAGTGTTATGATGAATAGTATTATGATGGGCATACACTCCGGTCAGTGAATTCCATGGCAGCGCCGTTTGTGTTTTATTTATAATAATAATAATAATAATAATATAAATACCGTAACATGGAAAAACAGAAACACAAAAACCCCCGTTCTAGTTCTACAGCTCTCTTTGCGATTGTGGGAAGCTAATACAATCAAGGAGCCGACAAGTAGAAAACATGTTTCTTCAAAGATACTGGAGTTTATAGAAAGCACAGCATACAAACGGAACCACTAAAGATCACGAATGTCATAGTGTCTCTGTACTCAGAATCTAGTATAATAAGTCATTTGCCCCACCAGAAAGCAATTCAAATTTACCGCGTGCGGTATTGCCACCCGCGCGAAGTAATGGAGTCAGATATAATTGTCATATCACTTTTACGAACGAACATTGTGTAATGTGAGCGGGTCTGAACAAGTTCACCAATTGGGAATAAACCGTCCGCCGGACAACTACTTTATGTTTCCTATTCCGCAACGCCTCCGATGGAACCGCTATTGGTATGTACACCACACACCGCAAACGGTGGTCGTCAACGGTCTACGCTGACCATCCAGACCAACGACCCCAACGACTCCAAACTCATCTAACCAATCTACCTACTCATTGTGTACCAACTTCGATAAATCGAAATCACGTTGCATTTTCTTTATAAATCACAGTAATTTGTTTATATATTTTGTGTTAGTGTATCAATTCAATTTCGACGATAGACAACATACAGAAAACCCATCACCACGACGAGAAACAAGAGAAATTGAAGACAAAGACAGAACATGCAAGCAATTCGGCAATCAACATGCGCGTTATAATACAAGTTTCAATAATTAAATCGTCAATCTATATGTGAGACCTCGTATGTTCAAATTTGCGTATTTTATTGTTATTGAAGTAAAATGACGCTCCGTATCTTTCTCTCCCGAGGGCTCAAATTGCTTAGTTTTCTTGTAATTCTCATTGCAGTGGCACCTCGTAGGTATGCCGGTGATACCTCTTAAGTGCTTAGTAGTGATTCCTCGCAAACAACTTAACTATTTGACAGTTTTAATCGTTAGTTCAGTAAACTAATAATTGTTTGTTTGTATTGTTTATACTCTTTATTGTGAAATGTCACAATGGGCGGGTTTAATTGTCATATGACAATCTCTTACAACCAACCCTACTATGACGTGTTATATGTATAAGTGCGTGTAACATGTCTGTAAGTGTGTCTTGTTATTGCATTCGATTGACAGAATTAAAAATGCAATTCCGTTAATTTGATCCCAACGGAAAATGGTGACCCAGCCGGGAATCAAACCCGGGACCTTACAATGTAAGATCAGGCGACGTAACCACTATGCTACCGGGCCGTGTATAATAAAAATCTCGTGAAGGAAGATCGTCAGTTTTTTCCACGCCTTTAAAAGTTTCCTTGTTGGCATGTACGAGTCTCACATATAGAGCAAAGAAGTATTACATATTGTGTGTTTTTATCATTTACAGTGATATTATTTACTACAGCAGAAACCTCGATTATCGCGACTAAATTTGTGGAAAATTAGTGTTTTGTCCAAACGTTTGGGCAAACATTTGAACACACATTCGGATATACATTTGTGCAAATAGTTAAACAAACATGTGTGCAAACATTTGAGCAAATATTTGTACAAAAATATGTACATTTCGGATAATTGAATTTCTAATGCATTACATTCAGTGTACATTAAAGAAAAAGTAATTTTATAGGAAAAATCTGTATTTTTACCCGATGGTGATTTATTAGGGTGAACGAAAACCGCCATCGGATCAAAATTAAAATCATATTATAAAGTAATGAGTGGTGCGTGTCGTTTTTATTTTGCAGCGGCAACGTAACATTCAAAAGTAAAAACTCAGAAGATGTCTGTGCTATAGCTGTTTGAGTTAATTCTCTCCACGGAATAGTGCCGGCGTCCAGTGAAGTCAACGTACGTTGTGAACGTGGTCTGCTCGGGTTGCTCCACCTGCTGGCGCGGTTGACCTGTAGCCGTTGACGTCGGTAGCAGATTCTCCTCCACCTGCGCTTGCCTTTGCGAGACGGCGAAACGGATAAAATTAAAAGTCTTAAAATTAGTCA
The DNA here is from genome assembly GCA_944548615.1 of Micropterix aruncella. Lineage (NCBI taxonomy): Eukaryota > Metazoa > Arthropoda > Insecta > Lepidoptera > Micropterigidae > Micropterix > Micropterix aruncella. Next base: position 721,173 of record OX155975.1, on the reverse strand, counting down.
GGAGAAACATGCAAGAGCCCAAAACCGCAACGTGCATCCCTCTTTATTTATAAAAAAAAAACTATGGAATCTACATTAGTAAAATGCTTAGAAATTTAGGTTTCGATAAAAGAAGCTAAGAGCCGTGCAAGAATGAGTATGGATGTGACTCGATTGTATTAGATTGACATTAAACTTAATAATAAAATTAAGTTAGGAAAGAATATTGAAAGTTTAGTAGACACTTACGATTCTCCGGAAGATTTTGTCTTTGGTTCGCTCCTTGTTTGACCTTTAAAAACATTACAAAAAAATGAACGTTATGAACACATTTACTGATAACTACGAGATAATTCGTAGTTGCCTTTAGCAAGAAGATTTTTTTTATTTATTCATTTATTTATTTATTTATTTATTAGCTAACATGTATACAGATTATTTTATTCTTAAGAAAAACCAATGTAAAATATCACTAGTATAGCCATTTATAAATTGTAAATTACAAAAAAAATATATAGCACCTCCTTGAACATAAAACAATTTAGAAAAAAAAAATAGAAGAAAAAAGAATTATATTTATTTAAATTTAACAGGATAAGAAAGGAGCGAAGGAAGGGAGAGAAGAGAAAATGTGGGATCGATGTGGTTGATAAACCATTTAACCCCTCAGACCCCGATTGGCCGATATCACGGCCACAATACGATTCAGCGTGACAGCCCCGTTTTAATTTAATTTTAATTTAAATTGTTTGATTTTATTATGTTTTATTATGTTAATATGTTTCATTTTAATTATGGGTACAGTGGTTTGGCAGCAATGAATGTTTTAGTGAGACAGTGTAGTAATTCAATTTTTTTTACTAATTTTTACTAAAATTTTTTGGGACAGCAACTTGTTAATCGGCTGAGGGGCCGTGGCCTGAAGGGTTAAGGAACATGGGTCATATCTGTCCCATAACTTCAAAATCACTTTATAAATTATCGAATACGAATGATTTATAAATTATGTTTTTTCCATGTTATTGAGACATCAAAAACTTAATATTAGCAAAAACCTTAATTATTGTTAAAAATATTAATGAACTATGAGACTTTTTACATTGGGCTCGATTGCGTTTCTTCGTGAACTAAAATCGTAAATTAGTTCGTGTGAACATGACAGAGCAATACGCTAGAGCGGAGTGTGAGATGACCGGTTGTCACTTTTTCGCATTAAAACTGCCCGCCAAGGTCAAATTTTACACCGCACGAAATATGCTCGAATTTATTTGGACGAGTATAAGTTCAGCAGGTAGTATTTATCGACGATCGTTCGTTTCATATTCCGCTCTAACATATTGCTCTGTCTCGTTCGCTTGGACTAATTTTAGTTTTAGTTAACAAAGAAACGCAATCGGGCCCATTGTTGTTTTTTTTCCTTTAGTACGTTTTTTAGTACGTATGATTTCTGAGTTAAATGATAAAATAATAAAATTTTGGAAAAAGTTGTAACTTTGCATCTTTATAGACCACAGGAACACTTATGTCCCAACAGTTTATAAAAAATCTATTAGACCATTTTTTGAAAAACTTGCCCTACATGTTATTTACATCATCTTTATGTATCAAAAATTTCAGTTCTGCCGCAAATGGCAATAGCTACAAAAACTCTCCTAAGCTGGGAAGACATACTATATTCATGGCTCTCAATACCTGCATGTTTGGGGTAATGGAAGCGATTGACTGTTTTCTTGTAAAATCTTTATTGTACCTTAATGCATGGCCGTAGTTGATTTGAACTGTGATGAAAAGATAGTCAAACAAATGAGATTTAAGTTCCTAATTAAATATTATAACAAAGTAAACAAATATGGTTTTTATCAACATTCCCCCGCTCTTCCCTACTGCATTAGTGTGTATTTTTTAAAATCATTACATTAGAAAGTGATCCTAAGCTTTTCTCTTACTTCGTAAAAAAAGACTAAGAAAAAATGTCAAGATAATTGAGCCTATGAATGAACGAACTGAGTAACCGTATCATAGTGGAATTGCTGAAAAGGCTTGTATTACTTCTTGGCACGAGAAACAAACGAGAAACACGACTGGGCAGTACTCTTAGGGATATCCGCTCCGTTAAAGCTGGATAGTTTATTGTGCTATGCAGAATCTCATAGAGGGAAGACATGTCGGCTACGGTCCGTCTATTATAAGAGCAGTTCAACTTAAAGAAATCCGCTTATTCCTCGTATGTCTCGATGTTTGTGTGCTCGCGCCAATTTAGGTATCGCAAAAACCGCTTTTGGACTTCCTCAACCTTGTTGATGGCAGCGGCATACATCGGTGACCGTATAGTAGAGGTTCTCAAACTTATTTCGTCTACCGCTTATTTTGTCACTTTGAAAATCAATTATTTTTCAGCGCCCCACATTTTTTTTTACTTTACAACATCCTTAAAACCACAATGACATTCATTACTTTAATTCTAAACTAGACTTTTTTACCATTGGGAGCAATTAAAACGCAACTTTATAATATTGAATTCGAAACGAGACCATTAGAGAAAGAAGCGATCTACTAACAACGATCGAAGAAGAAGTACAAAAACATCGACTGCGATGGTTCGGCCATGTTTGCCGAATGAACGATAATCGCTTGCCAAGTAAACTTCTTTGGCAAGACCGTCCGACAGAATGGAGAATTCAGCGATCGGCACTGAAGAAAACCTAGCTAAATAACATCAAAGACGACCTTAAGAATCAACGATTATCGGCTAAGGATGCTCGAGACGTGGTAAAAAATCGTCAAGAATGAAAGCGAATCGTGAATGGAGTACGATATCCAGCCTGCGAGGGCGACCCCCTCCCCAATCGCCGCCATGAAATAAATAATGATAACAATAATAAATAACATGTATGTCAAGTTTTGTGAAAATTGGTTCAATTGTATAAATTGATGACATAAGTGTCCCTGTAGTCCATAAAGATGCAAAGTTACAACTCTTTCCAAAATTTGATTCTTTGATTATTTAACTCAGAACTCATACATACTTAAAATGAATGAATGAATGAATGAAAATCTCTTTATTGCACAATAAAAATAAGGTACAATGGCGGACTTATTGTTACACTACAACAATATCTTCCAGTCAACCAACATGCTGGTGTGAAAAGAAGAGTAGGCAACAAAGTTATAGCTTAACCCCTAGAGCCCCGATTGGCCGATATCGGCCAAAACACGATTCAGCGATTTTATTTTATTATGTTTCATTATGTTAATATGTTTTATTTTAATTATGGGTACAGTGGTTTGGCAGTAATTAATGTTTTGGTGAGACAGTATCATAATAAAAATTTTTTTACTAATTTTTACTAAAAATTTTTTGGGACATCAACTTGTCAATCGGCTGAGGGGCCGAGGCCTGAAGGGTTAAAATTAAATTTGAAATTATAGCATACTAAATGAAATAAAAAATGAAATAAATGAAATAAAAAACATACTAAATGAAATAAAAACTAATTGAAATAAAAAACATAGTAAATGAAAAAAAAATCAAATTGAAAAAGTCGCCATAAATATTTTATTTATTTATTTAAAATCACCAGAGTTCGTTGGCCATTTGCAATAAAAAAAACATATTTTTAAACAATAATGTGTCGCTAATCGGCCTGCATACTCTGAACAAAAATCTTAACATTTTCTTGGCCCTGAGAACTATGTGCTCTATGTGGGCGTTGTATGTAAAGCCGCAATTATATTAGGGCCACGCCGCGTGTTGCAACGCTGTCACACGCAACGGGCAGTTGATTATACTACAGTGTCGCCGTGCATGTTGACGAATTTTCGTGTCAGTTCAGTGGTGGCCGTCATCGTTCGCACATGTCTACAATATTTTCGTCCGACTCAGATACGGATGCTAAGGAAAATATTGCCTAGGTACCTACTTATGTCAAGCCTACTTAAAAAGGAAAGAAAGAAGAGGAAATATTGGGTGCATCCAATAAAACAGTAAGAGGAACTCGAAGTGAATAGCATTTATTGGTAAATAAACTAGAAAGCGACAGATGTCTTTAACCCTTGGAGTAAATGGGTATTTTCATGGATGCATCTGTCTCTTTTGCAGGATTTTCGGCAACATAAAGTACTATAACTACGAAACTACTACACCAATCATAAAAAGAACAACTGCACAATGATTGCATTGAAATTTCGAATATAGAATATTGAAATATCATTTTGTAAAACAATTAGATAATTATGAATAAATATGAGAACGTCAAAGAAGTGAAAAAAACGCGGAACCAGATCTGGTCGTATCATACTCAACGGATAATTGTTTCACAACCAGATTTGGTCGTATCATACTCAACGGGTTATATTAAAAAAAATACGTAGGTATGCGCACTGAAATACGTATTACGTAGGTATGCGTCTGCTCACTTGCTCGGCCACGCGCGCAAATGCGAGTGCCCGCAACTGATTATACTAGCGAGAAGCGAGCCAACGCGTGGCTTCCCCCACCACCGATCCCACGCCGATCAAAATCAATCGAGTGATCTGCGTGGCGTCAGCTCGCGCGTCTAATATAATCATTTTCATACTAAATATATGAAACCGAATTCAATCCCACGCGTTGCAACACACCGCGAGACCCTAATATAATTGCGGTTAAAGCTTTGTGTCTAAGTGAAGTCCAGAGTCGCATATCGAAGATGTTTTCGGAATACCTTCACCATCGATAAGGCAGTTGTATGCAATTGGCTGAGTATTTCTGTTAAAGCTGATGACGTTGCATATTAAGGTATTGAGGCTGAGCTTGTTTTTATGGCGGTATAATAGAAGACGGTCTAAATCGCGTTGCAGATTTATATCAATTTAGGCATTGTTTTAATCTCAAATAAAATGTCTCATAAATGCAAAATGAGACTGGATGATTTGTAATACTGTAGGTGTTAACTACTCGACATTTTAGAGTAGTAATGAAAACATAAAAGTTATTTGTTATTAGGAGGTACATTATTTTGGAATGTGATGTGACATCTTATTACACTGCTATGTATTTATGTTTCTAATACGTTATTTTTCTGACGATTTCACCAAATTATGCGTCTATCTATTTGATTGTTGTAGATACATAAAATTGATTATGATTATGATTATGATTATAAATCATTTTTATCTTTACTGGTGTATTTTTTTTTTGTTACAAAGATGTGACAATTCATAATTACTATAATGAAAAAGTATTTCTTTATGCTTTTTATATAATATTATTCAAGCTTTTAACAATATAACTAGATTGGATTTTCAGACCAGAATCCCGAAAACTACCTATTTTTATTTTTATTTGTTGAGTGGGGCTTTTCTAAGGTCTTTATGAGCCTTGTAACACTGCGACCATTGCTGATCTATTGTGTTCGCCACCTACTATAGTTCTGCGCTAATCCTCGTGTCATTTAAGAACCGCAGCAGGCTTTTGGCGCCAGATTCTTTTACCTCATCAGGTTGGAGGTAATGACCGCCCAAGTGGGTGTATCTTTAACGCATCAACGGGCCACACATGAGGTGCTGGGGAGTTTCGTGTGTAGGTTCTGCCCCTTGGCAGAACCTACACATTTTTGTGTCTCTGAGCTTGAGGTTGAACATGTGTTTGTTCAGGCCACAATGCCCTGTGAGCGCCCTCACCAGTATGCGTAGATAGTTCCTATTTAGCGATAAGGCCTATGGGCCGTCTTACGGTCGTAAACCTTAATTAGCGCTTTGGAATGATTCAACCCTGGCGTGTTGTTCCAGTGGTTGACGGATTGTTCTAAACATATTTGTTTGAGCATTAGGTTTGCAAGGCTTTTTGGTACGCCACAGCAAGGTTCAGGGCCGTACGTTCCCTTTGCTCCCGAAAACTACTTTGCCAGTCAAAGAAAAAAAAACACGTTTTTTTCCTTATAATTATTATTTATATAGAATTATAAAATTTTTCGTTACACATAATAATATCAATAAAATCCAGATCTATCGACAATCAAAAAATGGTAAGATCGTTACGACATATTATATTATAATATAATTATTAAAAAATCCATTAACAGCCACTGTTATTTTTTTTAATTATAAACTATTTTATTTAAATAGCTATAAACTTCACATTCAGTTCACGTTAAAACTAGACATTTTTAGATATTATAATAACTTAAGTATCTTGTGCTTTAAAGAGAGAAAAACGGGAGTATAAAAAAAATATTTACAAAATTGCAAACGTGGCTGTCTTGAATAATAGTATCTAAACTTATTAACTATTTTTTCTATTAATATACGATTGTATTTAAGTAAAAAAACACTATTAAAAAATGGAAGTCGGTTACGAGACCTGTTTCGGTACTATTTTGATACTGATTATTCGAGAAATATGGCAAAAATGTGTTCGTAATTTCTAATCTAGTTATTGTACTTATAAAAATAAACCCTTCTCGTTTGACGGATAAGATAAAAAATAAATTAGAACAAAAAATCGAAGGACCGCCGACACACTTTGGACAAACGTTTGCACAAACGAAGGGTTACGGGGAAGAACGATCAATGTTATTTTTTTGTCAAAATGAGATACTAATCCCATCTTGTGGCTTGTTCCCGAATGAATCGAAACATAAATCGATTTTCAAAAGAAAGATCATAACCTGCCCTTAAATGAAGAGAGGAAAACGTGAGACGGAACAGAACGATCAAAGTCTACGCGGTGATGCTGAACATTGATCGTTTTTACCTAGTAGTAGAGTAGTATATTATTATTATATTTCAATTTACGCCTCTCGAATTCTATGGCTTCGAAGAGGGAGTGAATGGATGGTAAGGTGGACGCTCAAATGTGGCATAACAGCCGTCCTAAACCTGCCACAGCTGGTCGTTAGTCCGGAATCCACCGCTCACCCCCCAAAATTGTAATAATAGTATTATGATGGGCCCGATTTTGGTCGGTGAATTCCGTGGCAGCTCCGTTTGTATTTTATTTATTTGCGATTTCAAATTCTATGGCTTCGAAGAGGAAGTGTATAGGTGGTAAGGTGTACGCTCACATGTAGCAAGACAGCTGTCCTAAATCTGCCACAGCCGGTCGTTAGTCCGGAATACACCGCTCATCCCCCAGAAGTGTAATAATAGTATTATGATGGGCCCGACTCCGGTCGCTGAATTCCATGGCAGTTCGTTTTGTATTTTATTTATGTTTTTGTCTAGTAACTAGTAAAATTTGGAAAATGTAATTACCAAAAATTTCAAAAAGTGATATTGATCATTATTCCTTGGGACCCTTCAAGTGTCTTAGCCTGAATAATGCCTATCTGTCGGTGCTTCAACATCGGGAATGGAATATCATACACTTTAACCCCTAGAGCCCCAATTGGCCGATATCGGCATGACGGCCCCGTTTTTATTTTATTTTATTTTATTATGTTTTATTATGTTAATATATTTTATTTTAATTATGGCTACAGAGGTTTGGCAGTAATTAATGTTTTGGTGAGGCAGTGTCATAATTCAATTTTTTTACAAATTTTTACAAAAATTTTTTGGGACATCAATTTGTCAATCGGCTGAGGGGCTGAGGCCTGAAGAGTTAAAGGGCTATAAAAAATATCCCCCGACAAGCCCTCAACTGGGATCCCCAAGGCAGCAGCTATGGAGAAAGAATACTAATAGAGATCCAGCGGTGTGGAAAATAGGTGTTTATTCTGATTATATCACATGATTATTAAAGTTCATGCCCAATTTTCATAGACGTTGCCAATTTACTATATGGCAGATATTCGGTGTCTATGATTGATATTCTTATGACTGACAGTTATCATTGATCGTTCTTCCTCATAACCCTTCAAATATTCGTACAAACATTTGCGCGAACATCTGAGCGGACTTTTTTAGACAAACATTTGGCAGTGTGTTTCGTGCGTAGAAACGCAAATTTACACAGCTGTGTCCGGCTTCTTTTCGTAATCGATTTTCTCGCCCTTGCCGTTCCCGTTGGTGATGTACTCGCTGGAGTCATGCGTGGGGTTTTCGGAGCCGCGAATGTGGACATCGTGATGCGCCGGCAGCGGTGCCTCCGAATCCACCGCATCGGGGATGTCCGTGCGATGCGACGCCCCTGCGAACCACAACCAAGAACTAACTTCACACATTTATGGCGGCTGGTGGGATGGGGAATTAACCATTAACCGTAAACCCATAATAATTACAGTAAATTATCATAATATTATACATGTTGCGTAATAGAAACATTAATTTTATTTCAATCTTTAACAAGCTCATGAATCTATTTATGATATAACCTATTTTAAACTTTTTTGAATTAAACATCTGATATTTTTGTCTATACATATTCCCTAGGCATACATATCGATAAAGTCACAGTGGTTTAAGATTTAAACTGCAATATAAATAAAAACACAAAACTCAGCAATTAAAATTTGAATTTAGAATGATTTAAAATATGGATTTTTGTTTCTAATGTCGGGTTTCATCTTTGATATTCGATTTTTATCCTTCTAAATTCAAATCCTTGCCTGTGTTTGTTTTTATATGGCAGTTTAAATGGTTAATTTTGAATCGTTCTAAATTCAAATCCTTGCCGACAGTTCTGTGTTTTTGTTTATCAAGCAGTTTAAACGGTTAATAACTATCTTCTAGTTAGTTTTTCTCCAAAAATAGATTTAAAATCGACAACACCGGAAACACTGTTGCTGAAATGAAGCGTAGAGAAATATTTGTACTGGGGATTAGCAAAATGCGCTGGTCTTCCTCTCGCATGAAAACTGTGGATGACCAAGAATTATACTGCTCAGATGAAGACAGCACTTGAGAGCTGTCAACTACTACGGGCGAACCTGACACCCCAGGAAGTTATAACCATATCAGATCATTCTTTCTCCCATGGAGTGAACGCAGAGACTTAGGGATAACACAGTGCACTGTTTAAATAGCCAACAAGCCCATAAGAGTCCAACGCTTTACCGCGAGGCACTAGCAAGTGAACCCAGTGATCCGACCTCATACCCTTACTACCAGATTTGGACAGATTTTCCGCCCTCCAGTCTGGTCACAGATTTGAGGTTGCTTACGCAGCCTCTCCCTGGCGTTTGTGGTAATTCATATTAAATTAATGGCAGATCCGTGGCACCCTGTGCCCGTCTTTTACACAGGGTGATCAAAGGGTCGTTTCAAGAGTAGCTGTTATCAGGTCAACAAGCACCCACACTTCTTAGGAAACGTATCAGACGTTTTTAAACCCAGCCCCAGCATCTGCCAAGCAGCGCTCAAGGTCGTCCCCCAGAAGATCCGATGCCACCTTCCCAGGTTAATCCCTCTTTGAGAAGGCTACCAAATGGGAGTTGAGCCGATCCAAAATGACAAATAGGTCGTCAGGCCCAAGTTGCATGGAACGTTTAGACACCCGTCACTATGGAACCATAGCTTAAGATGCCAAAAACCACTGAAAAGGGAGTCACCACGGTTCTAAACTTCATCCGGCAAACCTATATCCGACAAAGTAATAGTGCTACAAATGCAGACAGCTCCCACATTCTTAGCTTCATACAATTGTATGCGGCGAGGAGGACCTCGAGAAATTTGATTCTTTGCGGTGTTTCCGACAAAACTGAGTTTCAGCAATTCCTTGATAACTGAGTCGAGATGGCTGATATACATCTTGAAGGCAGCGGCTTTAACAAAGGCGTTGCAACCGATTTAGACTAAAATGCTGAAAGAAGCTAGAAGTCTGCCGCTCAGAAGCAAAATTTGCAAGCTTCTCGAAGAAAAGAGGACCACAAAGAAGATTAAGATAAACTACTGTGGTCCCAAATAAGCTTTTCACAAAGAAGCATTCGTATTTACCTAGTTAAAGCCGCATGGAGACTCATCGGGCAAACGGAAGATAGGAAGACGGATACTCATGGAAAGATTCTCTTAATCATGACATGGAATACATTGATAAAACGAAAGACGAAAGGAAAGAATTGGCACAAGACAAAGACAAAATGTGGAAAGAGTGAAAGGATGAAACACATACGGAAACTAGCAAAGAAGAATAGACTAATGGATCAACAACACACTCAAACACTTAAAACGGGAAGAAAACGTGACTGTAGAAAACAATAGTAAAGAAGGCAAACTCTCTATTGTTTCTCATTAGAAGAGTTTATCACCATATTACATAAGAACTGATGCTGAAAAGTGAGACCCATTGTGGACCACGCCTATCAAATCTGCAACCCATACTTTAGGAAGGATATAGGTGTTCTAGAGAAGGTCGAGCAAAGAGCGACTAAAATGCCTTTGAAATTGAAGCATCTAACATACGAGGAAAAATTGGCGGCTCTCGGTTAGACCACCCTGGTGCAACGCAGGCCACAGGGTGACTTAATTGAGACAGTTAGGCGGTGTTGACTACAACGAGCGAACCTATCACCCCAGGCTGGTATAATGATGAGCATAGAAGACTTAGAGACAATACAAATATATTGTCTAGCTATGCCAACATGCCCGACAGAGGTCAACACCTTACAGCGATGCACAGGGAAAGGTACCCAGAGGGCAGACTCGCCCCCTGTCTACCAGTTTGGAAGGATAGCTGCATCTGGAATTAACCATCAGGATATCTCCTTCCTCCCGACTGGTTACAGGTCGGAAGTTGCTTAAACGGCCTCTACCTGTTGTATTCAATATGAATTTATCCTGGGCGTCCTTTGCCCGTCATACCACTCGGGATCAGGTGGACGATAGGTCGTTTCAAAAATGGCGTGACAACAGATCAACATCCAACCCCGCTGCTTAGGAGACATTATATTTCCATAGTCTCCAGACTCCTTCAGTAATTAGTCAGAAGACACAACTGATTGGCGTCGTTGAACAGTGTTCAAACCGTCGAGTAGCGCCGGGAGGCAATCCCATCAGGAGAAACCGATCCACCAGCCGTAAGACCTGCGACATAAGAGTTTTACCCGGGGTAGCCTTCTATACGAGGAGGTTTCTGAATAGGAGCTGAATCGTGAGTTTGGCCGATCCGAGAACCAATTGTATCTTATGTATAAGCCGCACGAAAGCATTCGCTACCTGTTAACCATTCGCTTGTCCGCTATTAATTAAGACATATAAGATCCTGACTGCAACGTATGACGTTCCTGAGTTGTAGACTATCTACCATGAACACCACGAACACCATGAACACCAACACAACAGAAGCAACAGCCCTGGAATAGGCCAATCAAATATGATATATAGGGAGTAGCCCATTCCTGCGTTTTGACATGGAACATTAGAGAGTTGTAGTAGGAGGTTACAATATCCCGCACCACAGATGAGACATTGTAGCAGCGGAATGCAAAGTGGAGGAGACTGTGACGGATGGACCTAAAAGCGTTCTCTAGGTCGAGCCAGCATATACCGATTTGGCGCTCATGCTGTCTTGCATCCTTGATGACCAGCAGACAGGACAGAATTGTACTCAAGGCAGCCTGAGACGCCACGCATGAAGCCTTTTTGCACTGACACTCCAAGGTTCCGGTGCATGAACTCGCTCATCCTCATGTTGACTATGTCAAAAAAAAAATTGCCCACAGTATCTCCAAGAGCAATGGACCGAGCGTCCTTGCAAACTGGCACCTTCAGAATTAAGACAACTGTCGTTTGGTTGAAATTGTGTGCGATTACATCTCTATTCCTGTAAGTACTGAACACCTTCTTCAAATTGCCAAAAAGTTATAGTTGTGGATAGAATATAGTTATAGATATTCCGAACCATATAGTCTGCGATCAGAGAGCAGTAGTGAAATGCAGTCAAATTCGCAAGGGCGCAAATATACCGTCCGACCGCTCTCTTCTACTAGACGAGTTTCAGTTATGCCTAAAAAGCCAAAAAACGTAAGAAGCAAGAGCTTGACCGCATTAAATGCAATGATTGATAACACAGGCAATCACTTCAGCAGTTTGGCATATTGACATGTTTGGCCTCTTCACGAAGAAGCCAACCATAGTAAAGGAGGACCTCATATAAATACAAAGGCGGCAATCTCTATAAAACCGTTATTTGCAGAAAACGAAAAAAACGTTTTATTATTAACAAAAGATAAAAGTCATATCCTAATTAAATCATTTTAAAGTTAAAATTATAATAAAACGCAAAAAGTTAAACAAATGGTTGTAAATAAATAGTTATAAGCAATAAGTCGTTGGAGATTCCCGCCTTTGAAAGGAACTTAAGGAGATTGCCGTTTTCGTTGCGACTCATAGTGGACATTGGTGGATTTGTTATGGAATCGACTGTGCCCGCCTTACTAACTGCTGTGTTCTGATTGGCTAATTCGGAGGTTGCCATGTTTGAAACAAACAACATTGGAGATTTCCATTTTTGATGCAAACCTTGTTAGAAACACGGCTAAAAGTATTGGATTTAGCCTCTATGGTCGGGTTCAATATTATTCGGAAGATTGTATATATAATTTTGCATCATTAGTTCAATTTACAGATTTTGTGGAGATTGCCGTCTTTGTTTTTATATGACACCTCTCTCCATAGGGGATACAGGTCTCGAGTGAAAATGACACACTCCCATATAGGACCACAAAGAAGACAAAAGTGCCAGCGATAAAAAAGTGCAAGAGTTTTGGAAAAGCTGATACTTTCAGATCATACAGTATTTTGGCCATATAATGCCAGGGTACAGTCAGCAGACCAGATTCCGGGACATCTGGCGTACTAGAAAAGGTTTAATTTTAAATAATACCCCCAAAATGTTTTGAAAAACCTGAAAATTCATGAGTAGACAGTGGCTGCAATAGAGAACTCGAATGCAGGCAAACAAAGAATAGAGAATAAAAACAATAGAGAAAAAAACAATAGAGAACTCGAATGCAGGATGCAGGCAAACAAAGAACGCGGTTCCGGAAGCACCTAAAAAACTTGCCCGCAACCTCACCAGATTAAAAAGGGACAAAATCCGTAAAGTCATAGGTAGTATGACAGGCCACTGTCCCCTAAACAAACACCTGTTTACCATAGGTGTGACAGACAGCCCTCTATGCAGAGGATGCATGGAGGAAGAAGAAACGCCACAGCATGTGCTCATGGAATGCAGGAGCGTGGCAGAGCAACGGGCAAGAATACTACAATCTCCAGCATCTGTCCCGGAGGCCTGTAGCAACCTAAACAGGCTGCTAACCTTTTGGGACAGCCTGGGTTGGCTGGAGAACATAAATAGAAACGTGAGCCATGCACAACGGCCCAATTAAGAGGCCAAGTGCGGGAAATAGCCCAGGAAAACTAACTAACTAACTAGAGAACTCGAAACATATGGACAGTCTGCTTTATAATCAAACGCATGGCGTCAGCATCTCCATACCATTATATTGCGCAATTGCCACCATTACATTGCGCAGCATAACCGATGCGTCATAGGCCGATGCGTGACATGTATGGAGATGCTGACGCCTCGCATTCGATTATGAAGCAGTCTGACCATACGTTTCGAGTTCTTTATTACATTCGCTGTCTACTGATGAATTTTCGGCTTTTCCAAAACACTTTGGGGGTACTAATTGAAGGTACACCTTTCCTAGTACTCCAGGGCCAGGTGTCCCGGTAGCTGTCCTGCTGACTGTAGCCCGGCATTCTATGGCCAAAATACTGTCTGATCTGAAATTATCAGCTTTTCTAAAACTCTTGCACCTTGGCTCTTGGAATATAATGGAAATGGTTGATCGAAAGCAGCTCCACAAAAAGCAAGATCAATGCCTAACAACTTCTACATATCTCAAACTATTGGATACAAAACTGTCCATGTACAAAACTGTTTCAAGCACATTCTGATTATGTCCTACAAAAGATTTCAAGCTCGATTTAACAAGTTGGTTGTAACGTTCTACACTATTAAATCGTGGTATGAATGTTAGAACAAAATATGAGGCAATCAGCTACAGATAGAACATACAATTTTTAGATAGTATTTTTCTCTATACATATTCCCTAAATACAACTATCATTACATCAGTAGTTGATTTCCATTTAAACTGCATTATAAATAAAATTACAGAACTCAGGACTAGCAATAAACATATGAATTTAGATTGATTTAAAATGTTGTTTTTTGTCCAATGTCAAGTTGCATTGTTCCAAATTCGATTTTTATTGTTCCACATTATAACCTGATCTGAGGTAAAACTAATAACTCTAGATTACTAGCTAAGCTGGATCTTTAATGCCGAATAATTATCTTCGTGCTCGATCGCACCATCTTTTCCCGGAGCCGCTCTCGTTGACAAACCTTATGAGGTGGTACTTGTTGGGGCGTGCTTTGCGGCGCTTAAATGACATTAACTCGTTGGCACCAGATTTAAATATTTTTACTGCTAACTCTCATTCATTTAAATTACAGGCAATTAATTATGTATTCTTTTAGGATAGGTAGTAATTTACGTGAAATTATATTTGTACAGTTACTAGTTTACTCTTTATTAATTTTACTTTTCAATGCATTGGTTTTTCTGTAATGTTGATTAGTAATAAGTGAATAAACAAATAAATAAATCCTTGCCGACAGTTCTGTAATTTTTATTTCTATGGCAGTTTAAACGGATAATAACTATCTTCTAGCTAGTTCTATTTCCTAGTTTTTCTTTAACTTCGTAAATAAGTATGATATGTAGACAACAGGACGATGTTGGGCATCTCACTACGAAGCATTCGAAGGTCAAATCATTCAAAAAATCACTGGACCCAGAATAAGAACTGAAATGGATCTAATATTCCAGAAAAAATCATGCGACAGGTTTCCAATAATATCGAAAGCTTCCTACATGCAACACCTACATATGACATAAATTTTAAAATATTAAATTTTGACTATAATGTAATAAAACTTACAAAGATTCATTCAAATTTGCTAAAATTTATAAAAATATATAACAACTTAAAATTTAGAAAAATGATCATAAATCATGCGGGCCAAAATGTATCTTTTTTGTTAGTTCTTGATTGTCGTTCGCATTCAGAATGATAAACATGTATGCATTAGATATAAAAAAAACTATATTTTCTAAGTATAATAACATTTTTCTAAAAAGTAACATATAAACATGTATTACGATGTAGCAGCATGCGAAATGGGAAAAATTCGAGCCTCTACCGGTATAAGGTAAAAGCGAGTTTTCGGCAATTAATAACGCTTATGATCTTCTGCTGATAGCGTTGATTATATATGGTATCAGATTGCACAACTCCATAGTACGATTTGGTAACCATTTTGAGACAGTGAAATGCATGTGATGCTGATAGCATTGACGGTCAAATTCATAGCAATTTATTTAGCCATCTATAATAACATTGATAATGAATGGTAGTTTATAAAAACCAAAACCTAATAATTTAACTAGCGATAACAATAATAACATTCAATTATTAGTGCCATTTATCACATTTTTTATATAGGTTAAAATATCATCAATAGATGGTATTCTATCTTGACTAATAAGTCTATATGAACATTAAATTATTACGTATTGAAACCTGTATACGAGTACGAAATTAATATTTGACATCTTTATGTAAATAGCAGTAAAATAATAAGATTTTATTATTTTGTACCGTATAGGAGTGTTTAGAGTGCTATTTCCATAATGGGCTCCATTGCGTTTCTCTTGAACTAATATCGGGAATTAGTTCATATGAATGAGACAGAGCAGAATGTCAGAGCGGTATGTGAAATGAACGGTTGTCACTTTTCCGCATTAAAACTACCCACCGAAGATAGCAGCTAAATCTAACTTTGTACAAAATGTGGTCAAACTTTTTTATTCTATTTATTTAAGAATTAATTACTATAAAATATTGATTAGTTTACAAAAATAACAGGAACCGAATGGCAAAACCTTAACCTTTTGCTTATTTGTTTCTGTCACCCAATTGGGACTAGCCCGTTCTAGGGTGGACAGGACTCTAATATTACAATCAAGTTTGCTTGATTGTAATATTAGTAAATGAAGTTTTAGTAAAAAGCTAATAACACTAAATTGCCCTAAAATGTGGTCTTCAGAATAAAATAAAATAATAATAAAAAAATATTAAAAGATAATATAATGAATAAACTGCAATTCCATTGTATTATCGGCAATAAATATAATATAAAATTCGATTAAATAATATAAATAAAGTTATATGTGAGGAAAGGAGTAAACAGTCAATAATAATTAATATATGTTAAGTAATATAGGATTCAATATAAAAATACCTAGTCAAAAAAGTACAATTCATTGTCAAAGTCAAATAATTTTTGGTAGTTAGTTCAATGTTAAAATATACTCAACATAAATGTTTAAAAATATGTTAATAATTTGGGCACCTAAGTTTTATTAAACTATTATTTCTAACATTTGATGTATGGTTTTCTGTCATGATTCGATAACCATTTCTTTAATTTATTTTTGAATTCCCTAAATGTCAAATTCATTTTTATTTCTATATTGATCAGATTGTAAAATCTCGGCGCAATGAAAGAGTAATGTCTTTGTCTAAATGATGTTTTCCTTCTGGGTATTATTAGGCTATTTTCTAAAACTTGTCTCGTTTCTGGTTCTGAATTATTCCTAAATTTGAGTTATTGTCCAAAAATAGCCTTAAGAGGGAAGTTTTTAGAAAAAGTTGCCTACAATCAAGAACTTATTCGGGCGTCTATAAATTCGACAGGTAGTTTTGGTGCATAAAAATCGACAATAGTTCATTTCATATCCCGTTCTAACATATCGTTCTGTCTCCGTCGGTTGAACTAAGTTCCTATTTTAGTTCACAAAGAAACGCAATCTGGCCCAATGTTATACCACGAAAGTTGCTATATTCAACATAACAATCAATTTTAAGAACTATGAGTGCCATCTACATGGTGCGTTTCGTAGTAAAATGCTGGTTTCCATATCGTAGTGTCGTTGAGCAATTTAATACTCTTATATAATCAATGCCGATAGGTACTCGAAATTATAGAAAATATGACTCACCCCCGAAACACCATCTGTTTGTGACTTTAGCGAAGATGATCAGGAAGACGGCGATCAGGAGGACGAGGACGGCTACCACGATTCCGACTATTGATCCGACATCTAGATCGACACCTGTGAAAGTAGAAAATTAGTTATTTCTAATTCTACGGATCAGTATAGATTATACATCCCAATTCTCTAATTATCTATATCCATTCATCGCAGGCTGCCATTTCAGAATTCCAATGCACGACGATATATAGAAGCGTCAATTATTACGACAAGCTACCAAAAAATATAAAAGGTATTGATAATTATATTGAATTTAGGAAACGGACTAAAAATATTTGTTATCTAAATTTTATATATTTTGAGTGTATTTTAATTCTAATTTTAATCATTTGATCATCTTTACAATCTTTTCTAGGTTGTATTTTTTTACTATTTCTATAATACATGATTTTGGTTATTTATTTCCTTTACACATAATTTAATTTAATTATAGTTGTTTTAATTCTGACTGTAGCTCATTTATCTAATTGATTTGATTTGACTAGCATCATTTTGATTAATTGTAACAATTTATTTGATAAATAATACAAAATATATATTTTGTAAAGGTATATTTTGTATATTTTGTAAAGGAAATATATATTTTGTAATGGCGGACTTATCGCTATAGCGATAAGTCCGCCATTTGTGAATAAATTGTCTTTTTTATAAAACCAGCGTAATATTCATTAAGTTATGTTTTTATAGCACAATAAAGTTATTCTATTCTATTCTGTAAATGATATTAAAATATTATTATATAATTTTAATTATTACATTTAAATTATTAAATTTATGTTGTATTTTCTACCTACACCCTACACATTTTTTTCGAAAAATAAATATGATATTTTTTATAGGGATATTTTTACATGACTGCCAAACAAAAAAGGAGTGTAATGTGTCCAGGATTCATCTATGTATGTTTTCCGTTTCTTTATTCACAATAACTTCTAAACTCTTGAACTGATTTATAAGTGTGTGGTATTGTTAGAATCGTTATGTCATCTTGAGTGTCATAGAGTGCCTTAACTATTCAAATACCAAGTAAATAGTTATATAAAAGTCTAAATGGCAATAAATTAACATAAATATATCGTGAAAAAACACGACTACCATTAAAGAAAGTGTTACTATTGTTGTTATAATTATTTTTATTACTTTTTTAAAAAATATTTGTGGTTTATGTATACATGTAGATACATCAATATTTTTGGAATGTACTCAATCAGACCTTTCATTTGAGCGTAAACACAATATATTTATGTTGATTTATTGACATTTGGACATTTAGACAACTACTTACTTGATATTTGGACAGAATGACACTTGGGAAGATATAAAAATTCTAACAATGCACACACTTCTAAATCGGTTCAAGCGTTTAGAAGTTATAATGGAATAAAGAAACAGAAAACATACATAGATGAACCCTAAACACATTATACTCCTTTATTGTTGTGTAAAAAAATAAAAAAATAAATACAGAGCTGCCATGGATTTCACCGACTGGAATCGGGCCATCATAATACTATTATTATTACTTTTCTGGGGGTGAACGGCGGACTCCGGACTAACGACCAGAAGTGGTAGGTTTAGGACAGCTTTCTTGCCACATGAGAGCGTTTACCTTACCACCCATTCACTCCCCCTTCGAAGTCAAATAATTTGAGATGCGATAACAGAAAGAGTTGATTACTTTCCTGGAGAGACCAAGATGTTCAAAGAAGAGGCGAAGCAGAGGTTTGGCTGGCAGGCTATGAGAGCCAACTACCACCGCATGAAGGTGAATAGTTAAACCAAATAATCAACCAGATAGAGCCGTATCAGCTTATCGTCGTTGCGCCGACCAAACCTGCTATGTGTCAAATTTAAAATGTGTTGTTGTAATGTGTTAAATGTACACATAGCAGATTTTATCTGGCCCAGTGCTGATAGCAGATTTGGTTGTTATGCTGTGGCATGATTTTGGCCCATCAGAACATAGCAGAAATGTGCCAGTCGACGCATAGCAGTTTTTCCCATTATTTTGCATCCAAAAGTTGTTTTCTCAAAAAAGTATACGTAGCAGGTTTGGTCGGCGCAACGACGTTATGCTGCTTGGCCTTTTATTAACAACAATAACAATATTAATTGTTGTCCTTTCATAAGATCCTGAGTGATCTTTTCATCTTTTTCATGCAGCGATATACTGATTTCATTATTATTTTTAGTACAATTATCTAACTAATTATTTAATAACAGCTATCATATAAATGTAACCACATATTTCATGCTGTTTTAAAAAAAAACTTAAACTATCGAATAAATTTAATAATTAAATATCATTTTCTATGCAATTACATTTAGGCAAAATTCAGAAAATGACTTAAAATTCTACAGAAACAACAGATCCATGCCAAAAAAATCACAATTAATTATATTAATAATTAAAAATATCAATAATCTTGCAAAAACCATGGCAACATTCCATATTGGCTCTGGACCCTTACCATAAATATGGAAAAAGGCCGCTCTCCTGGCTGTAGAAAAAATGATGATTAATTTTAATTTATTAAATATGTGTAAACGCCTCGCCTGTTTGTTTATAGTCTTTATTGTGAAATTTCACAATGGGCGGATTTATTGTCATAGGGCAATCTCTTTCAACCAACCCTACTAAGAAATGTTTATGTGTAAGTGTGTGTCTTATTATCGCATTCAATCGACAGAATTGAAATGCAATTCCTTTAATTTTATCCTAACGGCAAACGGTAACTCAGCTGGGAATCGAACCCGGAACCATACAAAGTAAGATCAGGCGACCTAACCACTATGCCAAGCGGATGTATATCCAAGCGGAGGTATACGCCATTATTGAATGTGCGTATATCAACCTCCATAAGAACTACGCCAACCACCGTATCTATATCCACTCGGATAGCAAGGCAGCTCTTATGGCACTAGCCTCGAATACTATTAACCCTTCCTATGTGAGCTAACCATTCTTGGTTAGATGCTTACAAATGCCTAAAATGGTATCTAATCAATATTGGTTAGGGCGCTCCGCGCTGTGCTAACTTTGTAATATTTATTCATTATTATCGTAATTGTTTTACGAGATAATGTTATAATGTTATAATATTTCAAATTTCAATGCGATCATTTGACAGTTATTCTTTTTACGATCCGTATAGTAGTTTAAAAGTTATGGTCGTTTTTTCTCAAGGCCATCGACTTCACGCGCAAAACTGTCCCGGGCAGAAATTTTTACCCAGCGATAAGAGGGGTTAATTCAAAGCTAGTGCAAAACTGCATATCACTACTGAATTCCCTGGGAGAAAAGAACAGGGTAGTTCTAAGATGGGTTCCCGGCCATGCAGGAATCGAGAGAAATGAAAAAGCCGACGAACTTGCTAAGACGGGAACAAAGGGAACGTTATACGGCCCTGAACCTTGCTGTGGCGTATCAAAAAGCCTCGCAAACCTAATTCTCAAACAAATATGTTTAGAACAATCCGTCAACCACCGGAACAACACGCCAGGGTTGAATCAATCCAAAGCGCTAATGAAGGCCTACGACCCTAAGACGGCCCACGAGGCCTTACTGTTGGATATAGGATCTACGCATACTGGTGAGGGCGCTCACGGGGCATTGTGGCCTGAACAAACACATGTACAACCTCAAGCTCCGAGACACAAAAATGTGCAGGTTCTGCCAAGGGGAAGAGGAAACTCCCCAGCATCTCATGTGCGAGTGTGGCCCACTGATGCGTAAAAGATACATGCCACTTGGGTGGTTATTACCTCCAACCTGAGTAGGTAAAACAATCTGGCGCCAAAAGCCTGTTGCGGTTCTTAAATGACATGAAGCTTAGCGCAGAACTATAGTAGGTGGCGAACACAATAGATCAGCAATGGTCGCAGTGTTACAAGGCGCATAAAGACCTTAGAAAAGCTCCACACAACAAATAAAAAAAAAAACAAAAAACCACTATGCCACCGAGGCCTTGAAAATTTAGTGATAATTCAGTTATGATAATTTAGCTATGACTCAGCCGCCTGATTTCTGAGTTCATCTCGGGATGATATAACGGGACATACATCTGTCATTTGGTTCTCGACGATTCCGTGTAGCTTGGGTCTAATGGCCTGTCTGTCTTTTCTTATATCGGCTCAACTCACGGTTCGGCCTCTATCCGGTAGCCTCCTCTAAGAGGGACTAACCTGGAAAGGGCCGCTGTAAACTACAATGGTAGACAGTTGGGATTGGAGGTTGGCGGAACCGGGCGGTTTGCGCATCGTGCGGCGTTAGCAAATCGACTGTGCACTCCGACGAATAACCGAGGGAGTCTGGAAATGTATGTTTCCTAAGCAGCAGAGAGTAGTTGAACTGACATCATCTATCCTTAGAAATGATCCGTTAGCCATCCGATCCAGAGTGATCTTGACGGGCTAAGGGCGTCTCGATCCGCAATAAATTCGATTTGTATTAACACTAATATCAGGTAGAGTCTGCGTAAGCAACCTCGAATCTGTAACCAGGCTGGAGGAAATAGTAATACATCTAAATCTGGTAGTAAGGGTGCAAGGTTGGTCAGATGGGAGCTAAGGGGTCCTTGCTGAGTTGGACACGAAGACCCATTCTGTTCAGGGTTGGTCACACTCACGGGTCAACACCCATCCGACGGCCTCCACGCGTGAAGTGCGAGCCTGGGTAGGACTCTGGCCTTAGAGATAGTTTTCCCTAGGAATCAACCTTCTGGCGCTCCTGGACGGTCTGCGCTCCGTGCGGCATAAGCCAATCGATTGCGCACTCTGACTAACAGTCGGGGGAGTCTGGAAGCAGTACTGTTTCCTATAGAGCGGGGGTGGTTGTTCACCTTACAGCGACTGCTCTTGAAACGACCACCGGCTACCCGATTCCGGGTGAACAGCCGGGCAAAGGATGCCGTGGTCCGTGATAGATTCGGTATACACCGTTTCACCGCTTCGTAAGGGAGAGGACCGCACAAGCGATCTCGAACTCGGAAGCAATCGAGAGACTGGAGTAATCTGGTCGCAATTGGAAGGGCGTGAGTGTAAGCCCGCTGGGTAACACTCCTGGCTATCTCGCGGTTAAGGCGTTGGCCTCTTACGGGTTTGTGGCGGAACTTGACGGTGGGCTGTTTTGTCCAAGTCTTCTCGCTTGCTGTAGTTGACAACTCTAGATGGGTGCACTTCCCAGTATCTTGCAGTAAGGCGTTGGAGTCTTTGACACAGCTTGACTGTGGATTGTATTGTTTGCAAAGTCTTTTACGTTCCCTCCATGGGAGACGGAACGGCTTGATGTCGCTATAACTTCATGAGGTGATAGGTTCACCCGTTGTAATTGACACCCCTCGTATGGTTCAGCTCCACCACAAGCCCGGAAGACTCTAAGGTCAAACCGCGAGGCGCTGAGAACAGAGAGGGACGGCCCTTCCAGGGTAGTCCCACTTCGAGGAGGCTACTGGATAGGAGTTGGACCGTGAGATTAGCAGACTCAAGGTAACAAACAGGTCATATGGCCTAAGCCGCACGGAACCGTTAGTTGGTGAAGCTTTGGTAGTCTTTCAAGTGTCAAGATGGCAACAGGTGTTATGACATCCTGGGATAGCGGGCTGTACAAGCGGCTAGATTTTGCAAGGCAATTTGATAAAATAGCAAATGAACATACATAGATATCACACAGTCTGATCTTGTTCTGATTGTAAACCCGAGTCAGGATGCTTATGAATCTTATGGGATGCTAATGGATCTTGTGAAGTTGGGCCAGTATGACCCGCCTCGTTTATGGGTCGGTCCTCGGTTATTAGGTTGGTAAATGTTATCTTTCCCTTTATGATACTAAATAAGAAGAAGAAGAAGAAACCTACCTTGAGGTTCATCCATAGTGCTAATTCTGATATTGTACTCTTGCGGTCCTTGGTCGTTGACAGCTCGTAGTAGATAGTGTTTCTCAGTGTCTTCTCGAGTGACAGTTGCAATACGAAGAGTAGCATTATAGTACCCGTTACCCTAAGAACAGTAAAAATAGCATTACATACGAGCAGTGGAAGATGGTTCAAATCCCCAACAAGTGGATATTAACTAAAATAATAATAATAGATACAAACGGAGCTGCCGTGGAATTCACCGACCGAAGTAGGGCCTGTCATAATACTATTATTACACTTCTGGGGGTGAGTAGTGGTTTACAGACTAGTTAGTTAGTTTTCCTGGGCTATTTACCGCACTTGGCCTCTTGATTGGGCCGTTGTGCGTGGCTCATGTTTCTATTTATGTTACTCCAGCCAACCCAGGCTGTCCCAGAATGTTATCAGCCTGTTTGGGTTGCTACAGGCCTCCGGGACAGATGCTGGAGATTGTAGTATTCTTGCCCGTTGCTCTGCCACGCTCCTGCATTCCATGAGCACATGCTGTGGCGTTTCTTCTTCCTCCATGCATCCTCTGCATATAGGGCTGTATGTCACATCTATGGTAAACAGGTGTTTGTTTAGGGGACAGTGGCCTGTCATAGTACCTATGACTTTACGGATTTGGTCCCTTTTTAATCTGGTGAGGTTGAGGGCAAGTTTTTTAGG
Source organism: Micropterix aruncella (assembly GCA_944548615.1). NCBI lineage: Eukaryota > Metazoa > Arthropoda > Insecta > Lepidoptera > Micropterigidae > Micropterix > Micropterix aruncella. The sequence continues at coordinate 697,577 of OX155975.1, read as the reverse complement.
CGCTTATGGAACCGCGTTCTCTGGTTTCCAGACTAACAACAAGCTGTGGTAAATTTAGGACAGCTGTCTTGCCACATGTGAGCGTAACCTTACTCCCCATTCACTCCCCCTTTAAAGCCATACAATTTGAAATACAGAAGTCCTAGCTTTAGATATTTTTTCTAGGAAGGAGTTGATTATTTTCCTGGCAGAACCAAGACCTTTAAAAATATGAAACAGAGATTTGGCTGGCAGGCTACGAGTGCCAACTTCCACCGCAGGACAAGGTAAACAATGAAGCCGTTCCGGGCGAAAGCTTTTGCGAGATCATGGTATTTATTTATTTGTACTCGTGGTCTTTTGGGATATTTGATTCCCATGGAGCCACAATAAGGGCATCTTCTAGATTAAATTAAATTAAAGTAAAGAGTAATTATTAAACTAGTAAAATATTGGCTTTCATGGCAGGTTCATGGCGATCGGTTGAATGGTATAGAATGAAAAGAAGAACTTAAAGTCTTTGCGTTCACTTCATGAGAGGCAGAATGGCTAGCACTGTTATAACTCTCTGGGTTACGTGTTAGCCCATTGTAATTGACAGCCCTTGTCTAGGAACAAGGCTCTGTCTGCCCTAGGAACAAGGCTCTTGATCTTCTTACTTCTTACTTGGGAAATAGAATTTAGAAGATTGATGTAAACGGTAAAAGATCACCAGTATCTATGGTCACCATGGGTGTCCCACAAGGCTCCATTCTTGGCCCATTTCTCTTCTTAATATACATCAATGATTTACCCTTTCACATAAGGAATAATCACGAAATTGTATTGTTTGCTGATGATACTTCTTTAAAGTTTAAAATTAGTCAAAAATTGTACAATTATGACGAAGTTAATGCACTCTCAATGCACTCTCAAAAGTTATCCATTGGTTTAATGTAAATAACCTACTATTAAATGAAAATAAAAACCGAAAAGATTAAATTCTCTACACCTAATGTTAAGCAGGTACAAACCAATGTAGAAATAAATGGAACTAGACTGGAGCCTGTTGCTTCAACTGTGTTTCTAGGGATAACAATTGACTCCAAATTACAATGGGGCCCACAAATTGAGAAAATGACAGGAAAACTTAGCTCTGCGGCATACGCAGTTAAAACAATAAGGCGGCTGACTGATGTAGATACAGCAAGAATAGTATACTTTAGCTACTTTCATAGCATTATGTCCTATGGGATTCTTCTCTGGGGAAGCTGTGCGGACATCAAAAACATCTTTATACTACAGAAACGTGCTGTAAGAGCTATATATAAACTTGGTCCTCGGGTTTCCCTTAGAGAAAAATTCAAAGAGATAAATATTCTTACTGTTGCGTCACAATATATATACGAAAATCTGTTGTATGTCCACATGAATATTGACAAGTTTAAAAAAAAGCGACACTCATAATGTTAATACTAGACATAAGCATAACCTTGTTGTACGTGCTATTTTTTTAATTTATTTTATTTTCTTTTATTCAGGAAAAATAACAGTGTATAAAAGTAAGTAGCCAAACAAGATAGATATAAAAATTACACCAGAGACAATTTTCCACTAAATGTTAACATCAAGATTATCTAAATGATAAGAGACAGAAAAAAAAACGAGAAAAGAAAGAGGATAGGAAGGGAGGGACCAGGAAGGGAAGGAGGAACATAGGAAAAAAAATTACATTATGTTGATGGGTGTCCACGTATTTAACAAATTTACCCGTACGATATTTGAAGTTGAGACAGGTACGTTGGTATGAATAAGTACAAGTGCAAACGGTAGATAATAAGTAATAAATTTTAAATAATAATAATTATTAAATTTTAAATATTAAGTGTTAAATATCGCCCTCTTTAACAAATTTCTGAATCCAATGTTCGATTCAGCGAAGATATCTATTGATGCGTATCGATCATCGTAAACCCTACACACACGATTTAAGAAAGAGTTCTTACGGTAGTTGTTATTGTTGCTACTCGCCTCCACAAAATAAGCAATTCTTTTTTGGGACAATGTATACGCTTCTATAACAAACTTCCTCATATTATCAGAGAACTATCTGTAAATAAGTTTAAAGCCACCATCAAAGCAAAATTGTATAAAAAAGCATACTATACAATATCTGATTATGTAAATGACAAAACGGCTTGGGAGTAAGGCTCGGTGGCATCATAAGAACATAAATTAAAAATAATATTTAATTGTGTCTATATGAATAAAGAACATTTTGATTTTGATTTTGATTTGATTTGATTTTGTAATCACTACTTACCAAAGGTTCAGGTAGAGCCGCTTCGATCCTCCCTGTAACATCTATGGAGCCAGCCTGGACGGAGTTCCCGTCGATGATCCATTCCACGTGCGGAGCCGGGTTTGCTCTGATGGTCACATTCACCAGGCCGTTCTCACCGATTTTGATACCGAAAATACCGATAGGGTCTTCGCGGGGCTGCGGAAAATCTGAAAGAAAACGAATAAGACAAAATGACGAGATTTTTATTTTTATCGTAAAGAAAAGATAAAAATAAACAAAACAAAATGAATAAAAAAAAACGCAAGAATAATTTAAAAAGAGGAAATGCAAGACAAAATGCAATAAGATCATTAAACACTTTAGCCACCAAAGCATTTTAGACTTCACTCGAGTAATATTCCTCCAGTGAGTAAAACGCCTTATCTGTGAGGTATACATTCACTTCAAAATCAGCTAGATTTCTGCGAACGAACAGCGCTACTTCCATTATATAAATAGACGGCAGCGTCATGATGCAGAGATCTCTAGAGATCTCTAGAGAGATGCAGAGATCAATAAAAAGCTGTCTTGGATTTCGACTTGCGGACAGACTGCGCATTGCGGACACTATACCTTCAAAATGGAAGAATCTATCTTCGTCTATTATCTTCTTTAAATTATGCTAGTTAATAACAACGTTATGATTGATTATATAGGGTTTTAGATTGCTCAATGCCGTACTACGTTTTGGCAGCTCGATTTTTTTAATGAAACGTATCAAGTGGATAGCACAAATAGTTCCAAACATTGATAGATCTTTTCCTATGTTCAGTAGCCCAATAGATGGCCGCAGTTACGGTATCATATCTAAAAATAAATATCTCAAATAACAAACAAATGTTAAAAACATAGCATTTATTATTTTCATAAAGATATCAATTTTTAATTCAGTATACAGCTTTCAATACGTAATAATTATGCGCTTTAAAGCAGCTTTCCCTGCTATTACAGAAAGTGGAGCTTTTCTGCGACTGGTCAGGCTGTATAAAAGTGAAGCCCTCCAAATGTTTTTGCCTTGGACTCGCCCGCATGGGCACAAAATTTACATCCTATGACCCCAAATTGGTCTATAAGGGCTCTAATATCTCCCTTATAGACCCAAACAATCATTTCAAATTCCTCGGCAGAAAAATCACCCATCAGGGAAAAGATGTCTCGGGCGATCATGTTATAGAGCATTTCAAAAGTTGCCTGGCGAAAATAGATGCCTTGCTAATTTCTGGCCCTCGTAAGGCCTGGATCTATGACAATTATCTAACGTCACATTTGTCATGGCCCTTTCTTATTTACGATTTTACCAAAACCCAACTGTCCCGTCTAGATGCACTGGTGACAGCTAGTTTAAAATCCTGGCTGTCCTTAGCCAAACCAGCTGACCCCTCGACTCTCTTCAGGTGCAAACAAAATTTTGGGCTAGCGCTTAAACTGCCCTCTCTGCTCTACGCCAACTCCAGAATAACCAAAAATTCGATTCTGTGCAAATCCAAACATCCGGCAATATCGAAGCACGTAATAAGTGGCTGTAGTGATTCAAATGAACTACAAGCCCGCGTAGACTTCCACAAAAGGTTCCTTACTGGAATCAGCCAGAATGGCACTGGTCTGGGGTATGGCAGTACAACCACGAGCGACGTGGACTTGAAGAAGTCTCTTTTGCGGGGAGATTACGACAGCAAGAGTATGGCTCATGCTATTGGCCTTCAATGCCAGAATGACTGGACAACAATTGGTGACTTTTGCATTCCGCCTCCAATGCACTGGAAGGTAATGCTCTATGACTGGACGCCAGAGATGCTGAAATTTTATTTGAATGCCTTTCAGCATACACTTCCAGACCCCAGTAACCTCGCTCGTTGGAGCTTTGCCGAGGATAGTTCTTGTCCCCTCTGTAGCAATACCCCTTGCACAGCTAGACACATTCTAGCTGGCTGCAAGGTGGCCTTAGATCAAGGACGGTACACTTACCGCCATGACAAAGTTCTCGCTGTTATTCGCGAGGTAATTAGTCTCTCAGTGGCTCGTGCCAACAAGGGTTTGACAGTATCCTCCAAACCCCCAATACAGTTTGTGCGGGATGGCTCTAAAGGCATAAAACATTTAACTACAAAACCTTTCTCAATAATCGAGAAAGCTACAGATTGGACTCTGGAGGTTGATTCGGTCTCTAAGCAGTATAAATTCCCTGAAAGTCTCGGATGCACAGCCCTCCGTCCAGATATAACTCTTTACTCTCTATCTCGGAAGGTGGCTCTTATTGTAGAATTAACTGTTCCATGGGAATCAAATATCCCAAAAGACCACGAGTACAAATTAAATAAATACCATGATCTTGCAAATGCCGTAACCCGGAACGGCTTCACTGTTCACCTTCACGCGGTGGAAGTTGGCGCTCGTGGCCTGCCAGCTAAATCTCTATTTCACCTCTTTAAAGATCTTGGCCTTTCCAGAAAAATAATCAACTCTTTCTTAGAAAAATTATCTAAAACTGCGATTTGCGCATCTCAAATTCTATGGCTTCGAAGGGGGAGTGAATGGGTGGCAAGGTGAACGCTCACATGTGGCAAGACAGCTGTCCTAAACCTACCACAGCCGGTTCGTAAGTCCGGAATCCACTGCTCACCCCCCAGAAGTGTAAAAAATAGTATTATGATGGGCCCGACTCCGGTCGGTGAATTCCATGGCAGCTCCGTTTGTATTTATATTTATTGTAATTGACTAATGGATGGCATGATAATCTCTGGTGTTATGTTATCAGCCTATATAAAATTCGATAGATAGCACTAATAATTGAATATTGTTATTGTTATTATTAGTTGAATAATGGATTTTTATAATCAATCAATTCATTATTAAAAAAAGCCATTCATTATCAAAGTTATTAACCCTTCGGCTACGTAACGACCAAATTTGGTTGCACATCAGAACACCGTTGACTATGTAACGACCAATATTGGCGGCTTGCTCCCGGATTGCACAGTAATATTATTTTCTAATTCGAACGCATCCTAAAATCCATACCAAATATCTCATTATTACCATAGATACATAGACGGCCGCTAGAATAATTTCGCGGATATTTCTCGTCTCCTGATGTGACCTGTCCATAATTATGCAAGTTACTTACACTTCACTTCGAGCTGCCTTTGTGCCACGTTGTTCCCTCCTTGCAGGGCGATGTGCTCGGCGACGCAGCGCAGTATTCTGCCGTTGTCTTCCATGCGCAGGATCCTCGTCATGTTCTGGGCGGCGGTTTGAAGATCAGAGCCCGGAGTGTCGTAGACGGCTGGCTGGTGAAGGCCATCATATAGGGGCTCATCATCTGAAGAAGGAAATGGATATTTCTGTAATTTCTATTCCTACTTTTAAAACACCTAGTAAATCTTAATAAAAACCCATCTCAGGCGTTGCATTAGAAGAAGAAGAAGTAAGATACTCACCAATGTACCAGGAGATCTTGGCAGCAGGTCGTCCATCGCTGACTATGCATCTGGCGCGGAATTCGTCGTTGACCTTGTAGGAGTTTGGTCCCTCTGTGCCTCTTGAAGCGTCCAATACTGGTGGAGATGGTGCCTCTGTTTTTAAAAAGAAGAATGGTTTGTACTCTTTATTGTGATTTTTCACAATCGGCGGATTTATTATCATACGTCAATCCAGGCGCGGATCTATGGGGGGGCGGAGGGGGCGACCGCCCCCCCCCAACGAGCATTGAAAAAAATTGTTGACAAAAAGCGGGCAAGATTCCTGAATGACGATTACCTACAATCTACAGATTTTATCGTCAACCTACACTGACGATTATACGTCTACACTGAAGACTAAACGACTACACTGATACTTTTACACTGACATAAGAGTCTCCTAGGAGTTTGTGCGGCAGGAGTTCTGGGAGAATGCAAGATCTGGAAAGAAAGTTTTAGAAGGGAAAAGAGAAATAATCCGGCTTATTCGGAACCAAAAAATATTCTAGATGTTCTAGATCTAGCCAACGAATTCATCTACCCTGGCATACATCGCCTCATCCTTATCATGGCCTCCTTGCCCGTAAGTGTGGCGACTGCTGTAAGAAGTTTTTCAACTCTGAGGCGACTAAAAACCTGGCTACGATCCACGATGGTAGAGGATAGGTTAACAGGGTTGGCACTCCTGCATATTCATTTTGATATTCCAGTAGACAAAGAAAAGATAATTGAAAGATTTTCAAAGAAAAAACACCGGAAACTGCAATTTGTAATTTAGTTCTGTGTTATGCACTATTATGTATCATTTGTTCATTGTTCATTTAGAAGTAAAATAAAAACGTACGAGTGTATTTATTATTTCTTTTTTCTTTTTATAATCCTTAGTTACTTAATTGCCCATCTCTATTCAGCATATTGGATGCCCTAAATTCACACTATAATTTATTTTAACTATCTATAGACAGAAACCCACCCCCACTGTCCGCCCCCCCAAAAACAAGACGTAGATCCGCGCCTGCGTCAATCTCTTACAACCAACCCTAATATGAAATCTTTATATGTATGTGTGTGTGTAATATATGGCTTGCATTCGATAAACAGTATTGAAATGCAATTCTGTCAATTCTCTCAACGGAAAATTGTGATACAGCCGAGAATCGAACCCGGAACCTTACAACGTGAGATCAGGTGACACTATGGCACTGGGTCGTGCGAATAAAACATAATAAAGAATAAAAAATAATAAAGCAGTTTTGCAATTGCCTTAGAACAGTAGTTTTCAACGGATCCGCAAAGAACTAAATTTAGGTTCGCGAAGCTAAGTTCATGATCATGAGAAAAAACTCAACAGAAAACAAAGCGCGCAAGTTCATCGTTGTCAGATGGCCGCCACTCTGCCACTCGAGCGCGTAAAAGAGGTGAATTTGTCAAAAACGATAATTCTGAATAAGTGACATTAAAAGCACTGGTCTATAATAGAACCCATGACATGATCACCGCAAATATGCAAGAAAACATTTAAAGACATCTGTTAATGGCTGGTCAATGAATTGCACAGTTACTTCCCGGAATAAAAACAGACCGAATATAATGATACCCATAAGCTGATTCGCAATCTATTTGGTATTGCCGATGAAGTGGGTGCAGAAGAAATCCAAGAAGAGCTGATTGAATGAAAACTCAAAAATGATCCGCTCTGTAAGGATGCGTTTGAATCAGTTTCTTTTGAATTCTAGTGTAATAAAGCAATTTCATATCCTACAGTTAGGAGATTCACCGTAACCCTTCAAGACAGTAACGTCCCGAATCGGGTACGATGTATGAGGGGGGGACCCAAAAGTAATGGGAATTGGGCTGCGGTGGGAAGGGAGAGTGGGGGAACCCATTGTTCGACCAGGTGTCCGTTACGGTCACTCCACCTGAGTCAGTGTGCGAAGTTGTGTCACTGTGAGTGCATCGGTTCGTCCTTGAGAGTTTTTTTCGTAAAACAATTTTTTCAATTTCGGCGAAAACATGATGGCAGATTGTCGAGAGCAGCGCGCAGCTGTGAAAATTTGTTTCTTGTTGGGGAAATCGGCCGCGGAAACTATTATAATGCTTAAGACTGCTTATGGGGATGCTGCCCTAAGTAAAAGCAGAGTCTATGAGTGGTTTTCACATTTTAAAAATGGAATGTCAATTGATGACCAACCCCGTTCAGGACGCCCCTCAACGGCAAGAAGTGACGAAAACATCGACAAAATCAATGCCCTCGTTTGCGAAGATTGTCGCCGAACCATTGATCAACTCTGTGAGATGTCTGGAATATCATGGAGTTCAATTCAGAGGATTTTATCCGAAGATTTGCACATGAGAAGGGTTGCACCCAAATTTGTCCCTCGCCTTCTCACAGACGAGCAAAAGGATCGTCGACTTCAGGCATGTTTTGACCTTCAAAATCAGTTCAAAGAGGACCCTGATTTTTTTTCCAAGGCGATTACTGGTGATGAATCGTGGATCTATGGATACGACCCCGAAACAAAGCTGCAATCAAGCCAGTGGAAGACAAGTGGCTCTCCTCGTCCCAAAAAAGCTCGCCAAGTGAAGTCAAACATCAAGACAATGATTATTTGTTTCTTCGATTGCAGAGGTATTGTGAACGTGGAGTTTGTTCCCCCCGGTCAAACTGTCAACCAGGAGTTCTACTTGGAGGTTTTGAAAATATTGAGGGAGTGTATCCGGAAAAAAAGCGGAGATCTTTGACGCATAGGCGACTGGTTCTTCCATCATGATAACGCGCTGGACCACACCGTCCTCTCCGTAAAGCAGTTTTTGACCAAAAATGGCATGACACCGATTGGTCAACCCCCCCCCCCCACTCACCGGATCTAGCCCCTTGTGAATTCTTTTTGTTTCCCAGACTCAAAAGGGACATGAAAGGAAAGCGTTTTGCCACTGTGGAGGAGGTAAAACAAAAATTGCTGAAAGGCATAAAGAACATCGCGATAAGTGAATTCAAAAACTGTTTTGAACAATAGAATGATTGTTTGAAGAAGTGCGTTATGGTCAATGGAGATTACTTTGAAGGTGATCAAAATTTGGTGTAAAAATATTAAGAAATAAAGAGCGCGGCGCGATAAACCGCTCTCTTAACGAAATGAATTTACCCCCTGTTAGATAGGTGTGAGAAAGACGGATAAATACTGTATTGTACGATTATTCAGTCTACTTCTCGCAGTCTAGAATCCCTAATATAATTGTTAGTATTCTGGGGGCACTTAGTCGAGTGCTGCCATTGCTCGGATCTGTGTTTCTCTTCGGAGTTATGTATGACAATAAATAAAACGAACTAATAGATTTGGTAAAGCATGTAATAACGTACACAAATGTGTTTACAATTTCTAGATAGGGTTTCGTATTTTGAGATAAAACGTTGATATCGCTGAATAAGTGAGATTTTTTTCCGTTCTCCAACTTTCTAATAATTATTCATAATTATCTAATTGTTTAACAAAATGAGGTTTTAATGTTTTATATTTCAATTTTTAATGCGATCATTTTACAATTCTTCTTTTCATGATCCATCAAGTAGCTTCTTTCTTATGATCGTTTTTCTAAAGTACATATTTTTGACCTTCAACTCTCAGAAATGACAGGTGACTGCCAAGATTTACACCCGCCGCTTGAAGGGTTAAGTATCTTATACCTACTTCACAACTTATTAATGCAAAGAAGGTTATCCACTTTGCTTATAATTAAAAAGAAAAGCAGAAATCCATCGGAATCAAGTTACGATATTCTAGTAGTTCTGAGCAACAGTATCAAACTCAGAATTGCCCAATTTGTAAAAAGGATGCAAGCTCGGAAACCACTTACTTGCAACAAACAGAGTTATCAACTACAACGGACGAACCCGTCACCTCAGGAAGTTTTAACGATTAGTCGTTCTATCTAGCCGTGAAGTGAGCGCATAAGACTTGGACAAAACAGTCCACCGTCAAGCGCCGCCACATGCCAGTAAGAGACTAACGCCTTAACCGAGAGATAACCAGGTGTGTTACCCAGCGGGCTTACACTCACGCCCTTACTTCCAATTGCGACTAAATTACTCCGGCCTCTCGCTTACGAAGCGGTGAAACGGTGTATACCGAATCTATCGCGGACCACGGCATCCTTTGCCCGGCTGTTCACCCAGGATCGGGTAGCCGATGGTCATTTCAAGAGCAGTCGCCGTAAGGTCCGCAACCAACCCCGCTGTATAGGAAACACTACTGCTCGCAACCACCCCCACTCTATAGGAAACAGACTCCCCTGACTGTTAGTCAGAGTGCACAATCGATTGGCTTACGCCGCATGGTGCGCAGACCGTCCAGGAGCGCCAGAAAGTTGACTCCTAGGGGAAACTAGCCCTAAGACCAGTCCTGCCCGCGCTCGCACTTCATGCTCGGATGCCGCCGGATGGGTGTTGACCCGTGAGTGTGACCAACCCTGAACAGAATGGGTCTTCGTGGCCAACTTAGCAAAGGCCCATTAGCTCCCTAACTTACTTACTTGCAACAGTCAGCTTCATAGTGCCGACGAGTTCCCTCGTACCAGACTGGGGCGGGACGGTGCATTTCACTAAACCATTGTTCTTCTCCTGTGCCCTGTCGATCGTTGCTCCACATTCACCATTCTGGAAATATGACATAAGTTAAGTAGGTGTGTGTACCTAATGAATGAATATACCTGGGTGAGTTTTATAAAAGGACCACTATGACATTTCAAAAAGAGATGGACCAGAGGGAGAGACGGACCATCTTAATTTCTCCCAAACTACAAATATTTTTATAAAACTTTAAACACTGATGTGGTTCTGTCAATCTAGTTGCAAATGTACATAACAAAAGACTGCCATATTTTCAACCAGTATATGTATATGTATACAGCTTTTCTAAAGCTTACAAAAGTTGCACCTTATACTTTTACTTTATACTTTTATACAGCTTAGCTATTATAAAATAAAATTTTGCACTAGCTTAGCTAGCTCAGGTAATAAGCTTGCATAAAATAAATTGTTACACTAGCTTAGGTAGCTCAGGTAATAAGCTTGTAAAAAATAAAATGTTACACTAGCTTAGGTAGATCAGGTAATAAGTTTGTATAAAATGAAATGTTACACTAGCTTAGGTAGCAAAGGGAATAAGCTTGTATAAAATAAAATGTTACACTAGCTTAGGTAGCTCAGGTAGAAAGTTTGTATAAAATAAAATGTTACACTAGCTTAGGTAGCTCAGGTTATAAGCTTGTATAAAATAAAATGTTACACTAGCTTAGGTAGCTCAGGTAATAAGCTTGTACAAAATAAAATGTTGCACTAGCTTAGGTAGCTCAGGTAATAAGCTTGTATAAAATAAAATACTACACTTGTAATCAGCTTTCATTTGGTATATGTGGTATATTCACTCTCATGAGTGGGTACGAAATTGCCCATTTTTTTATATGGATGAAACTGTTCTTTCTTAAAAAATAACTTTTGGTTGATTCAGTTTCCCACTGGAATTAAATCATCCAGAGATACAGTATTGTTATTATTTTATTTTTATTGTTTATGCTTTTTTATTCAGGAAATTCACAATAAAAGCTTAAGCTTTTATACACTATACATACATCGCAGAAAATGACCCATAACAAGATTTAACAAGAGGTGTGTATTTATTAATGTCAGATGTCGCTCCACTAAGCTATGCTTGTGCTAGAGCGGACATTACACTGCATTAGATATTTAATCCAATTGAAATAATAAATTTATATTACATATTAGGTATAGGATAAATATTGGATATTTATATCGATATAAATATATGTATATATATAGATTTATGGATATAAACATACACATAGAAAACTATATATATAAAATATTATAATATATAAATACAAGATCTAGGATACACATGAGATGATGAATAGTCGAGATAAAAAAAATATACAAAAAAGTCAACATTAAAAAAAATAAAAAGATATTCGTAATCGAAACAGTCTTGTTTAAAAATAGTCTAGATTGCCTATAATAAATATTAGTTCATAATGTCAAGAGAAGGTCAGAAAATTATTGGTTTGGATCTCTATATAAATTGAATGAATGAATGAATGAATGAATGAATGAATCTCTTTATTGCACAATAAAAATAAGGTACAATGGCGGACTTATTGCTACACTACAGCAATATCTTCCCAACCAAGGTCATTATAGAGGTCAACCAATTATAGAGGTCATACAAATTTAATACGAAATTATCTATTTTAAAACTGAATAATATCCCTTGAAGGTCTGACAACGATGACCTTAATAATAAAAAACATCAGTTTTTGAGATACTGGCACTTACATCACTGGCAGCTTACATGAGTTTTTCTAGTGCCACAGCTACAAAATTAGATATTCCAAGATTCAATTTTTTGCTACTCAACCCTGAATAACCCTACTCTTGATCACAGTCCAACTAAAACTAATAGTGCTAATACTTTTGAAAAAAAAACTTTTTTCTCAAAATTATGATTTTTTTTATTATTAGCTAACGACAATTCTAACCGTAAAAAAGGTACAACGCTAACCTGGTTAGTGTTTTTAGTACATTTCGTTTTTATTGTAGTTTTTACTATGGTATAACATTTGCTTGGTGTTACTTTAGAAATAAAGATAATTCTATTTTACTGCAAAAAGGGCTGGTTGTATTTTTCTTGTGAAAAATCTTTCAAATGTAGGTCTAGCGGAGGATTCTCCACATAATACAAGTTGACAGTGTTAACAATCAATATATCCTAAAGCGACTGAGCAAAAAACACAGCATTATCCGCAAACTTGAATACTTTGCTCGTGTAACACGACATCCAATTGATAAAACTTCTAGAATTTCAGTATCAAGGCAAGATAACCCGAATAAGATGCCAAAGATGAAGAACATCTCGACTATAGAATATATGAAAATAGTTGATATAAGAATGGTAGCCAACAACGCTGCAGCCATCATAATAGCCTACGTTTAATCAGACGGAGATTGGTTAGTACCTGTAGTCCTGATCCGTAGTACATAACGCCATTCTCCCCTTCGCCTGGTTTGAGAATGTATGACTGGTGACCGGGGATCTCCACTCTGTAAATAAACAATAAAGTCACTCCTCAAATAAACAATAAAGTCTGGTAGCACGCTTCGAAGCAAGTATAAAAGTACTTTCTTCCTTAATAATTTTTGTATAAAACCCCGACTTAAAATGAGTCCCACTCCCTAATTGACCAGCAAAACAGATAAGATCTATAAGCTTGTATAACTTAAGAACAAGCAAATCGATTTCGAAAAAGCTACCTGTGATCTGCCGCTACTACTTTTAATTTGGAGAGCTGATGAAGCATTTTTCGCAGAAGATAGAACATGTCACGGAAAATACATGTTACTGAAAATATCACGAAAGGAGGGGGGAGGGAGGGGAATGGGAGGGGGGTAAGGGGAGGGGGTTGAGGGCAGGGGGTGGGGGTTGAGGGAATTAAGGAGGAGTAAGTGGAGGGGAGGAGAGGGGCGTGAGAGTGAGGGGGAAGGTTTGGTTGATTGGGGAGGGGGGTGAAGGGGGAGAATGGGAGGGGGGTGTAGGGGGAGAATGGGTGGGGGTAAAGGGGAGAAGGGGTGGGGGGTGTAGGGGGAGAAGGGGTGGGGGGTGTAGGGGAGAATGGGTAGGGTTATAGAGGGAGAAGGGGTGGGGGGTGTAGGGGAGTGGGGGGGTTTGAGGGAGGGAGAGGGTGGTGGGATTTGGGGGGTGTTAAGGGAGTTTACCGCGCGAGGGAAGGGGGGGAGGGGGGGAGGGGGTTGCTGCCTGCTGGGAAAGTTTAGGGGTTACACAACCGATTTTTTTTAATATCATGAACAATTATCTCATTGATATTTATAGTTTTAAGTATCTAATAAGATTATTATAAATTTTGCGGTGAGTATCTTCAGAAGCAATGTTTAAAATTATTTTATTCTTAAGCGGCTATCTACTAAAACATTTTATCGATTCCGTAATCACTGGATGTGTTCTTTGGATTGCATAATTAAATTATGTCATATCATGTATCCAAAGATTACGTAATCAACCGAATTTGCGAAAACTGTGAAGAATCGTGAACCCAGCGTTTGTAAAGTGCTTTTAAAAATGTACTTTATTAATTGGTAATTACAAAATCTTAAACTCTTTGGTTTATTTTATAAATCCCAATCTTCAGACCGCAGCGCTTGCAGGAACAGGCCCGGGCGACTCAATCGCAGAGGAGCGCGTGGAGTATCTACGTACATCGCGGTTGCAGGGGGGGGGGGGGTATCTTCGGCGTGGCACTGCGGTATTTCCGTGCAGGTTTAGACCAAAAAAAATGCGATGCTGTGATCAAACTTGATTACGTAATCAGAACGGGCACTCCCCCCCCCCCCCCACGTAATCAAGCGTAAGCCTTAGCTCCAACCCCCCTACCCTCGGTGATTACGTGATATATGGATGGTCCCTAACTGTATAGCCAGACGCTGCAAGAGGCTGTAATAGAAAACACCGGCACAGGATCTCATATTTGAAAATAATGCAAATTTTCAACTTTACCATGGTTGCACAAACGAAAATATTCCAGCAAAAGCAAACGATGGAAAGACAAATAAATAGCTGATTCTTAAAAAAATAAGAACATGGCCTTAAATTAAAATTTATTTGAATTTGAAATTCCAACTCAATCCAAGTTATCCAAGTTCAAAGTGGCCAGTGTAAAAAAAAGCAATTACATAGATAAGCAGCCAATAAAAGTTTGAAGACCTTTAGAAATCAATTACTTAAGAACAGTAGATTTCAAACCTGCAGTGTCCAAGCGCGTATCCAACTCGACAAAGGATTGAGACATTTTGACCTGGTAGTACTGCAATCTCACGGGGCGTTACGTCTATGGCTTGACCTGGAATACAAAGAAAAGTCTTCATTAATTATAGTTATTCCGCCACATCCTGGTCTCGGGAGTTTAAGGCCCCGGGAGTTTAACCTCGGGAGTTTACCACATCGGGAGTTTAATCCTAATTATGTTTCATAGCATATTTATTAAAGGCTTTCAACTGCTTAGGATGGAAACTGTGGAAAGTCTTGCTAGAATTGAAGGTTCTTCAAGTTCACACGAATTCAGAGCTCGAGACAAACGATTGTATAGTCTAAAACAGCGTTTCTCAAAGTGGGGTACGGGTTCGCCAGTTGATCGTAGGGGGTTAGCGACAAGATTTACGCGATCGCGACATGATTGGCAACTGACTGGCTGGCGGCGACACATGATGGCGCTACAGGATTTATTGCTGGTTTGTTGCTTGTTTGCTCGTACTGATTAATTCACTTTAAGGATGCCGGTTATTTAAAATTCACCCTGTATAATAATTACCACTGATACGTCAACAACTGATATAAGGAAAGCTTGAGAATGCAATTAACATGATCAAAATACAATTAAAAATAGTAACTAACGAAACACGATGAAATACGTTAATCTAGAAGGCAATAGTAATAAAATATGTTTTATCTAGTTACTAGGGGAAGGGGGCTAAGGAAGCCACAATAATATTTGAGAAACTATCAAAAACATCGCGATAAAATACCCCCCCCCCCCCCGCCTTTCCTTATCGGATAGACGGATAGTTAGAAGTGAGAATAGCAGTCATGATCGTCTAAACGCGACACTCAAAGAAGATGCGTATGCTAATACGTTAAAATGCAAGTCTTAGGCTTTCGCGCTACAAGACACAATTCACGACTGGCAGTCAGCTTATAACAACAGAAAGGTTACGACTTATGTATGAGTGTAGTTCTGTCGCACGTCAATAGATGGCGCTGTGGTCGATGTAAAGGGTAATGTCGATCGTTCGAATACGAACAATGTACTTCGTGTTATACTTGAGAAATGATAGCTGCTTTCCAATATCGGCTACTCGCGGGAAGACAATGAAAAATCATACCATGGCTGCGAATGCAAACAGTCCAGGCGCGGCCTTCTAGGCTAGGGAAGCGGGAATCGCAGTCATAGTCGCCTACGTAAGGTGCTAGATATAGAAGATCATTACGGCATTTTCGCAAGAATGAGTTTAATGATTGTGTGCATTAAGCTAAGAATTGGGTTAGTGAGACCTCCTCAATTACGAACAATTAACCCGGCTTAAGTCGGAGTGTTAGTACTCGTCATTGGGTACGTAACCGCTTTGAGAATGTCCGTAATGCTAATTATAATGTAATGGTACGTAATTTTATTCAACTCTTTAATGTTTTGAACAACGAAAGTTATTGCATAAAGGCGGTGGACTTATCATCACAGAGATTGTCGATCTTCCATAAAAGTCTGAGCCCGAAAAAATGTATGCACAAGAGGGGGACGAAATGTATGTATGTACATACGAAACTTAGAAACCAAGCAGATCACGAGAATTCTTCAAGATCAAGATCAGTTTACTAAAAATTCCGTGTCATAATACTGATTTCTAATGTAGCTCCTTCTGTGTCCATGTTACAAGACTCTGGAACTATCTCATGGCAAATATACAAAACTCGCTTTCTTTACTATCATTTAAAACTCACCTCAAAGATTACTTACTACCTTTCTAAGAAGTAACCAGTTATCCCCTTTCTCTCCTCCTCCTCTCCCAATTTCCTCTCCCCGGACATTCTTAGTTTTAAATACCTTTACTGGTCTGTATTTTATGCGGAAAAATGTAATAATTTTTATTTCCACAATGCGCGCATGTACCACTGTGATTAGGTTAGTTGTAAGATATTGCCATGTGGCAATAAGCTCGCCTTTTACTTTCCTGTTTAAAAGTATTGTGGACGCACTTCTGTGTGTCTGCTGTGTGTATTCTCCAACGATAGCGCCGAAATGCTTCACCCGATTGAGCTGAAATTTGGCATGCCGGCATCATTTGGTCATGGCATGAGCTGAAAAGATTGTGGTTGCAATCCATCCACCCAGGGTTGGCTCCCGACGAGGGAACTCCTCAACGGTCAACAGCAGAGACCCAAAATTTTGTATACGAGTTTTCGATTTCGTTTTGGATAGTTTTCGATTTCGATTTCGCTTTTGGTGTCGTTTTCGGTTTCGGTTTAGATTTCGATTTTTATTTCGATTTAAATTCCGTTTTCGATTTCAATTTTGATTTCAAATTCATCATAATCATCATCACCAATTCAAATTCAAATTCAAAATTCTTTGTTAATCTGTTAATCTATAATGTTACATAAATTTTTAAATGCAAAGTCATCCTAACTAGGCCTAGCCTGTACTAAGGTAGGCTTAATATAAAAGAAGGTAGAGTGGTTTTCGTAACTTGCTGTATATTATTATGATAAATAGGGGGAGGGGGGGAGGTTAAAGGGTGGCGCTAGGTTTGAAGGGGGGGGGGGTGGTGGTAGAATTTATCAAATGAATATTCAGATGAATTAAGTTCCTGGTTACTTGACAGAAAAGTCTTAGGGTGACACAACCGATTTTTTGTATCGCAATTAAGTGCAAATAAAGAGTATATTATTATTAATAATCTTACCATACGTCAAGGGCACAAAGTCGATATAAAAAGGATCTGCCAATAAAACCGACCCAAAATATAGCTCGACCTCTGAGGCCTGTGAAGGATATAATACCACTGTAAATCCCGGGCACAACACGAGGGGTTTGCAGTGGCATTTTTTTAATTTTTTATTTATTTAGAGTAGGTATTACAAAATTTAACTATTACATTTTACCATGTCACACTGTATGTAAATGAGGCAATAGCAGAAAACTGATTCTTATTGTGACTGAGACATGGTTATGACCGAAAGTCGCCTAACTAGGCCTGAGCCTGTTCTAAGGCAGACTTGAGCAACATCCCTCACAGGCCTCAGACATCGAGCTATATTTTAAGTACGTTTTATTGGCAGATCGTTTTTATATCGAATTTGTTTTAATCATCTTACATATTCGAGATGTGACGTCCTTAACGTATGGTAGGAATTCAGTATACTGTGTCTCGGGTAGGACTCTGGCCTTAGGGCTAGTTTCCCCTAGGAGTCAATCTTCTGGCGCTCCTGGACGGTCTGCGCATGGTGCGGCGTAAGCCGACGCGTGTCGTAATCTATATTAATATTTCCTACAAAAAAGCTTACAAAAAAGTCAGCGACAGCATATGTCTAACTTTTATATTTAAGTCACAAAAAGTAGTATTTTATATTAAAAAAATAATTTAAATCGCTAGATCATGTTTATTGGTCATATTATCAACAATTATGAATTATTATCAAAATAAGTAAATTTATCGTTTCAAGTGTTTAAAACAAAAGACTTTTCCCTTTTACTGTATATAATTTCCCTTTTACTGCATAAATAGTTAAAGAGATATTACGCTCACAAATAAGACACTCACAAGACAAATAACGGTATTATAGTCAAATTGGCATGCAAATACATATGCAGTAAAAATATAACCCTTCTTTTGGCAGTCAGGAAATAAATCATAGCACTCATTACTAACCGAACTACACTCATAATTTCATCACAGGTGAAAAGTTTTTCCGCCCAACGAAGTGGGCACGGGTCAGCTTATAACTTTTGAACGAATTGGAATTTTGTTTCGAAATTTCAGGAGTATATTTTTGAATAGTTGTACAAGCGACTGCAGAAGCAAAAAATATTTTTGTGAAGCCTCTACACCTATTTCCCCCCTTAATCATTTCAGGTCGCGGTTTTGGAAAGGTTAGATACTGCTGCCATAGGACAATATCATATAGCGGGAGCTCGTTAACATTCACCACATTATTCCACATCCTGAATCTGAATACGCCTAGAGTCTAGCTAGAGCTAGTCATTGAGACGTATAGCCGCGCTGAGCTACGCTGCAGGCGAAATTAGATGCTCGAGAATTCATCAGCATATTGTATGCGCTCGAGGCGGGCGATTATTGCGTTGAAATTTCAAGCAAGAAGTTCACTGAATTGAAAATTAATTAATTTGTAATTCACAATATTCTTTCTACTTTGTATTGTGATATTACACAATGGGCGGGTTTATAATCATACGACAATGTCTAACAACTATCCCTACTACGAAGTGTTTATAAGAATGTGTGCGTTTAACATGTGTGTAAGTGTGTGTCTTGTTATTGCATTCGATCGACAAAATTCAAATGCAACGCGTTAATTTGATCCCAGCGGAAAGTGGTAAACCAGCCAGGAATCGAACCCAGAACCTTACACTGTAAGATCAGGCGACCTAACCACTGTTAGGTTCTTTTTTATTTTAACACGCTTTTATTAGGTCGACCTGTATGTAACTATGTAATGGAATCTAAGGTAACTAATTTAACCATCTTCCAAGGATTGTAGCGTCATGAAAATTGGCAGCTGTATGTAGTTCTGATGACAATACAATAATAAGGTACTGTCGAATTGATGTGATTATGGAGTCGGAAGATATGAACTGGAACTTCATGATGGAACATCGTATCATAGCTGTGTTTGGACTTGTTAGAAAAGTCTTCGAATGAACTTTGACCACGATTAGGTTTCAAGGTCTGACGATGAAGCCGGAAGATAGGCACTGGCATTCCATGATGGAATATTTTTTTGGTTTGGTAGTGTTTTTTTTTGTTCCTAGACCCTGTCACATTTACTTGGGGTCGGTCTTTCTTGTTCCTCTCCTCCACTAAGCACGATATTATGCTGTATCGGCGTCGAGTTGAGCTTCTCTCAGGTCTCTTTCGATCGTCGTCAACCAGGTGGCGGCTGGTCTTCCACGGCAAGTTTCGTCATTGGCAGGTCAAGGACAAGCTTCACCATGTGATCATCTGGGCCTCGCTGGACGTGAGTGACCGTACAATCGTAGACGTCTTTTTTTGACTTAAGCATTATCGGAGCACAATTATCGGAGCGACTTTAATAATAATAATAATAATAAACTCTTTATTTGCACTTAATTAGTATACAAAAAGGCGAGCTTATTGCCACATGGCAATGTCTTACAACTAATCTAAACACAGTGGTACATGCGCGCATTGTGAAAATAAGATTATTACATAACATACAGACAAGTGGAAGAATTTAAATCTAATAATGCCCGAGGAGAGGAAATTAGGAGAGGAAGAGGAGAGAAAGGGAAGAACTGGTTACTTCTTAGAAAGGTAGTAATCCTTAAGGTGAGTCTTAATCGATGGTAAAGAAGGCAAGTTTCGTATATTTGCAGGGAGATCGTTCCAGAGTCTTGCACCATGGACACAGAAAGAATAGGAATAGACATCACTATTATGACTCGGAATTTTCGATAAACTGTCAGAGCCTGACCAAAGTACGAGACCGTGGGAACTTAGTGGTTCAAAAAGCTCGTGGAGATAGGATGGTGTTAATTGGGAGAGTACACGATAGAGGAGAGCAAGTATATGAACATTTCTTCTTTGGCGTACTGGCAACCACTTTAACTGTGCCCTATAGTCGGACACGTGATCATACTTACGTATACCGAAGATGAATCGTATGCATACATATTGCAAAAGTTCAAGTTTGTCGAGCAGTTCCTCTGATAAATCGAGATAAGCCACATCTGCATAGTCAAGGAAAGATAAGAGGAGAGACTGTGCAAGAGATTTGTTTGTGTCAATAGGAAGAAATCTTGTGAGTGTTTGCAGAGGGTGAAAACTAGCAAATATTTTACGACTTACCTCGTCCACGTGTGGTTGCCAGGAGAAATGTTCATCGATAATTAGACCAAGATCTTTCACTTTTTTCGACAATGGTATGGTGATATCGTTTAATACTTCCCCTTATGCTTGTCAGGAAAGTGTTACTTTGAGATATTTCAATTCTAAGATTCAGACCCTCACAACTTTCCCCAAATAACTTCAAGCATGTTAAAATATACAAATTCTTGCTTTGTCCTAAAATGAGCACACGTTTTTTCATGTTTCAAATAAATAAAGTAAGTTCTTCCTTTTACTAATTGATAATTCAGGGTTGGCAAAAACCCGGGTTTTATCAAAAAATATCTGCCCACTGGGTTATTTCGGGTTTTTTCGTGCTTTTTCGGGGAATTTTGGGTTTTTTTGGAGTTAATGGAATTTTAAATGAATATATTTTAATTTTACATAAAATTTTATTTTATTACCATTTTATTGCATTTTTTCTCCCAATCCAAATCTATTTACTACTAAATAAAGTTGTAACTACTATGAAGGTCATTCCCCTGAAAATCGTTATTGTCAGTTGTCAGGGAGAACCCCTTTATTTTCACAGCGGTTGTTTATCTCGAATTATCACAAATATGTTGAAATTCGCATGGATATCGAAGCTAATCCTGACCCGCAAATACAGTTCGATGTAGGGGCAGCTCGTGTGCTTGACAATGTTGGGCTTCATACACAAGCCATCCATTTTCAGAAGCAATTGAAGGAAGTTTCCGTGGCGCTGGACAAACTACAGGCTGACGATACGACTATATCTGATGCAGTTGAAGTATGGCTTGATCTGATGGAAAGTCATGAACTTGAACCCTACAGGACGGCCATAAGTGCGAGGTTCAATGATGCGATGCAACCTTTTCACTTCTTGGCAAATATGATGGATCCGCGATACTACGGTCGGTGCCTGAAACCAGATGAAGAGAAAATGGCCGAAGAAGGCTTGTCACAAATATATCCTTTTTTCTTTTTGATGAAATAAAATATAAATGCTATATCCGTTTATTGATTTAATTATTATAATCAAGTATTTTTTCAAAAACCCACATTCGTCAAAAACCCTCGGGTTTTTTCAGGTGGGTTTTACCCAATTTAACCCAGTGGGTTTTTTCGGGTTGGGGAAAATCAAGCCAACCCTGATTGATATGCCATTTTCTTTTCGTTTGCAGAACATCTTTAAGACGGAAAATGGCTGTGATACACAGTTTCAGCGTTTCTTAGTGTAATACCATAGTTCAATAAAAATCACACATTTTGGCATCAAAAAGAGTGACAATACATGTCCTACTAATTTTTGACTAGGCATGGTGGGCTATAATCCCCTTAAATTGTGTAGAGAAATGCTCCCCATGGCCTACGTTTTCAAGATGATTCGGGGCAAAGTTGACAATCGAAGGTTTGTCTCTATGTTCCGGATAACTATAATCGAGCTCGGTCATATACTCTATTTGCGGAGCCGAGGTCGATGGAGTCTTCTTATGCGTGCCTTGCGACACATATGTTCGGCAGCATCAGACCTGGGCATTTTTACAGCGAGCCCACATCTCTACAAGGTATGGGCATCGCGCTACCTGATTGTTTTTAATTGTTTTAATGTACTGTTACTTTTACTATTGTTAATGCCTCTACTTGCATATTTAATGCCTATTTAAAACATGAGTATGTACCTATAACAATAAAAAAAAATATTATGTTATATTACATCTCAACGAATTGAAACGTACTGTAATGTTTGTTGATTTATTGTTAAATAAAGAAATAAATATAGAAATAAATAATTACATGTTTTCCCTGTACATTTAATTTGAAATATCTATCTCTAACTTGCGCGGTTAAACTTTACATGATCGGCATCGGAAAGCCACTTTAGGTACTGTTGTATGCATTCGCGAGTCAGGTGGAGAAAATCATAGATAGGCTCGTGTATTCACAAAAAAATATGCTCCATTTGATTAGTGAATGAAAGCAGCGAGATATTCCGATTACTCGGTTACTGGTTTAAGAAAAAATGAGGCTTTCGAAATGTGGTTCTATTGGAGGATATTATAGACCGCGCCCAATTTCTCGGTACCTCGTCCACATGCTCAGGTCACAGGTATTGCATTTATTGAACACCAATGCATTGAAGCCAAAAAGGGATAAAAAAACCTTAAAAGGATTATGATTTCCATCTCTTTTTTTACCTACTTCAAAACAGGAGGAGGTTATTAATTCGGTTGTATTTTTTATATGTGTGTTACCTCAGAACTCCGTCATTGGAACTCCGTCAACTGATTAGGAAAATTATCTTTTCATTTGAAGGACATACTTCCAGATTGGTCGAAATTATAATGTCGCGATACAGTGGTTAATTATAGTTTCAGAGATAAAGTGGTTGTTTGTTTCTATGTTTGCTTGTTTATACTCTTTATTGTGAAATTTCACAATGGGCGTGTTTATTGTCATGCGACAATCTCTTCCAAACAACCCTACTATGAAGTGTTTATGTGTATGTGTGCGTGTAACATGCGTGGTGTATGCAGGGTTGGCAAAACCCCGGGTTTTATCAAAAAATATCTGCCCACTGGGATATTTCGGGTTTTTTCGGGGATTTTTGGGCTTTTTTGGGGAATTTCGGGTTTTTTCGGAGGTAATGAGAATTTTAAATTAATATATTTTAATTTTATTTTACTGCATTTTTTCTCCCAATCCAAATCTATTTACTACTGAATAAAGTTGTAACACTACCATGAAGGGAATTCCCTCGAAAATCGTTATTGTCAGTTGCCGGGGAGATCCCCTATATTTTCACAACAGAATAAGAGTTAACACTAACGACCGCTAGTGGCGCTGTTTCGGCGCGAAAGTATTGAGTAGTAGTGCAAACGATTTTAGAACTAAATAGTGTATATAGAAGAATCTCAAAAATCGAGCTTTTGTGAATAAAGTGAATCAAATAAATACATTGTATATAATAAAGTAATAAGTAGAACGTATTTTATAAATATTTAAATTAATTATCGTTCCCGAGCTTTTCTTCGACTGCGTGAAGAAAAGGCTTCCTGTCCAGAGAAAAAATGTCAAGGTCATTAAACCTGTTATTAAAAGAGGTGAGTAACCGTATCATAGTAGAGTTGCTGAAGTGGCTTGAATTGCATCTGGGCACGTGAAACAAACGAGAAACTCGGGTACTTCTAAGGGGCACTCTCAAGGAAATTCGCTCAGTTAAAGCTGGACAGTCTATTAAACCATGAAGGATGTCATATAGGAAATAAATGTCGGTTATGGTCCGTCTATTATTATATTAAGTGTGCGCTGTCAACTTAAACTATATGTTAGTACTTAATCCAGCTGCATGATTCAGCTACTCATCTGATCCAGCTGCATGATTTCTAAGTTCATCTATTACTTTAATGGAAGATGACATAACGGGACATACATCTGTCGCTTGGTTCTTAATGATTCCTTGCAGCTTGGGCTTGATGGCCTGTTTGTGTTTTCTTAAGTCGGATCAATTCACGGTTTAGGGCGCAGGGTGGTTAAAGGCGCACAGAGAAAATGACCTCATCCTGATTGGCATACGCCTGTATAATCAAATACGTGTAATAGCGTTTTTTTTTTACCTACAAGGCTGATGTCTTTTCGTGGAACCCGCCTTGTTGCCTATCGACAACATCTTCTAGGTGGGCATTACTAGGTGGGCAAATACTTAGCTCCAAGGCTCTATAATAATATAGAAATTACGATACAAAATTTAGTTAACATGGTAGCATTTAAAAAAAGCAATAAAAAAGTGATTGATTGTTAAAGGACCACTCTATGATAAAACGGAATTTCACAGAATTTTTGATTAGGTAAAATTAATAAATAAAATGCAAATACTTAGATTTTCTTTTTTTAAATTATTTATAAATATAATAGACGTATATGTGAGGTTTAACCCTTGGAGTAAATGGGTATTTTCATGGATGCATCTGTCTCTTTTGCAGGATTTTCGGCGACATCGACCTTAAAGTACTATAACTACGAAACTACTACACCAATCATAAAAAGAACAACTGCACAATGATTGCATTGAAATTTCGAATATAGAATATTGAAATATCATTTTGTAAAACAATTAGATAATTATGAATAAATATGAGAACGTCAAAGAAGTGAAAAAAAATGCGGAGCCAGATCTGGTCGTATCATACTCAACGGATAATTGTTTCAGAACCAGATTTGGTCGTATCATACTCAAGGGGTTAAGACTAAAGGTATTTCAATTTAATTTATTTGTGTACATTTTGTGTATATTAGTATTTTATATTAGTATGTATATTTATTTTAAATAAATATTTATTGTATTTATACTAAATATTGGTGTTGGGTTTAATAATAATTTCTTACTACTATATTTTTATATTTTTTTTGTATGTTGGTATAACTCTTTGTGCTTGTGTATATGTATTATGCAAGAATGAATGTTTTGAACTTTGTACCAATAATAATTATATAACCGAACGTCATACATGTCAGCTCGCAATATGCTAAGTCAAATATCAGCATCCCTAGGTACGGGCGTTCTTGCTCAGTTAGGTATGCGATGAGCCAACGGCTATGGGTTCAACTGGTTTTTCCTGCACGTTTTATTGTGCTGTATACCGAATATCATAGCCATTCGTCTGTAAATCATGTTGTTTAAAATAAAAAAATAATAAAATTAAATTATTTATAGCATCACACAGTCAAACACTCAGGCGGTCACTCATCCCAGTATTCACCGCGCCCGACACTGCTTAAGAGCCCTATCACATATTTTTTCCAGAAAGGCAAGAAAAGTGGATTTTTGGCGTTCTAATTCCAAGAAATGAAGAGATTTCTACAAACTTTAATTACTGAATTACCTGGACCATTTCTTGATGTTGACCATAGCGGCCTTTAATTTTAGATATAACGAATATTATTTACTTATTCAGCCCATTTTCCGAAAGTCGTTATTCGTAAAACGCTCGGAAGGCAAACTTTGAGCTCCTTAATACAGTAATATCACTACAACGAAAACCGTATACTATTTTTTTTTATGTCCGTCATGTATTCTTGATGTACACTACGGCTTTATTTTTTCGTTTTTTGACCACATATCCAAGGTATACATTACTTACAATTACACAAAATTAAAAAAAAATCTTCCTGTATCATTCTAATTTTCTCAGAAATAAAATAAGATTCTTATATAATACTTATACTATATTAAAGTTCACTCTTTTAGCAATACGACATAATATAAATTATTGTCATTAGAAAGGAGAAAACACTGCAAAAAACAATTAGAAATTGTGTATATATTTGCTTGCGCAAGAGAAGAGCGCTCAGTGCCGCGGTTTTCTCCCAGGGTTGAATAGTTATTTATTTATTTATTTATTTATTTATCCTATCTTTTATAGTTACATCCAAAAAAAAATGCGTTCATTTTTTCAACTCATTTTAAAAGAATACCTACGCTATTTTGTAATAAGGCTCTTAACTTCGGTATCAACGAGGAGAACCGGTGTCAACGCGGCTACGGACGCTAAAGCGAGGTACCGAGAAATTCAGCGCGGCTTATGGCTTGATATGTTTCACCCTGTCGAAGACTGTTACTTGGTTTGAGATAGCCTATCTTGTGTTTTCTTTGTCAAGGTACAGTGCCGCGAGCGCCACCATATTCGATGCACTCGCATCGCAAGCTCCATATTAAGCGTATTGCATTACTGCACTAAGTGCACTATTCTCGCTCGGCTGAGAGCTCGGCTTACTCGAGCAGCCATATTGCCAAAATGGCGATATCCATTACGTATGTTTACTGTTTACCAACAGAAAACGTTGCTGGAACGACATGGGAGCTAATGGGCCCTTGCTGAGTTGGCCAGGAAGACCCATTCTGTTCAGGGTTGGTCATACTCACGGGTCAACACCCATCCGGCGGCCTCCTCACATGAAGTGTGAGCCTGGGTAGGACTCTGGCCTTAGGGCTAGTTTCCCCTAGGAATCAAGCTTCTGGCGCTCCTAGACGGTCTGTGCACCGTGCGGGGAAGCAGTACTGTTTCCTATAGAGCGGGGGTGTCGCGGACCTTACGGCGACTGCTCTTAAAACGACCATCGGCTACCCGATCCTGGGTGAACAGCCAGGCAAAGGATGCCGTGGTCGGCGATAGAATCGGTATACACCGTTTCACCGCTTCGTAAGGGAGAGGACCGCGCAAGCGACCTCGAACTCGTAACCAATCGAGAGACTGGAGTAATCTGGTCGCAATTGGAAGTAAGGGCGTGAGTGTAATCCCGCTGGGTAATCGCTATCTCGCGGTTAAGGCGTTGGCCTCTTACGGGTTTGTGGCGGAGCTTGACTGTGAACTGTTTTGTTCAAGTCTTCTGCGCTCACTCCAGGGAGATGGAACGACCGATCGTTAAAACTTCCTGAGGTGACGGGCTCGCCCGCTGTAGTCGACAACCCTAGTTGCTGGAACGACATTCGACGATATATTACGCGAATCGCGTCCAACAAATAAATAATTTAAAAAATTAAAAAACACGACTGCCTATTACAAAAACCTTGGACCTTGTCCAAGGCCCGTGACGACTTCCACTGGGTAATTTTCCTTTAGCGGGGCTTCTAGTAAGCCGGGTCTATTAACCCGGCTTACTGAGTGTGACTTTTTATATTTTAATATCATGTTATGATATTGGGCCCGATTGCGGTTCTTCGTGAACTAAAATAGGAACTTAGTTCATACGTACGTATCGGAGCAATACGTTAGAACGGAATATGAAATGAACTATCGTCGATTTTCCCGCACCAAAACTACCCGTCGAACTTATAGACGCCCGAATAAGATTGAACACATTTCGTGCGGTGTTAGATTTAGCTGCTTTATCTCCGGTGGGTAGTTTTAATGGGGAAAAGTGACAACCAGTCATTCCACATTCCGCTCTGGCGTACTGCTCTGTCTCACTCACATGAAGTAATTTCCGAATTTAGTTCAAGAGAAACGTAATTGAGTCCATTATTTTATCAATATTATGAATAATTTTATTTATTTTATGTAATGAGGTAAATAAATCTATTAATTTCTTAACGTGGCTTTCTTATCCCTTTCCTCGAAATTTATTTTTTGTATTTTCTTTTTATTTTGCACTGTAACAATATGTCTAGTTTAATCGTGAAAACTTTTAATTGGCCTTAGGTTTGCATACTATTAAGTTTTCAGGAAAATAAAAAAATAAGATAAAAGGAAATCAATCAGCTTTTTCTGGTTCTCGACTATGTAGGTTATTCGACTATGGAATAACCTCCCGGTAGACTTAAAAGAGGCGAAAGGATTAACAAGTAAATACTTGTATATTAAAAGGAATAAAAAACACGACTACCGCTACTAAGAGTGAACTACTATATTTATATTTATTTAGGTTATATTTTTGGTTTATGTATTTATCCATATAGATAGTTAAGGTTTGGACAGTGATATTTGGACACTCGGGATGACATAACGATTCTAACCATACCAGATATTTCTAAATCGGATCGAAGGTTTAGAAGTTATGGTGGAATAAAGAAACGGAAAACATACATAGATGAACCCTGACCATATTACACTCCTTTTTCGTTAGGCACTCGTGTGAAAAAGGCCTGCTTCTGAGCGAGTGTGAATGTTGTATTATAATTTGTACAACAAACAGAAAGTTTTTCAAGTGTAGTAGGACCATATATTTTCAATTTATTATTTATAGGACCATATAATTTCATAATTTATGGCAAATCAATTTCTCGGCGACTCAAACTGTAGTTTTAAGTATCTAATACGACTATTATCAATTATGTGGTGAGTATCTTAAGAAACATTTAGTATCGATTTTTAAAGTTATTTAAACATTAACCAGCTATCCAAAGTATTGTGTCCTAACTATGTAAAAGTTTTCAAGAAAATAAACGTGATTTGATTTGATTCGCCCTCTACAAGATGGATCGATGATATTGCCACGGTCGTAGGAAGTGGATGGAGGCAGCTCGAAACCGTTCGTGGTGGAGTTGTATAGGGGAGTGCTATGTCCAACAGTGAACATCTACCGCCTGATGACTCTTTGGCGCCAAATTCTTTTCAAAATCACCACGAAGGTTGGCTGCACGATTTTCGCATTTTGCATGGGTAATAAAAGTATATTCAATCATATATTACTTAAATACATCAGTCTTTTCTGCTGAACGGTACAAGACTATGGAATAACCTTCC
The DNA here is from genome assembly GCA_944548615.1 of Micropterix aruncella. NCBI lineage: Eukaryota > Metazoa > Arthropoda > Insecta > Lepidoptera > Micropterigidae > Micropterix > Micropterix aruncella. The sequence continues at coordinate 668,891 of OX155975.1, read as the reverse complement.
AGAAGACATAAATAAATATATAGTTTAAAAAAACCCACTAAAAACACGCTTTTATAAATACACGTAAAAACCAAAAAAAAATATTCTATTCACACTCTCCATGTACAGGTCTATATACATGTTATACAGGCACTTATGTCAATATTTACACTATTTAGACTCAATATTTACAAGTCAATATATTTTATTTTATTTTATTTTATTTTTTTTTATTTTATTCTGGAACCAAACAGAACTACATACAATGCAATAAAAACCTACTTAAAAGTGACAAAAATCCATTAATGTGATTCCGAATATAAAGTATACAAAATGAACGCAATATAATTTTATATTGTTTCCGCTTGAGAATGGGGGGAATCAGGATGGGAAGTGAGGTGAAAGGGAGAGACAAAATAGATAAAAATATATTATGTATGTATATAAATATATTTATATTTAATTTTAGGTATGATATATAGTTATTATAAAGAATATACTTGAGATAAAATTATGTCCTTGAACTAAATTAAATGAAATATAATATGTATAAATGTTTTGTGATCCTCTAGATAGACTCTAGAATTTTTTTTATTGAGTTCTTATAAGAGGTTTTTGATGAGTGTAATATGTCCACACTTAAAAAGTCTGTATTATATCTATGACACGCTCTGTATAGAAATGCATTTTGAGATGCGTTGGTTTTCACCACAGGGAGATGAAATAGTCGATGCGATCGAACAGGGCGGGGAGGAACATAAAATTCAATGCGCTCCAAATCGCGTTCGCATCGATGGAATTATTTACCAACCCATGCAAGAATACGGCATCGATCAAGACTCTACGGCTCTCCAATGACATTAAATTGTGGGCTTTTAAGGATTCCTCATAGGAGCTGGGCTTAGTGAAAGAAGTGAAATTTAATCGCTTCACAAATCTTTTTTGTATCGATTCGATCCGCGATATGTAAGTCAAATATTGGGGATTCCAGACCACTGATGCAAATTCCAACTGACTTCTTACATAGGAATTATAGAGGGTTTTAAGCGTGTCAGTGGATTTGAATACCGATGATACCCTTAGAATAAAACCTAGTAATTTATATGCTTTTCTAATAATATTATCGATGTGTTCAGCGAATAGCATTTTCGTGTCAAGTGTAATCCCAAGATCTCGCACCGCTGATTCTCTTCCAACTATAGCGCCATTCAAGTTGTAGTCAAACATTATATTAGTATTTTTTCTGGAGTATGTGATTATGTGACATTTGTTTACGTTAACGAAGAGACAGTTATCTGAACAATATTTCATAAGGCGGTTTATATCTGCCTGCAAATTAAGGCAGTCATTAATTGATCGGATCTCACTAAAAATCTTCGTGTCATCCGCATATATGACTATATTGGAATGTAGCATGCAATTGGTGATATCTTTGAGGTATAGAAGGAAAAGAAGTGGTCCTAAGTGGGAGCCTTGCGGTACCCCTGAAGGAATTTCAGAAAACTCGGATTGATAACCCTGAACAACTACCGCTTGAGTCCGATATGCGATATACGAGGAAATCCAGCGATACAAGTCACCCCTAATCCCCAAAGCCCATAACTTTTTTTAAAGTAAGTTATGATTTATTTTATCAAATGCCTTAGAAAAATCTGTGTATAGAGCATCAACCTGTATACGTTTATCCATAGACTTAAGGACAGAATCAGTGAAGGTAATAAGGTTGGTTTCTACAGACCTTGATTTGAAAAATCCGTGTTGTTCTGGGACTATGACTGAACGAACAGCTGCGAATAATTGTTCGAATACGAGTTTTTCCATTAACTTACTAAATATTGGGAGTTTTGATATGGGACGATAATTTTGAACATTATTTCGCGAACCTTGCTTAAATATTGGACATATATATGCTTGTTTCCATATTTTGGGAAAAAACGCCTTCTATTAATGATTTACGGAACAATGTCGTTAGTGGATAAGCCAAATTTAATGCACAGTTAAGGACGAATATAGGATGTATTTCATCAGAGCCAGCGGTTTTGTTTATATCTATTTTGCGCAAATAATTATAGGTTGTTTCCTCGTCAAATCGTACGTCGTATATGTCGACTGATTGTTGGTTGGGGTAACTAGGTACGCGGAAGTCAATATGAGGATCGTGGTTTTCATAAACTGATTGAAAATACTGAGAAAATAACTTGCATATATCCGGACCACTCGTGGCTACATCAGAATTAAAATTCATTTCGCACGGAATACCGGGGGTGGATCGTTTAGATTTTACATATTTCCAGAAGAATTTAGAGTTGTCTTTTATGTATTCTTCAGACTTCTCTATATAGGTTTCGTAAAGAAGACTATTTAATTCTTTATGGCGTCTTCTAAGTATTGAAAATGCCTCATAGTGGACGAGATTACCGGTTATCTTCCATTTACGGTAGAATTTGTGCTTTTCTTTGATTATTTTAATCAATGATGCATCATACCAAGGAGGAAATTGACGATGCGAAATAGTTTTCGACGGTACATGCTCGCTGATGATACCATTAAGGACTTTATAGAAACGTATGGTGGCTAATTCCATTTCGCAATTGTTAATTTTTGAGTCCCAGTCAACCTTTGATAGTGCTTCATTAATAAGTGAGTAATCTGCTTGCCCGAACAATTTTATGACTCGAGCATTACAGTTAAGTGATTTTAAGGAGATTGGAATCGAGATCAGAAGAGCTGGGTGGTATTCATCTATAGGAACAAAAGGATTTGAGCAAGTCTCAACTGTACATTCTAAATTACTAAGTACGAGGTCTAATATTCTGTCCAACTTGTTATACTGAGTGTTATATTGATTCAAGAGCAGAAATGACAAGGTATCGATAAAATGGCAACTGAGACTGTCAGTATATTGAACTGGGATTGCACCACTTTCTGACGAGTTAATCCATTTGATCTTGGGGAAATTCCAATCTCCAACAATATAATAGATTTGTTATAACCGTGACCTTTTCACAGGTGCAAACACGACTATGATACGATATTCCATCATGGAATGCCAATTTCTGTCTTCCGGCTTCATCGTCAGACCTTGAAACTTAATCGTGGTCAAAGTTCATTACAAGACTTTTCTAACAAGTCCAAACACAGCTATGATACGATGTTCCATCATGAAGTTCCAGTTCATATCTTCCGACTCCATCATCAGATCAGTTCGATAGTACCATATTATTGTATTGTCATCAGAACTACATACAGCTGCCAATTTTCATGACGCTACGATCCTTGGAAGATGGTTAAATTAGTTACCTTAGATTCCATTACATAGTTACATACAAGTCGACCTAATAAAAGCGTGTTAAAAAGGTGAAATAATTCAAAAATCGATTGTTGTGATTTGTACAACAAACAGAACGTTTATCTAAAGTTTTTCAAGTGTTGTTGAAAACTGCGTAAATTCTCAACCGCTCGACCGCCTCAAGTAAATTTCTTGCGGACGTCGGGTCGTTTGTAAATGTCTCGGAAGCAGGCTAATGGGCTGGAAGACTCTTCCGACGCCTTCGCGCTTTAATTGTGTGCATTTTTGGACTTTGAGATCGGAGACGGCGAAAGGGGAGCTTTAAGTGTAAAACTAAGTTTTAAACTATGCCGGTAAGCTGAAACTTAGAAATACTTTTCTAGACACACAAGCCGGAGAACCATCTCTTCCCATTGATGAGTAATATAGATAACCATTTTTTTTAAATCGGACGTTGCATTATAATGTTAAAATAATAATAACAAGTCAATATACCAAAATAATAAAATAAATTAATAGTTTTAAAAAAACCACTAAAAACACGCTTTTGGTCTATGATACGATATTCACATACAATATTCCATCATGGAATGCCAGTGTCTATCTTCCGGCTTCATCATCAGACCTTGAAACCTAATCGTGGTCAAAGTTCATTCCAAGACTTTTCTAACAAGTCCAAACACAGCTATGATACGATGTTCTATCATGAAGTTCCAGCTCATATCTTCCGACTCCATCATCAGATCAGTTCGACAGTACCATATTATTGTATTGTCATCAGAACTACATAGGTACAGCTGCCGATTTTCATGACGCTACGATCCTTGGAAGATGGTTAAAAGCGTGTTAAAAACACGACTGCCGCTACAGAAAATGAACTGTTGTTATTATTTTTATTGCGTTTTTTAATGAAATATTAGTGTTTAATGTATTTATTCATATAGATAAATGTATATTTTCGGAATATACTCAATCAGACCTTTCATTTGAAACTAAACACGATATATGTATGTTAATTTAATGACATTTGAACATTTAGGCAACTACTCACTTAAAATTTGCACAGTTAAGGTACCCTATGACACTCGGGATGAACATACACTTCTAAAACGGTTTGGTGCCACCTTCCGGCTCCATCATCAGATCCTGGAATTGATTCATGACCATTGTACATCTGAAGCCGATTCCAACAAGCTCAAACACAGCTCGGATACTTTTAGTTATGCAGTTCCTGTGACTACTTTCCGCCTCCATTATCAGATCAGCTCGATGGTACCATATTATTGTATTGTCATCAGAACTACACCCAAATGCTAAGTTTCATGTTGAGACGACAACCAGAAGTGGTTGACATTCGAATTGAAAGATTCCGATACATTGATAGATTCATACGATGTATGCTGCATCTGTCAACAAGGTTGAGGGCGTCCAAAAGCGTTTCTTGCGATTCATAAATTGGCGCGAGCACACGAACTTCGAGACATATGAGGAACGAGCGGATTACTTTAAGGTTGTAAAGCTCTACAATAGACGGACCATAACCGACATGTCTTTCCCATATGACAGCCTTCATAGTATAATAGACTGTCCAGCTTTAACTGAGCGGATTTCCCTGAGAGTGTCCCCCAGAAGTATCCGAGTTTCTCGTTTGTTTCACGTGCCCAGATACAATACAAGCCACTTCAGCAACTCTACTATGATACGGTTACTCAGATCTTTTAATAACAGGTTTAATGACGTTGACATTTTTTCTCTGGACAGGGAATCTTTATTTATATACAATGTATTAATGTGTGTATGTATGTTTATATGTATATATATGTCAATAGTATACGTATCTATGGCCAATTATGTACGTATATTACATATAGTGTTATAACAATCCCTCCCTTCCATTTCCATTCCCCTATTGTACTTATACATTTACCTACATTTAGAAATGCTTCTTTTTCCTTTTTCTTTTTTCTTAAAAAAAAGGTTTCAAAATTATTATCTTTTAAATAGGTGCTTTATATTATTTGCTAATTTGAAATGTATTAATGGCTATATTAATGTATTATTAATAAAATGTTCTTTCATAAAATGAATATGCTGTATACATTTTGCTTATAAAAAAATAAAAATACATGTACAGGTCATGCTAATAGAAGCGTGTCAAAAATAGCATAAGCGATTAAAAAAAAATACGTGTGGCACTCGGGGACTGCCGCGGTAAAGCTATTTATTGCATAGCATTTTTAACAACTTATGCAATTATAATTATTTATTTTATTTTTTCTGATATCAGATAACTGCGCTCTATCGGAAAACGTTGAAATTATTCCGTATCATTTGCGGCTGCGGAAGCAAATGATTCGGAATAATTTAAACGTCGCGCACGAATTTTTTGTTCGATAAAGCAAAAAAAACGGATTATTCGAAAAAAACGTAGATAAAAAGATAGATAATTAAATTATCTTTAAAATGGCGTAGGTTTCATAATAATACGCGAGATAGTATTTGCGTAGTAGTCGTTTTTGTGTTCGGGTAGACCTAATTTCACAAATTAATTACACTATGTAATATAAACAAAATCTAAAATATTCAAGGCTGAGAATATTAGGAAAATGTTCTTGTTTAACATATATTTTTTTCGAATCGTAAGCAGTACTCGTTTAGACGTAATTATCAGTTTAAAATCATTAATTTTCGTTAAGAAATTTCTTCATTCGGTCGCCGTGCTGGCCTAGGCCCGCGATAAAAGCTATGCAATAGCTTAAAAATACAAGCAGATAAATCAAAAATACATGTAAGGGATACGTGTACACATCTATTTTGATGTATGCATCGGGACTTTAAATCCTTTTATTTAAAGAATATTAAATAAAAAATATACAATAGTCTATCTAAAATTTGGCCGTTATGACCATCCTATTTGATCATTTAATTTTAACGATCATGCCGACGTCTATGTTATGTCATTAACAAGCCGCCCTGTTAATGACCTAATGACAATGTTTGAATTGCAATTAACAAAATTGGGTGGCCCCAGCTAATGAGCGTCCATTGCCATGTACACGACCACTCAAGGAAATTGAAACGATAATTGAAACGATAATTGATACGCGGACGTATTAATTCATTTCCATTTAATGAAAAGTGTTACGAATACACATTAGAACCATTTGCAATGGCGACTGCCGACCACCAGAAAATTAATAAGTTAATAGTAGACACATTTTAAAAACAAGCTTTTATTAAAATGCAATGTCCCGAGCCAACCCTGGGTGCAGTAGCCATGTCATAGTGGAACTTAAAACGGGCTATCAAAATTGAATGCTATACAGAATTTCTTGTTTTTGCTGTTGACCGTTGAGGAGTTTCCTGGTTAGAAGCCAACCCTGGGCGCGATAGCCCAGCAATAATTCATTTCTATTTAACGAAAAGTGTTACGAATACATACTTATTAGGGCCATATGCAATGGCGACTGGTGACCACAAGAAAATTAATAAATGCGATCAATTAGTAACTAACAATTCTACCTCACTAACTAACGGAATTAACACGAAGAGTTGCTTTACAAAAGGGAGCAAGTGGGACCTGTTGCAGATCGGCCACTAACAGCCGTATTCACAGTGGATACTTAAGTACACCTTAAGGGAACACTCACTCGAGTGACACTCAAGTACCACCCTCAAAATTGCTATTCATAGCCGTTACTCAAGGGCTCCCTTCAGTGAGTATGCACTTAAGGTACCCTCAAGCAATTGGATTCATTTCTAATTCGAAACTAATGAATTCCTATTACACGGTCTATAGAGTTTTCGTTGTCTTTGAACAAAATGATTGTGCTCTATGGTTTAAAAAAACCCGTCGGTGCATCAGCTGATGTTTGCTCGACGTCGGAGTATTTTTCTTGTCGGTTTCTTGATCGATTTCCTCGATGCGCTCTTTCGTCTTTTTCGTTTTGCCTTTTGTTAGTTCGCTTCCTTTTGCGCTGAATTTCGATGCAAAATTTCTTTACCTAGGAATCAACAAAAAATATGGGTAGAAATAATAGCTATGGTTGGCATTGTATGGCTAATTGCCGGTGGCAAAGAATTTCAGTGCCAGCACTAACTGCATCAGGCGGAATCGGAAATCCGCGGTTTACGTTAAAACCCAACAGAATCAGAAAACATTTGAATGGCGAGGCGGATTTTTTTTAAACTCTCCAGGAGAGTAGAAGTCAAAGAGATTGTTGAAATCCCTTACGTAATGCGTGCGACACGGTTAAATAAAACTTATAAAATCGGCCAAATCATTATAAACCATAGAGTTATAGAAATCATGGATTTAATTCACAAATTACATTCATTAATTAGTGGAATACTCAACGCGCACTCGCCAAAATGAGCTCGAGACCACACTTGAATTTGACAGTTCAAAACTTATGAAATGTCGGCCATTTTAGCTTCCTCGACACTCAAGTATTGTCTCTGAATACAAAAATGTATGGAAGATGCCCCCCTTAAGGGCACACTCGAGTAGCCTACTTGAGTGCTTACTTAAGTATGGTCTCTGAATAGTAATCTGACAAGTTAGGGCACACTTGAGTTGAGGGACCCCTTGAGTGTCGACTCTGAATGCGGCTGTTTTGACCCTATAAGGGTCGGCCAAACTCACGGGTCAACACACCCATCCGGCAACCTCCACGGCGGCCTTCACGCACTTCGTGCGTGGAGGCCGCCAGATGGGTGTTGACCCGTGAGTGTGACCGACCCTGAACAAATGGGTCTTCGTGGCCAACTCCAACAGGGCCTATTAGCTCCCAATATACACTTACACACATGTTACACGCAGGCAAACATATAAACACTTCGCAGTAGGGTTGGTTGCAAGAGATTGTCGTATGACAATAAACCCGCCCATTGTGTTTGACAATAAAGATTATAAACAAACAAATTACTCAAGAATTAGCTAAAACTTTTAATCGAAGCTAAAGTCTCAACTTAACTGGTAAAGTAACCGACTAAGCCGGTGTAGTACAAATGCAAAAACAAGTACCGCTCTGTTCTGACGCGTTAACTTAGCACAAAGTTAGTAAAGACACGCGGTTTGGCGGTTTGCAAGAACACGGAAACTTCGGAGAAGTCGAGGTGTACGGCAAGTCAAGATTTTCAGCGCCATTTCACAGGCAATGCTATTTTACATCGAGTCAGTTACAGGCGTCAGTGATGGCGCCCAGAACTGACTACATAGTCAGTCAGTCAGTCGTGATTATTTATTCACAGTGTACGCAATTATATGATATGACGGCCCAACAAAAAGGGAGTGTGATGTGAACAGGATGTTTATTTATTTATTTATTTTATTTATTTTTAGTAACACATCTAGTAAAAAATTAATGTCATTATTGATTAAGATGTTAGCAAGAAATTGATGCGACATTATTTTTAATGATTGACACATTCGCCTAACTAGGCCTAGGCCTGTTCTAAGGCAGACTTTTAACCCCTCCTATGGCGGGGTAAAATTTCTGCCCGGGATAGTTTTGCGCATAACTTTTAAACTACTATACGGATCGTAAAAAGAATAACTGCAAAATGATCACATTGAAATTTGAAATATTATAACGTTACAACATTATCTCGTAAAACAATTAAGATAATAATGAATAAATATTACAGTTAGCACAGCGCGGAAAGCGTCTAACCAAAAATGGTTAGCTCACATAGGAAGGGTGACGATATTAAGTGTGCACTGTCAACTTAAACTATAGTTAGTACTTACTTTTGAATCGACAAATATAAAACTACAAATATTTACGCATATACAAATATGGATAGATACTTATATACATCTATAGATAAAATATATATCCATACATACACACATACACATACATATACGAAAATAATAATAAAACCAAAATAAATAAAAATAAAAACTAAAATAATATACATATATAAATCAAATACATATTGATATAACGCTCACATACCTATAATAGTCATTTAAAATTATCATGGAAAAACTAAATACTAAGTACTAAATACTATCATTCAAAATACAACAGTCAGCATATTCCCTAAACCGTCCCTACCCACCTCCAACAACCAATCGGTTAGAGATTTTTTAAAAGTGGATAGAACATATATGTTTCATATATGTATGTTTTAAGTTTCTTTATTACACCATAACTTCTAAACGCTCGAACCGATTTAGAAGTATGTACCTACAATGTGGCGCAAAAGTAATATCGTGAATTGGCTACCATCTTGTTAGAAATGAAAAAAATAAAGCTCTGAATTCATGAAAAGTTTATTTGAAGGTGTAAAATTGATGACATTCATTTGAAAAAAAATATATCGCTCAAATGGCCACCTCCAGAGATAATAATGCAAAATTTGTACTCGTTTTATGGCAATTTGAATTGTTGGTCGCAAATCATCTGGCTCCAAATTGGCGATTTTTTCGTCAATGTTACCTTTCAAGACTTCCAACGTTGGTGGTTTGTTTTGGCAACACGAGATTTCAAAAAGCCCCAAAGGAAAAAATCTGGTTAGATCTGGTTAGATCCGGCGATCTCGACGACCACTTCAAATCTCCAAAATGAGAGACTACTCGGCCCGGAAATTGATGTCTCAAAATATCCATCGATGCCCGAGCTATGTGAACGGTTGCTCCAGCCTGCTGGAACCAACAATGCTCAAGACCCAATACAGCAAATTGGGCCAAAAAAAAAACTCTTTTTGTTCACGCAAATGGAACACGACGACGAGGAAAACTTCGACGAAATTCACGCTGCGTTAAAGCAACAGATTGAAAATTTGACAAATAGGTAGTAATAATAATTCCACGTTATTCAGGTGTATATCGCTCAGTGGCTTTGACAACTGATTCTCTATCTATCTACAACATAGATGTCAAAGCACAATGACATTGGACGCCATTTGCAAAAATTAAGGCACATTCACATTATTTCATTACTTTTCCACCACCTTGTAGTTTTGTTAGAACGTGATATCATCCCCAGTAATCAAGGGTACCTACCTTAACTGTCAAAATATTAAGTAAATAGTTGTATAAATATCCAAATCTCAAAATGTAATCTCTTTTTACTTCAGGGTTAAAAATAAATCAACAATTAAACAAGGGAGTTTCTAATAATAATTTTCACTGCGGATGTAGTTAGTAGGGATGTAACAGTGACCCTTCCGGCGATCAGGGCACTACCCTTTAAAATACCCTCTATTAGTTGCCTCCCTAGTGTCCAACCGGCAATCCGCGGCGGGAGAGATTGTCTCCAATTTACGGAATATCGTGCGATAAATCGGCCTCCTTAATTTACGGACTGAGACGTGACCGCTCCAATGCGGCCCTGTGTAACACTTCAATTGCTCGCACTTTTAGGGATGGCGAGGGGCGCGGATAATATCGTACTTTCAAATTAAATCAATCGTTTAAGACTGCATTTTGTGGTTTCCAAATTCCAGATTCCCAAAAATACGCCTACGTCAATATATGTTGGAAATATTGAAATAAAAATATTATTAGGACAATTTTGAGTTTATCGAAATTCTCCATCGAAGCTGCGAAGCGATAAGAAAACAGCATATTTCGAGGAAAACGTTTATATATCTTTGTACAAAAGAAGTTGCACTTTTGTCAATTTGTATGACGTCAAATTGAGGACAGATTTGACGATGCATTGCACCTTAGAGCGTTAATTAGGGAGTTAATGGGCCCTTGCTAAGTTGGTCACGAAGACCCATTCTGTTCAGGGTGGGTCACACTCACGGGTCAACACCTATCCGACGGCCTCCACGCATGAAGTGCGAGCCTGGGTAGGACTCTGGGGGAGTCTGGAAGCAGAACTGTTTCCTATAGAGCGGGGGTGGTTGCGGACCTTACGGCGACTGCTCTTGAAACGACTATTGGCTATCCGATCCAGGGTGAACAGCCGGGCAAAGGACGCTGTGGTCCGCGATAGATACGGTAAACACCGTTTCACCGCTTCGTAAGGGAGAGGACCGCGCAAGCGACCTCGAACTCGTAACCAATCGAGAGACTGGAGTAATCTGGTCATAATTGGAAGTAAGGGCGTGAGTGTAAGCCCGCCGGGTAACACTCCTGGCTATCTCGCGATTAAGTCGTTGGCCTCTTACGGGCTTGTGGCGGAGCTAGATGGTGGACTGTTTTGTCCAAGTCTTCTGCTCTCACTCCAGGGAGATAGAACGACTAATCGTTAAAACTTCCTGAGGTGACGAGCTCGCCCGCTGTAGTCGACAACCCTAGTTGCACCTTAGAGCGACTTACTCGTAGATTTCTAGCTAATTTTCTCACCTTGGTCCTGTGGATTGCGATCTAACCTACTTTTGATGTTGTGTCGGTTCCTAGACCTCATGCGGCCTCTTGTACACGGCACGTTTATTTTCAATGTACGGCGTGTTAGCCGCGCCGTAGAAGAAAACGTGACCTCCTGTCCACTGCACGGTTTTTTCGCTGTACGACGCGTGAGGTTTTATAAATTTTGTTAATAACTTTAAGGTGACGCAATAATAGTCCGCCGTCAAAATGTCCGGCGCCATGGAAAGGCTCTCATAAATTGCCAATAAATAAATAAAATATAAACGGAGCTGCCATGGAATTCACCGACCGAAGTCGGGCCCATCATATAGTGCATTACACTTCTGGGGGATGAGCAGTGGATTCCGGACTAACGACCGGCTGTGGTAGGTTTAGGACAGCTGTCTTGCCACATATGAGCGTTCACCTTACCACCCATTCACTCCCCCTTCGAAGCCATAGAATTTGAGATGCGGAAATCGCGATTTTAGATATTTTTTCTAAGAAGGAGTTGATTCTTTTCCTGGAGAGGCCAAGATCATTAAAAATGTGAAACAGAGATTTGGCTGGCAGGCCACGAGCGCCAACTTCCACCGCGTGGAGGTGAACAGTGAAGCCGTTCCGGGTGACGGCATTTGCGAGAACATGGTATTTATTTAATTTGTACTTGTGGTCTTTTGGGATATTTGATTCCCATGGAACAGTTAATTCTACGATAAGGGCCACTTCCGAGATAGAGAGTAAAGAGTTATATCTGGACGCAGGGCTGTGCATCCGAGACTTTCAGGGAATTTATACTGCTTAGAGACCGAATCGACCTCCAGAATCCAATCTGAAGCTTTCTCGATTATTGAGAAAGGTTTTGTAGTGAAATGTTAGACAACAGACTGCGCTGGGAGGATCATTTAACGAAGGTTGCGGCAAGACTGAGAAAACTTGTGTATTACTTTAGGAGTTTGCGGAACATCTTAGATTTCAATACGCTAAGAAGTGTCTACTTTGCTGTCTGCGAGTAGGTTATTCGATATGGCATTATAACTTGGGGCTGTGCGGCAAAAACGCTTCTGGCCACCCTTTACAAAGCGCAGAAGGCTATACTGAGGGTGATCAATAAAAAACCCCAAACATATTCTTCCGATGACCTTTTCCGAGAGTATAGAGTGTTGAGTGTGAGAAAAATGTTTGTGCTGGTAACTCTCACTAAATTCCAGAGTGAGTTAGGAGAACAGAAAAAAAGCCAGCAATCTCGTGTAACAAGAAGATCGGCACAAACAAATTTTGCAATACCACTCAGGAGATCCGCTTTTGGCCAATCCAGTTTCTCTTATCTTGCCCCCAAATTTTATAATTGCCTACCACCTAACATTAAAGGCATTAAAATATCATATAAATTTAAAAATAGTTTGAGTGCCTACCTCTTAAATTGTACATATGCAGATATTGAAAACATTATTAAATAATTGAATCTCTAAAATTTTTATAATAAAAACATAATAGTATATGTAGTAATATAAATTGATGATTTCTAAACGTAATTTTATTTTAATTTTTGTGAATTTATTTTGTATATTATTAATACATATTATTTAATACATATATAAATATATATTAATTTTTATCATGTTTTAAAATAAAATAATATTGACAATTTTCATGACATTTTCTTACGAATTTTTATTAGGTAATTAAGATATTTCTGTTACATTAAGTATGATTTTGATTATTTATATAAATATAATATTATAGATTTCTTAGGATAACTAAAATAAATTGTCTACCTTGGAACAGGCGGCAGCCTAGTTAGGTTAAGACTTTTGTATATTGAATGTACCCATAATTTTAACTCAATAAATAATTTGAAATTTGAAATTTGAAATGTTTTTTGCCTTTAGAGCCATTCCGCATTAACTGTATTGGGGGTTTGGAGGGTACTGTCAAACCCTTGTTGGCACGAGCCACTGAGAGGCTAATGTTTGGCAGTGTCCATGGACAAGCTTCCATAGTGATCCATACTCCACTGACGACACGGCAAATTGACCGTGGATCTTCACGGCGAAAAAAACGTGTGTGGACAAGACGGCTAACAGTCCTTTTTCTTCCTCTCCTCTCCTCGTTGTACCATTAAATAGCTCGGGAGTTAATGGGTCGCTGTTGGAATTGGCCACGAAGACCCATTTTGTTCAGGGTCGGTCACACTCACGGGTCAACACCCATCCGGCGGCCTCCACGCATGAAGAGCGAGCTCGGGTCGGACTCTAGCCTGAGGGATAGTTTCCCTTAGGAGTCAATCATATGGCGCTCCTGGATGGTTTGTGCACCGTCCAGTGTCAGCCAATCGATTGTGCATTATGACTAACAGTCGGGGGAAACAGTTTGGAAACAGTACTCTATAGAGCGGGGGTAGTTGTTCACCTTACGGCGACTGCTCTTGAAACGACTATCGGCTACTCGATTCAGGGTAAACAGCCGGGCAAAGGATGTTGTGGTCCGCGATAGATTCGGTAGACACCGTTTCACCGCTACGTAAGGAAGAGGACCGCGCAAGCGTCCTCAAACTCGTAACCAGTCGGGAGACCGAAGTATTCTGGTTGGAACTGGTAGTAAGGACGCGAGTGTCAGCCCGCTGGGTTGGCCCATACCTGGCTATCTCTCGGCTAGGGCGTTGGCCTCTTACGGGCACGGTTTTGGTCCTTAGTCTTCTGCGCTCACCTCACGGGAGACAGAATGATCAAACATTAAATAGTTAATGATACTATTGATTATAATATGGTATTAGATTGCTGAACTCCATAATTAATTTTTGCATTCCTTCTGCGCCAGTAAAACGCAAGTTACGCTGATAGCATTGTCCGGCGAAACTAATAGCAGTTTACTTGGCTATAATAACATTGATAATATTTTTTTTATAAAGGACCGATTGATTATAAAAACCCACTAACGATAACAATTCTTCTTCTTCTTCTTCATCAGCGCGTATTCGCCCACCGTTGGGCATACGCCTCTCCAATCACTCTCCACCCGGATCGGTTGTCCGTTTCCCTCATCCAGACTGGTCCAGCTATCTCCTTGATGTCATCTGACCATCGGGCCGGTGGTCTGCCCACACTTCTTCTGCCTAGCCGGGGTCTCCACTCCAAAACGCGCTTGCTCCACCGTTCGTCGTGTTGTCGGGCCACATGGCCGGCCCAAGCCCACTTCAGCTTGGCCACTCTTTGACCCACGTCGACCACCTTCGTGCGCTGTCTGATGAGCTCGTTTCGGACTCGATCGCGCAACGATATGCCAAGCATGACTCGCTCCATGTTACGCTGCACCACCTTAAGCTTGTAAATCATCCCAGCAGTCAGTGTCCATGTCTCACAAGCATACGTCATAGCCGGTAACACACACTGATTATACACCTTTGTCTTGAGCGATTGGGGAATTCTGGACTTCAGCACGAAGCTCAGCTTCCCGAAGGCTGCCCATCCCAATTGTTTCCTTCGCTTTATCTCTGCCATCATCGAGTCCCGGCCGAGCTTTATCACCTGTCCTAGGTATGTGTACTCCTGCACCTGCTCCAGCGGTTGTCCATTCAATGAAATGGGATTCGGTGTGAGATCGGCTTTCGCCATAACCTTTGTCTTGTCCATGTTCATCTTAAGACCCGTTCGCAGGGATGCGTGATATAGTTGCTCCAGCATGAGTTGTAGGTCTTCGGCACATTCAGCGATTATAACTATATCATCCGCGTATATATAACTATATCATAACAATAATATCATTGAATTATTAGTGTCATCTATCGAATTTCTTTATAGGCTGATCATATCTCAGAAATAATAATAATACGAGATATAATGCCATCTATTAGTCTATTTGAACTTTAAAGTGAGTAACTATTAGGTATTGAAACGCAATTACTACGTATCCCTTTAAAATGGTCAAGTTCGTTGTATCATTTAATAGTTTATGACATTAATGATTATTCATGGTAATAGGTAGATTGCTTAATTCCATAGTTTATTTTGGCAACCCTTCTGTTTATGACATTATTGATTATTCATGGTAATAGATTGCTTAACTCCATAGTTTATTTTGGCAACCCTTCTGCGCCGGAAAAATGCAAGTGGCGCTGATAGCATTGACGGTGAAACTAATAATAATCTATTTAGCCATCTATAATAACATTGATAATGATTGGTGTTTTATAAAGGATTGATTGATTATAAAAACCCAGTATTTATCCAGTGATAACAATAATACCATTTAATTATCAGTGGCATCTATCGCATTTTTTGATAGACTGACTAAATCACATAAATAATACGGAAAAATTTCAATGCCATCTACATATCACTACGTACACTAAATAAAAAAATACATATTTATGAAAATATTATTAAAATAATAAGAGCTATGATTTAAAATCATTTGCCATTATATAATAACTATTTTATTTTAAGATAGGATACCGTGACGGTTAAGAACGCCATCTAACTAGAACGTAACAGAAGATACATCAATGTTTGTAACTATGCATAAGTGCCATCTACACGCTGCGTTTCGTAGTAAAATCCTAGCTGACAACTTTCAGTAGGGTATTGAGCAACGTAATACTTTATAAAATATAATCAATGGTATTATCAAATATTATGTTATATTACCTACGATTAAAATTACTATCGTACATTATACATCATCGCACGGAGGTTAACCGCAGGGCATCGTTATGGCGATGAAAAGGGAGTAAATCCGCTGTTCTACCGTGGAAATCCGGCCAGGAAGCGGAATTGAAGACAATTCGTTGTAGCCAATACTTAAAATCTTTTATTTTCTGTATATAGTCTCATGTAATCGTACAATTGCCATGTACACGCGAAAAAAAGGCATAACCGAAAGAAGCTGGGATAGAAAGAAATAATCGTGTACAACAATAACAGATATGTCCATGAATAGCTATGAAAATCACTATATTTATGATATGATGTGATATAACAATCATCTATATTTATAGCTATGATAAGCATTATCCGATAGTCGTCATGTATATTTACCTAGTACGTCATTTAATTAAAAATATTTTAAAAAGGCACTAAAAAAAGAAAAACGCATTATTAAATCCAACTTATAAAATGTAACATTCGTAGAGATATGTAATAATAAAATATTTAAAAAGAAATATAAATTTATTAATCAAGAAATAACCATTATAACGAAATATTACATGTTATGCAGGTTGATCGCAATAGATAGCATTAGTTTATATTTTAAAAACGACATTACAAAAAATGTTCTTTAAACCAAAATATAAGAGATAGTGGGCTCGATTGCGTTTCTTCGTGAACTAAAATCGTAAATTAGTCCGTGTGAACGTGACAGAGCAATACGCTAGAGCGGAGTGTGAGATGACCGGTTGTCACGTTTTCGCATTAAAACTGCCGCCAAGGTCAAATCTTACACCGCACGAAATATGCTCGTATTTATTCGGACGAGTATAAGTTCGGCAGATAGTATTTATCGACGATCGTTCGTTTCATATTCCGTTCTAACGTATTGCTCTGTCTCGTTCGCTTGGACTAATTTTAGTTTTAGTTCACAAAGAAACGCAATCGGGCCCAATTGGAAGATCCCTTGATTTTTGCTTGCCGCTAAAACTTTACCTTGATTTTTTAATCAGGTCAATCTCCTTACTCACTACTACATCACGCTCAAGTCCATTCTATAAGCTCAAAACTATAATATGTATAAGTCCTTGGCAGTGGCGTAGCTAGGGTAATTTGCGCCCGGGGACAAGACACAAAATCTGCGCCCCTTCTCGTATCGAGAGTCTGGAGACTCACTCGGGCCGGAGTGCCCAAATTTTTTTTAATTTTCAGTTTATATTATGGAACGCCGATTTGGTAGAAACTTAAGTCCTAATATCCCATTGCAATTATTTTTTTCCTAAATACAATAAAATTGTAATGGGATAATAGGACTTTAGTTTTTACCAAATCGGCGTTCCATAATATATGGTTCATAAATAGAATAAAAACTAAAAATTATTTTTATGAATTGAAACAATTTATTTATTAAACACTAAAATACTAAAATAAATACTAATTAATTATTAAAATTACTAAATACTAATAAAAACTAAGTTCTATACATATTTATTGTACCGGTCCGTGAGTGTGTATGTGTAGTATATATGAAATGGATTTCTACTATATATTGATCTTCCTCGATATGACTGTCGCCAACTCATCAATTACGTTGTCAAAATTAATAGAATCAAGGGTTTGTCTTTCGATGCTAAGGAGTGCAAGATCACTTTGCACAAGCTTTAGTTTGCTGAAAGACCGCTCACAACTTGCAATTGAAACAGCAATTGTTAAAGGAATTTGCAGTGAAATACGCGTATTGGGAAACACGTCATCTCAATATGATACAATAAAACCAAGAAGGTCTAAAGGAGTTTCTGGTAGAATTTCAGTCCGGGTATTGAGCAGCATTTTGCAGTCTCCGATTTCTGTGAACAAGTCGTGACCATTGACGTCGGTGTAGTAGAAATTTCCAAAATCTAAACAATTTTGATGAAGTGAATCGATGTTTGTCTCAGCCACAAGACTTTTTACGTCTAGCAGAAATCTAAATTTGGTATTAGGGTTTTTTAAACGTAAAAACCGTACTGATATTTCTTGTTGAGTTGTTTGTTTAAAACGTAAAAACCAGGGTTGAATGTCACAAATTTTTTGAACATTCAAGATTTTTAATTTTTCGTTTAAACATCCCACGTTTTTTTTAAAATACATTTATTTTTATAAAATTAAAATACGAAAGTTAGTTTAAATTCAACCTCATTTTGGCGCCCCCTAAGCTGTGGCGCCCGGGGACATATGTACCCCCTGCCCCCCCCCCCCCCTAGCTACGCCTCTGGTCCTTGGCTACTTGGCGAGGAAATTTTGTGGTGAGAATCGTTTTTTTTATAAATAAAGAATTTAATAAAAATATATACATGGCAGTACGATGGACAGATGAGTGCCTTGAATACAGCCAATAACTAAAAGAAGATACACAGAAGCCATCGCGCACTGAAGTGAATACAGAAAGTGTAAATTGAAGTTTCTCCATTAAATCAGCAGACGTTAACAGAATGGACCTAGTTTCGATTACAGACTTGTAAATACCAAAAGCGTGGTAACGGTGCGATAGAGACGTTGTGTAAAGGCTGTTTACACGGCTTCATTTTCATTTGCCATAAGTACACACATTTCGGAGGCGCTCGGCGAGAAATACAACATGCCTTTTATAGAATAGAGTGAAATGTAAACAGATCCTAATATCCGCGAGGCGGATAGTGTTTCGAGCGAAAGATTTTGAGAATTTTATGTCAAAGTCAGCTGACGAAATATAAAGACCTGAATTGAATGCGGATTGCAGAAAAACAATTAACCCTTAGAAAGCTATTCATGGGAATGAAATCCACGGCGACATTTTTTCAACAGGTGCCCTAGGGTTTATCAGGTAATTAGACATATTTAGTAGGAACGACATAGCTCAGAAACGACTCATAATTTAGATCATTCGTCATAGTAATAAATGTTCTACATGAAGAGATCTTTTAATTGGTATATGGTTTACAGCTATTGGAAAAGTGGCCTAAAGTGCCCATTCTTTTCTATAAATGAAGCAGTTATGTGCATATTTATGTTTTTACAACATCTCAACGTCACGTACTATAATGTCAATTTGTTTATTATTAATTGAAATAAATAAAATAAAATAAAATAGTATTATAATGTACAGTATTAAAGAGTATTAAAAGTAGTGAGAATACATCCACTTTTAAAAAATCACTAACCGATTGGTTGTTGGAGGTGGGTAGGGATGGTTTAGGTAATATGCTGACTGTTGTATTGTGAATGATAGTATTTAGTATTTAGTTTTTACCATGATAATTTTAAATGACTATTATAGGTATGTAAACGTTATATCAATATGTAATTGATTTATATATGTATATTATTTTAGTTTTTATTTTTATTTGCATCATACAATTTCTTGCATCTTACTTACAAATATGACATTAATTGTTTAATAGATGTGTTACTAAAATAAATAATTAAATAAATAAATACAAAAACAGAAAACAAATAAACCAATAACAGAAATGATCGAGATCTATCGTTCTAGCGGGCGTTGCGCATGCGCTTCCATGCGCAAATAAAACTACCGTTCGGCTTCCGGTCATTGTCGGTCGGTTACTGTTTTAGAGAGTAACTTTTCGATTGTAATTCTATCGATATCGTTTTTTTAATAACCGTAATTACAATAATTTTATCATATCAGGTTGCGACATGTTTTATACATTGAGGAAAAAACTTTTTATTTTATATGTTTAAGAATGTCAGCTTTGTACCTATCTGATTTTAGAAATATTTTATTAATATTATTGGTCAATATTTCTACCAAATAACGTCAAATTTCCGTGATAAGAAGAAGATTAAATACATATGTTATAAACATAATTTTGTACTCGAAAATCGTAACTCACAATAGTTTTTTGATATAGCAGAAAAAATGAAAATTGAATTGAAATTATTCCAGCCTAAAAAGTTTTCATTAAATTTAGCAAAAAATCATTATTTTATAAATAGGATAGAAAACGAATTTACCGCGTGAAATTTGTAGGACCCGACGTTTCGGTGACGTTGCAGCCGCCGTTGTCTAGGGTAAACCAGTTTACCCTAGACAACGGCGGCTGCAACGTCACCGAAACGTCGGGTCCTACAAATTTCACGCGGTAAATTCGTTTTCTATCCTATTTATAATGTCAAACAACCGCGATAGTCTTCGATTTCATCATTATTTTAATTTTATTACAGATTTTTCTTGCTGAACCATACTGAAAAAATAATTATCTAACTTATCACGGTGGCATAGTGGTTAGGCCGCCTGATCTTACATTGTAAGGTCCCGGGTTCGATTCCCGGCGTAGTCCCGGTTCGATTCCCGGCGATGATGTATAATGTATGATAGTAATTTTAATCGTAGGTAATATAACATAGTATTTGATGATGCCATTGATTATATACAGTATTAGATTGCTGAATGCCCTACTACGATTTGCATAGTATTTGATAATACCATGATGCAAGCTAGGATTGAACAACGAAACGCAACGTGTAGATGGCATTTATAGTTCCAAACATTGATTTATCTTCTGTTACGTTCTAGTTAGATGGCGTTCTAAACCGTCACGGTATCCTATATTAAAATAAAATAATAATATAATGACAAATGAATTTTTAAATCATAGTTTTTATTATTCCAAAGCCTAAAAGTTTTCATTAAATTTAGCAAAAATTCATTATTTTAATTTTATTACAGATTTTTCTTGCTGAACCTTACTGAAAAAATAATTGATCTAACCTATCACGGTGGCATAGTGGTTAGACCGCCTGATCTTACCTTCTAAGGTCCCGGGTTCGATTCCCGGCTTAGTCTGTATTTTCCGTCGGGATCTAATTAACGGAACTGCATTTTCCATTCTGTCGATCGAATGCAATAACAAGACAAACACTTACACACATATTACACGCACACATACATATTAACAGGTCATAGTAGGGTTGGTCGTAAGAGATTGACGTAAGGCAATAAACCCGCTCATTGTGAAATTTCACAAGAGGAGAAATAAATAAATAAATAAATTAATCAAATTTCTTAAAATCATTTGGAGGGTTCATCAATTTATTAATATTAATTTATTTGTTTGTTAATTCACTTATTACTGATCAACATTACAGAAAAACCAATGCATTGAAAATTAAAATTAATAAAGATATCAACTAGTCACTATACAAATAGAATAGGTATTGCGTAAAATACTGGCCCTAATCTCATAATAATACATAATAATTTGCCTGTAATTTAAACTGATGAGAATTTGCGGTAAACATGTCGAAAACTTTTGCCATCGAGTTGATGTTATTAAAGCACCACAAAACACGCGTTAAGAAGTTCCGTTTCATAAGGTCAGTACGCGAGAACGGCTCTGCGAATAGAAATTGACACAGGTGACGCACACATACATATTAACAGGTCATAGTAGGGTTGGTTGTAAGAGATTGACGTAAGGCAATAAACCCGCTCATTGTGATATTTCACAAGAGGAGAAATAAATAAATAAATCAATTAATCAAATTTCTTAAAATCATTTGGAGGGTTCATCAATTTATTAATATTAATTTATTTGTTTGTTAATTCACTTATTACTGATCCACATTACAGAAAAACCAATGCATTGAAAATTAAAATTAATAAAGATATCAACTAGTCACTATACAAATAGAATAGGTATTGCGTAAAATACTGGCCTTAATCTCATAATAATACATAATAATTTGCCTGTAATTTAAACTGATGAGTATTTGCGGTAAACATGTCGAAAACTTTTGCCATCGAGTTGATGTTATTAAAGCACCACAAAACACGCGTTAACAAGTTCCGTTTCATAAGGTCAGTACGCGAGAACGGCTCTGCGAATAGAAATTGACACAGGTGACGCACACATACATATTAACAGGTCATAGTAGGGTTGGTTGTAAGAGATTGACGTAAGGCAATAAACCCGCTCATTGTGATATTTCACAAGAGGAGAAATAAATAAATAAATCAATTAATCAAATTTCTTAAAATCATTTGGAGGGTTCATCAATTTATTAATATTAATTTATTTGTTTGTTAATTCACTTATTACTGATCCACATTACAGAAAAACCAATGCATTGAAAATTAAAATTAATAAAGATATCAACTAGTCACTATACAAATAGAATAGGTATTGCGTAAAATACTGGCCCTAATCTCATAATAATACATAATAATTTGCCTGTAATTTAAACTGATGAGAATTTGCGGTAAACATGTCGAAAACTTTTGCCATCGAGTTGATGTTATTAAAGCACCACAAAACACGCGTTAAGAAGTTCCGTTTCATAAGGTCAGTACGCGAGAACGGCTCTGCGAAAAGAAATTGACACAGGTGTATATCCTAGAAATTATAATATAATTTGGCTCGTTTTATCCGTATTTCTTAGGGCATTGATATAGAATAATATAAAATAAAACGGTTATATGAAACTTTAGATTTTTATCTAATTATTCGTATAACATTCCATTATATAATTGAAACATTAATTTATTTTGGTTATTTTGGTTACGCATTGTGTTATGTTATTTGTTATCGACGAAGGCTATATTGCTGGATTTGACCATTAATTTAAATTTGGACCTTTTTAGTATATTATTATCTATTTTCATGGCTATCACATTATTACTAGGATGATTTTGGTTATAGATATTATTCTATTTATTTAATCAGTAATTTTCATTATTACATTAATTTATAGTTATTGATGATTATCATTATACCGATTATAAATTACTCAAATTATTGAATGAGTATATAGATACAAATTGAAATACTTTTGACCTTTTTAACCCTTGGAGTAAATGGGTATTTTTATGGATGCATCTGTCTCTTTTGCAGGATTTTCGGCGACATCGACCTTAAAGTACTATAACTACGAAACTACTACACCAATCATAAAAAGAACAACTGCACAATGATTGCATTGAAATTTCGAATATAGAATATTGAAATATCATTTTGTAAAACAATTAGATAATTATGAATAAATATGAGAACGTCAAAGAAGTGAAAAAAAACGCGGAACCAGATCTGGTCGTATCATATTCAACGGATAATTGTTTCAGAACCAGATTTGGTCGTATCATACTCAACGGGTTAAACTAGTACTCTAACTATATTAACATCTTTAATATATTTTTCTAATGATATTTCATATTTTTTTTAAATACAAGTCCTTGCTAGATTTGTTTCATTTTCTTTTCTTTAAAATAAAAACCAAACGTATGCACAAGTAAAACAATTTTCTGCTAAGCCTGCCTTAGTCCAGACCTAGGCCTAGTTAGGCGGCGTTGAGGTGGTGATCAAGATGATGCAGTGTGCTTTCTTTTTCGCTACTGGTCCAAGAGCGAATAATTTGTAATGCTCCAGCAATGTGTATATTTCGAGCTTTACTTTAAATAAAAACATTAAATATAGCAACTATCACGATCTTAAACATACTAGAATAGAGATCGCGGGAGTACGAAGATGGACTGTGTGTGAATGCGATAGCGGAATAGAAAGAGATAAATTCATTTATATGCATCTATCTCTTTCCTTCCTATGCTATGAAGGCCTATGCCTTCCTCTATCCTTGTCTAGTCGCGCATGCGCATTGATCATTATTTAATTCAGTATAATAATTCGGAATTCTTTAATTCCGAACTATTATACTATTCTTTAATTCCGAATTATTTTATCTAAAATTTTAAATTGAAACACAGGTAAAACAAAAACTTAAGCTTAAACCGTAACTCGTATTTACGCGTTGCACTCACAGTATATACTCATATGTACGTGTGTCCCGCGCATGCGCGACTAAACAAGGATAAAGGGAGCCCATATGCAGCATTCTCTTTCTATTCCTTTATCGATTTTTCAGGCTGGTCGCGTGGTCTATTCTACTATGTTTATGATCACGATAGGTCAAATTTCATTGATTAATTAACGTCTGAGAATTTTAAACGCAATGACGCATTCAAGTGTAGAACTGGAGGAACCTACCGGAGTAGAATAAAATTGTATTATATTGCATTACGTGATTCGATGCGACTACCACCCGGTTAAGAAACTTCTATGCCGATATATTAAATGTCATGTCGATAGTTTTGAAACAGAGAGACAAACTGCGTCTGCATGGATCGCGGTAATAAACTCTAAAAGCAATAAATACATAAAAACATCGATGTTCCCCTTATAAACAAAGACCTCTCTACGATAACGATTGCGTGTCATCGGCGTCATTATGGTTTCGTCTTTGCCGGTCGTGTTTTGTGGAAAGGAGGTGAAAGTTCGTCAGCCGCATCTCCCCACACGCACACTACACACACACACACACACACACACATACACCATCAAATTTGAAAGACAAATACGAACGGCTAGGTGTGTCAATACGTAAACTAGTCGAGTCTTGGTTCATTGTTTCGCACGTTGAATTGTGTGGTATGGTTCCCTGGGAGTTTGGTAATTAAGAATTAGCTATTTCAGACATATATATATATAAGTGGTATGACATTGTTTTGAAGTTCTACAGTAGGTGGCCATATTAATAAAAACACTGTCAATTGTATTAATATGCACATTTCAAAAATCTTAAACTCCTAAAAAAGGTGTATGTTTGAATTGTGGTATTTTGTCGCTCACTCACTCACGGGTCAACATCTGGCGGCCTCCACGCATAAAGCGCGAGCCCGAGTAGGACTCTGGCCTTAGGGCTAGTTTCCCCTAGGATTCAATCTTCTGGCGCTCCTGGACGGTCTGCGCACCGTGCGGCGCAAGCCAATCGATTGTGCACTCCGACTAACAGTCGGGGGAGTCTGGAAGCTGTATTGTTTCCTATAGAGCGGGGGTGGTTGCGTACCTTACGGCGACTGCTCTTGAAATGACCATTCGCCATTCGATCCCGGTTCAGAGTCGGGTAAAGGACGCCATGGTCCGCGATAGATTCGGTATTCACCGTTTCACCGCTTCGTAAGGGAGAGGACCGCGCAAGCGACCTCGAACTCGGAACCAATCGAGAGACCGGAGAAATCTGGTCACAATTGGCAGTAAGGGCGCGAGTGTCGCCCGCCAGGTAGCATTCCTGGCTATCTCGCGGTAAGGCGTTAGTCTCTTACGGGTTGTGGCGTAGCTAGACGTTGGATTGTTTTGTCCAAAGTCTTCTACGCTCACTGCAGGTCGATAGAACGACTAATCGTTAAAACTTCCTGTGGTGACGGGCTCGCCCGTTGTAGTCGACAACTCAATATATGTGGTATTTGTCGCTCACTCACTCACGGGTCAACACCCATCTGGCGGCCTCCACGCATGAAGCGCGAGCCCGGGTAGGACTCTGGCCTTAGGGCTAGTTTCCCCTAGGATTCAATCTTCAGGCGCTCCTGGACAGTCTGCGCACCGTGCGGCGTAAGCCAATCGAGTGTGCATTCTGACTAAAAATCGGGGGAGTCTGGAAGCAGTACTGTTTCCTATAGAGCGGGGGTGGTTGCTGACATTACGGCGACTGCTCTTGAAACGACCATCGGCTACCCGATCCTGGGTGAACAACCGGGCAAAAGATGCCGTGGTCCGCGATAGATTCGGTATACACCGTTTCACTGCTTCGTAAGGGAGAGGACCGCGGAAGCGGCCTCGATCTCGTAACCAGTCGAGAGCCCGGAGTAATCTGATCGCAGCTGGAAGTAAGGGCGTGATTGTAAGCCCGCTGGCTATCATACCTGGTTATCTCGTGGATAAACGGTTGGCCTCTTACGGGCAAGTGGCGGAGTTGGCGGTGGACTGTTTTGTCCTAAGTCTTCTGCGCTCACTTCACGGAAGATAGAACGATCAAATTTCGTTAAAACTTCCTGAGGTGACGGGTTCGCCCTTTGTAGTTGACAGCTCTAGTTGTGGTATTTTGTAACTACGTAACTTATAAAATCATTTTAGCCATTATAATCATAAGAAATGGAGTTTACTGAGTAAAATATTGAATATATATATTTTTTGGAAATTACATTTTTGTCGTCACGGAGATGATTGCAGTAAGATCCGTTTCTTACAATAAAATTCTATTAAACTTGAATGATCAACTAGGACATCATGTAAATATTATTTAATCACATAAAAATGTCAAAAACCGTATTCTTAATATTTTGAGAAATATTCAGTAGATATTTTAACAATATATTTTTAAACCATTTTAGTAATATTGACATCACAAAATCTTTTAAACTATCTTTTATATCTATACAGACATACACTTATTAAAAAAAAAACCATAAATATTTTTAAAAATACGTTTTCACAGAAAAAATATGAAATAAAAGGCTAAAATCGATAAACATGTTCATTATATCGTAGTTCATTGATGTTATGATTATGAGAAACTGATCATTCACTTCGTGATAACAAAAAAAATGAATTCAACGATATATTGACAATTTAAATATTTTACGCGGTAAAATTAATTTCTTATGATTAATTTCTTTTTTATTTTGGCAAAGACACTTATATAGTATGGATACATACGGTTTAGGAGTCAATATTTTAATAAAATGTGCCAGTATAGTGTGCAATAGATAGTAGAAAAGGGGAAAACGTCGAAAAGACGCGCGAAAAAAAGACAATCGCAAATCGATTCGCTGCGTATAATTTCTTCTATGCGCCCTCTATTTCTCGCCTCGTCTCGTCTCGTCTATTTCTATTAGTAAGGTCTTTGACGGCAGCTCTGTGTGACCCATATTGTAACCCAGGCACCTTAAAACCGTTACTCACGCTCGGCGGCAGTTTAACAACATTTGGTAAACACGTCACGTGTGACGTCACCGCTCACCATATCATTAACAACAGTTACTTTGTTAAAGCGGCCTTTGTTTTTTCACCAAACCCCACAATTATAGGCCCGAATTTAGACAGACCGACCTAGCTAGCTGTGACATTCGTGTATGAGAATTACCAACCAAATGCTTTGTTTATGGCGGAAAAGCGGAAACAACGACGCACGCTCGCTTTGTACTCTCTTCATGTAATTTAAAAATAGATCTTCTTTGATGTAGAATAATACGTCTATACTTTTGGGATAGTAACTGACAGACGCAGTGACAAAGCGCACGTGACATGACAAACTCAGTTTTTAGAAAACTCAGCAAATTACAACTGTAGGCCAAGACAGCTGTATCGTATAGTCTATACTAACCCATACATTACATTGCATTCTCTTCGTACAATTTAAAAAATAGATCTCTTTTGATGTAGGAGAATACGTATATACTTTCGGTATAGTAACTGGCAGACGCAGTGATAAAGCGCACATAGGCATGACAAACTCAGTTTCTAGAAAACTCAGAGAAAGACAACTATAGGCGAAGACAGCTATAGCTGTATAGTATAGTCTATACTAACCTATACTAAGAGAGATGCCGGAAAAGTTGATTATTCGCACTATTTTCGGCATAATTGTGTTTCGGTCCAAACGCAATTTTGGGTCAGAACTAAAACCCTATGCTCCATGTCAACTCCAGAATAACCAAAACTTCGATTCGGTTCAATTCTAAGGATCTGCAAATCGAAGTACTTAGTAAGTGGCCGTAGTAAACCAAATGATCTAAATGCGTGCGTAGATTTAAAGAACAAGTTTTTTGCTGAAATAAATATTTTTCATAAAATAAAAATAATAAGCCAGAATTACACTGGCTTGGAGATGGCAATACAACCATGAGCGACGTGGACCTGATGAAGTCTTCTTGCGAGTAGATTACGACAGCAACAGTATGGTCCATACTATTGCCCTTCAATGCCATAATGACTGGACAACAGTTCAGTCATTGGAAGAGGAATGCAGAAGTCCCTAACTGTTGTCCAGCCATTCTGGTATTGAAGGCCAATAGCACGAGCCATACTATTGCTGTCGTAAACTCCTCGCAAGAGGGACTTCTGAAGGTCCACATCTCTCATGGCTGTACTGCCATACCCCAGACATTGGCATTGTTTTGGCATTGGAAGGTGATGTTGTGTGACTGGATGCCAGAGATGCTGAAATTTTATTTAAATGCCTTTCATCATACACTTCCAGAGCCCAGTAACCTCGCTCGTTGATGATAGTTACATTCAGATGATAGTTCATGCCCCCTTTGTATAAACTCCGAAGAAACATCGGAAAATGCCTTCAAAACATTGATTGATTCCTGTCCAGGAGAGTAAGGCCGCAATTATATTAAGGCCACGCCCGGGTTGCAACGCGTGGGATTAAATTCGGTTTCATATTTAGTATGAAAATAATTATATTAGACATGGCCCGCGTGTCGCCGCGCGAGCTGACGCCACGCAGGTCACTCGATTTCGATCGGCGTGGGATCGGTGGTGAGGGAAGCCACGCGTTGGCTCGCTTCTCGCTAGTATAATCAGCCGTGGGCACTCGCGTTTGCGCGCGTGACCGAGCAAGTGAGCAGACGCATACCTACGTATTTTTTTAATATCATTTTCAATAAAAGGATGTATGTAGTCGAATTGTGATTTTGTCAAACTGAAATATTGGTGAAATCTCGATTCGTCGCTTCCTAGTTTATTTACCAATAAATGCTATTCACTTCGAGTTCCTCTTACTGTTTTATTTGATGCACCCAATATTTCCTCTTCATTCTTTTCTTCTTGAGTAGGCTTAACATAAGTAGGTACCTAGGCAATATTTTTTCTTAGCAACCGTATCTGAGTCGAAAGAAAATATTGTGGACAAGTGCGGACGATGACGGCCACCGATGAAAACCACCGATGACAACGATGATGATGACACCGATGACGGCCACCAATGACGGCCACCGATGATAACTGACACGAAAACTCGTCAGCACGCGCGGCGACACGACACTATAGTATCGTTCCCGTTGCGTGGGAGAGCGTTGCAACATGCGGCGTGGCCCTAATATAATTGCGGCCTAATACATCAGAAACTCCTATTAAAATGGCAGAACTGCATATATAATATGACTCAATATTTCGATTTATTAAATATTTATTTTTCATACCAAAGGACAGTGGGTAATTTGGTAACTGGTAATTTGGTAAGACAAAGTTTGTTGTAACACTTTGCCACATACGCTAAACAAAAACGTACATATTACAAGTGTAATATTTCATTCTATAGTAGCTAAGCTGAAATAAGTACCTAGCTAAAAGTTATAAAGTGATAAAAGTTAATTTTTAAAAAATCAATACTTTTTTTTTTTTTTTAAATTTAAATACCTTATTTACTTCGTTTTATTTAGACAACATAAATGTTTATATTAATTATATAGATACCATACATAGAAAATATCAATCGAGGATTGTTTTTTTTTTGTAATAATTAGGTATATTTGAAGGAGGAAGTGGTTGCCAATACGCCAAAGAAGAAATGTTCATATACTGGCTCTCCTATATCGTGTACTCACCCAATTAACACCATCCTATCTCCAGGAGCTTTTTGAACCACTAAGTTCCCACGGTCTCGTACTTCGGTCAGCCTCTGACAGTTTATTAAAAATTCCGGGTCATAATAGTGATTTCTATTCCTTTTCTTTCTGTGTCCATGGTGCAAGACTCTGGAACGATCTCCCAGCAAATATACGAAACTCGCCTTCTTTACCTTGCGTTTAAGACTCATCTTAAGGATTACTACCTTTCTAAGAAGTAACCAGTTCTTCCCTTTCTCTCCTATTCCTCTCCTAATTTCCTCTCCTCGGGCATTATTAGTCTTAAATTCTTCCACTTGTCTGTATGTTATCTTTATTTTCACAATGCGCGCATGTACCACTATGTTTAGGTTAGCTGTAAGACATTGCCATGTGGCAATAAGCTCGCCTTTTTTGTATACTTATTAAGTGCAAATAAAGAGTTTATTATTATTATTATTATATTACGCCTTAGAATCTAAGCTTTTGGAAGAACCATTTGTTCTTGCCGGCCTTGTATCTCTACTCGAGCTTGACTCGGGTGGCGAAGCGCAGCTTCTTCCTCTTCACGGGGTCCTTCAGGTCTTTCACGCTGAACTTGTCCACGGAGAACTCAACCGTGTATCGAGTGCCCGGGCATCAAGTGGTTGTAGTTGACAGCTTTGACGAAGGGCTTTATCTTGGAGCGCTTATGGAGACGGACCTTTCCCATGCGCTTGTGCACTTTGAGAGGATACCTGTCGATGCCGGCGACGAAGGCGTGTCCGTACTGATTATCTGAAGTGGGAGCTAATGAGCTCTTGCTGAGTTGGCCACGAAGACCCATTCTGTTCAGGGTTGGTAACACTCACGGGTCAACACCCATCCGGCGGCCTCCGCGCATGAAGTGCGAGCCCGGGCAGGACTCTGGCCTTAGGGCTAGTTTCCCCTAGAAATCAACCTTCTGGCACTCCTGGACGGTCTGCGCACCGTGCGGCGTAAGCCAATCGATTGTGCACTCTGACTAACAGTCGGGGAAGTCTGGAAGCAGTACTGTTTCCTATAGAGCGGGGTGGTTGCGGACCTTACGGCGACTGCTCTTGAAACGACCGTCGGCTACCCGATCCTGGGTGAACAGCCGGGCAAGGGATGCCGTGGAGAGGACCGCACAAGCGACCTCAAATTCGTAACCAATCGAGAGACCGGAGTAATCTGGTCGCAATTGGAAGTAAGGGCGTGAGTGCAAGCCCGCTGGGTAATATACCTGGTTACCTCGCGGATAAGGCGATGGCCTCTTACGGGCATGTGGCGGAGCTTGACGGTGGACTGTTTTGTCCAAGTCTTCTGCACTCACTTCACAGGAAGTTTTAACGAACAATCGTTAAAACTTCCTGAGGTGACGGGTTGGCCCGTTGTAGTTGCCAACTCTATTTGTTTATCCGAAGTGCTATCGTCGAAGTTCTTCAGCGTACCTCCCTCCTAGGACGAGCACGACTTTACCGGGTTTCATAATCTTACCCATTTTGGGCTCGAAAAATATGGCGGTTTGACAGAAAAGTTTATCACCAACTATAAACCTATATCAATTATAACTACATAATAATAGTAAAAATAACTGCTTGTACCGACTGAGTAATTTTATCTTGTCTTGAAACTAAACCGTTAAATATGTTTATGAGTTAAAAAGAAACAGCCAAAAAGTAAGATAGAGATAGACGATAGATCAGTGTCGGGGTGTCAGATAATATTTTTCGCCTGGGCCGTCGGCATTCTAACGTTTTACGTTGGGGTTGTCTAAACAAGTTTATGGATGAAAGAGACACAGTAAATAAGCAAGACAGATATACTCGTAGATACTCAGTGTGTGGGTGGCAGGTATAATACTTTGCTTGTGGGTCGTTGTCACGTCATTACCAGCAATAGATACCGTCATTTCTATAGCGGTAGAAACTTTTGCGATTCAATACCTTAAAAATCGTTTTTTTTACTATTTCAAAAAATATTTCTATTTTTTAAATGTTAATCGAACCGATATAAAAGATTCATTCTCAGATAAAAAAAATAAATCATGAAAAACACGTCTTTTTGGCCTTCTCAACCAGGCTTCCCATTTTAATATAAATCTGGACAACCACGAAAGTTAGAGTTTATATTATTATTGATGTTGATAGTCCTCCGGCAACCATAATTATTATTAATAACGCGACTAAGTTAAGTTTGCCTCGGTGCATTGGACGTAGGAGTGCTTAAGCGCTTACTGGGAATAATCGGTTAAGTTTCTTGTGCTAAGAGCATCTTGACTTTCATATACTTGAACTTCCCATTACAATGTTGCTTCGGGAATTATCTTACAATATCTACATTAAATAAAAAGTTGCATAATGGCGATGATTTTTGGAAACTAGTTTTATTTATTAATTTATTACGAACAATAAAATTTACACCAGAATGCTTATAATATTCGATAAACTTGTAGTGACACATGATGATGAACAGTGCATCACTAAACTCAGCAGACATTTTTAATCCCAGGATTCAATTGACGTCATATCACCGGCAAAATTGTCTAATTGTCTGATGACAGCATTCAAAGAATTGATAATTTTGTTTTTTAATGTGTCTTTCGTACGATGCAAATAATTAATGTATGAAAACAGCGTCTTTCATAGTTGTAAAAATTTATTCACACGAACAATTCCCTACCTAGCAAAATAAAAAGCGCGTATATTTAGCTTATTACTCACTCTCGGCCACACTATCAATGGTAAGCCACCACTCTTTTAATAGCTTCTTTTAAATAATTAAATGGTCTAAACATTAACACTGTGTTTATTCTACCATATGCACGCCGATGA
Source organism: Micropterix aruncella (assembly GCA_944548615.1). Taxonomy (NCBI): domain Eukaryota; kingdom Metazoa; phylum Arthropoda; class Insecta; order Lepidoptera; family Micropterigidae; genus Micropterix; species Micropterix aruncella. Next base: position 636,412 of record OX155975.1, on the reverse strand, counting down.
AACAAGATTTCTACAACGTTGGGATCTGGTCATATCGACAACGCACATCAGATATCCCACACATTATTATAGATCGCGTAGAGAAAAACAAATTAAGGCGACATGAGACCTCAGAAAAATATACGAAATGGGCGTACACGTGAAAAAATAGGCGGGGTCAATTTTGTAGGGTTTGACCAAACAAAAACCAGCGTTGACGAAGCGTCAAGCGCAGATTCTACGTCCGCTCGCGCCGGCTACTAGGCGCATACTAAAGGCTCTATCGCAGAGCTAGCACAGAAAAACTATCTTACGCAGTGGTGGTATAAGGGTGTTAATGGCAAAGCATATTTAGCGTAACTCTCAGAGCACCCTCACGTTTTAATTAATTGTAATTAATTAATGGCCTAAATAAAAAAAGCGGCTAAGTGCTGCCCTAGGAAATTAACCAGACAATATTATGAAATTATAATAAAACACACTCACCGCTTACATTGTAGGAGTAAACGCGCCTGAAAGTTTTCGAAATCAGTTTAAAGCCTTAATGTCCCAGGCAAAGAGCAACTTTTTTGAGTCCAAATTTTAAGTTGGTTCCTTATCGAGGGATTCACTTAGAAACTTGTTTAAATTATTGCTTATATTTTTCAAAAAAGTCATAAAACTAAAATTCTTCAGATATGGTCGTTCCCAGGTATCACGTCGCCTTGAACCCAGATCCATTGGCTCATCGCACCATACCTAACTGAGCAATAACGCCCGCATTTAGGAATGCTGATATTTTATTTAAAATATTGCTTTGGTATAACGTTCGGTTATATAAAACAAGTAAATATATTAAAAAGATTAAAAAACACGACTACCGTTACAGAAATTGAACTAATATAATATTTACAATTATTTTTATTGCGATTTTTTTTATAAAATATTTGTGCTTTATGTATTTATCCCTATATATACATATATATTTCCGGAATGAACTAAATCAGACTTTCAATTGACAATAAGCATATTATGTTAATTTATTGACATTTCAACATTTGGACATTTAGACAACTACTTACTTAATTAATAATGAAGGTACCCTATGACACACACTTCTATTATAAATCGATCCAAGCGTTTAGAAGTTTTGGTGGGTTAAAGAATCTGGAACATACATAGTTGAACCCTGATCACATGACACTCCTTTTTTGTCATTGGGGGAGAAGGGGGAGGGGGGGGGGTCCAGCGAGGGGCTTGTCTACTCGTAGGAAAAGTCTTGAGGTGACCCAACCTATTTTATATTACTTGTTAACACATGTTATACATTTATAATAGGATAGGGGGTATTAGCTTTTTCTTTTCGCAGCAGAAGGGCGTGATAAAAGTAACGTTGGGAATCCCTACTTCAATATAACATCCTCCATCAATATTATCTTTTTGCATATGCAACCTTAAGTATATTTTTAGTGCTCTGTATTATTCATTATTGATGATATTAATTATTTTTATTATTTTTCACCTCAGGGGTTGACAGACTAAGTTTGCCTGTTAGTTTGAATCGGGATAAATACTAAATGACCGAAACAGTGGACCATGGTTTTAGCCGCAAATTACAATTTAGATTTAACAGTGTGTAACTTTACCTTATAAATCAGGAGTCAGAAACATTTCATCGAAAAGAAAATTGTTTTAATTTCATAGTTGAAAATATTACCACTGATTTTATATGGTATTAGATTGCTCAACGCTATAGTACGTTTTGGCAATTCTTCTGCGCCGGTGACACGCAGGTGGCGCTGATAGCATTGTTTGGCGAAACTAGTAGCCATTTATTTGACTATTTATAAAAATATTGATAATGAATGTTTTTTTAATAAACTGACTGATAGCATAGTATACCCGACAGTAGCTTCTCTTAGAACGACATTAAAATCCAAGCGAATACGTCACGAGTCGTAAGGACGCCCGGATATGGACGCCAGATGTCCGCTACTTGGCCCCAAGCGTTCGAAAAATTCGCTAGCCTTTACCTGCGCATAACGCTAACCAAAGACATATACCCCTATGCGTTGTATATCATTCACACGTTGCGTTTCGTAGTTAAATCCTAGCTGTCAAATCGTAGTACTGCATTGAGCAATCTATTACGTTATAACAACACGCCAGGGTTGAATCAATCCAAAGCGCTAATTAAGGCCTACGGCCCTAAGACGGCCCGTGAGGCCTTATCGCTAAATAGGAACAATCTACGCTTACTGGTGAGGGCGCTCACGGGGCATTGTGGCCTGAACAAACACATGTTCAACCTCAAGCTCAGAGACACAAAAATGTGCAGGTTCTGCCAAGGGAAAAGAAAACTCTCTTGCACCTCGTGTGCGAGTGTGGCCCGCTGATGCATAAAAGATACATCCACTTCGGTGGTCATTACCTCCAACCTGAGGAGGTAAAACAATCTGGCGCCAAAAGCCTGTTGCGGTTCTTAAATGACAGGAGGCTTAGCGCAGAACTATAATAGGTGGCGAACACAATAGACCAGCAATGGTCGCAGTGTTACAAGGCTCATAAAAACCTTAGAAAAGCCCCACACAACAAATAAAAAATATAAAAAAAGGGTGTACGATTACTTTGTCGTTTCGAGTATTCTGCGACGATTTTTGATTAAACCGTTATTAAAAATACAATGCATGGATGTATTAGATGCCCTAGGTAGCTAATACATCCAAGTAATCCAAGTAATCAGGTGATTAGCCATATTTAAAAGGATATAACTCAAAAACGTCTCATAATTGAGATCAGTCGTTCTAGTAAGAAATGTTCTACATAAAGAGATCTTTCCATTGGTTTATGATTTACAGCTATTGAAAAAAAGTGCCCAAAATGCCCATTCTCTTTTTAACATGCTTTTTTGATTATGGATAAGTTGTCAAAATTTTAGTGCCCTGAATAGGTTGGTATCTATATCTATAGGTTGGTAAGAGTTTGGCGGCTGAGTGAACGATCATGAGCTCGGATATACCTCAGAAAAATATACGAAATGGGCGGACACGCGAAAAAATAGGCGGAGTCAATTTTGCAGGGTTTGACCAATAACAATCCAGCGTTGACGAAGCGTCAAGCGCAGATTTTACGTCCGCTAGCGCCGGGAACCAGACGCATACTAAACGGTCAATCGCAGCGGTAACACAGAATAACTATATTTACGCAGTGGTGGTATCTGGGTGTTAATGGCAAAGCATATTTAGTGTAACTCTCAGAGCGCACTCACGTTTCAATTAATTGTAATTAATTTAGGGCCTAAATAAAAAATGTAGCTAAGTGCTGCCCTAGAAAATTACCCAGTCAATATAATGAAATTATAATAAAACACACTCACCGCTTACATTGTAGGAGTAAACGCGCCTGAAAGTTTTCGAAGTCAGTTTAAAGCCTCAATGTCCAAGGCAATGAGCAACTTTTTTGAGTCCAAATTTTAAATTGGTTCCTTATTGAGGGATTCACTTAGAAACTTTTTTTAATTTAATGCTTATATTTTTCAAAAAACTCATAAAACTAAAATTCCTCAGATATGGTCGTTCCCAGGTATCATGTCGCCTTAATAGAAGAAGCATGTATTTTCTTACTCTTCTCTTATTTTCATACAGTTTCTTACTCCTGCTCGACGACTTGGATAAGAACAAAGTATCTCGAGGTACCGAACGTGTGCGGCGAGAAGTTTCAGTAATGAGAATATAGCGGGGAATGGCACCGCGTAAAGCTACTTCACACTGAGGGAAGTGGCAGTAAATTGTTAATTTTCCATTGTCGCTGACCTAAAAGCGGCAGTGGAACAGCGCAGTGAGCATCCGCTTTAGCCAGGGAAATTTGTTAGGTAAATGGTGATATATTAGGTACTTACATGTGAAATTTCCGTTCTGTAATAGAAATTTAAGTCCATTTTTTAATGAAAAATATATATATTAAGTTAATCGAATTATTGACCCCTATTATTTATGTAGTCCTGGCATATAATGCCTCTCTGCTGTAAAACTCTCTATGACGGAAATCAATCAATCATTTAAGGGCGTTATATGTATATATCTATATGATGGAGTACATTTTTCTTATTTTTCATAATTTTTCTTATTTTTCTTAAATTTTTCTTAAATTTTTCTTAAATTTTTGTTATTTTTTGTACTGCACATTATTACTTAAAATCTACTGACACCCATTCCTTCCTTTTCCTTTCCTTTTCTCCTCCCAACCCCCACAGAATGCACTGTGCGTATTGGAGATTTAACTAACTAAAACTATTGTTGAAAGCATGTCATCGGCCAGAAATATTGTATTTAATGTAATTGTAATATTTTTTGTAGCGCTGTATGTTTTCCCTGTTAAATAAATAAATAAATAAATATATATATATATATATTTATAGGGGAAGGGGGCCTAAAGCGGGCACCTTAAGATAAAGGTATTATTATATTTCTTAGGAATGACATACAGCAACTTATTTCTTATATATATATATATATATATACTAGCTGACCCGTGCCCACTTCGTTGGGCGGTAAACTTTTTACCTGTGATGAAATTATGAGGTGGTTCGGTTAGTAGTACTGAGTGCTTTGATTTATTTCCTGACTGCCAAAAGAAGGGTTATATTTTTACTGCATATGTATGTATGTATTTGCATGCCAAGTTGACTATAATACCGTTATTTGTGAGTGTCATCTTGTGAGTGTCTTATTTGTGAGCGTATTATCTCTTTAACTATTTATGCAGTAAAAGGGAAATTATATGCAGTAAAAGGGAAGTCTTTTGTTTTAAACGCTTGAGACGATAAATTTACTTATTTTGATAAGAATTCATAATTGTTGATATTATGACCAATATACATGATTTAAATATTTTTTAAAATATAAAATACTACTTTTTGTGACAAATATAAAAGGTAGACATATGCTATCACTGACTTTTTTGTACGCGTTATCAAGCTCTACAACTTTTCTCTAGAACTCAATCATATATTTCTCATCGTTAATGCAGCGTTAGTTAGAAACGTTTTCGTTCGACCGCTTATTCTCCGACGAAGCTAATGGGCCCTTGCTGAGTTGGCCACGAAGACCCATTCTGTTTTAGGGTCGGTCACACTCACGGGTCAACACCCATCCGATGGCCTCCACGCATGGGGTGCGGAGCCTGGGTAGGACACTGGGTCAACCAGTCTCCCCTGGGAATCAATCCTCTGGCGCTCCTGGACGGTCTGCGCACCGAGCGGCGCAAGCCAATCGATTGTGCTCTCCGACTAACAATCGGGGGAGTCTGGGAACTGTATTGTTTCCTTTAGAGCGGGGGTAGTTGTCTACCTTACGGCGACTGCTTTTGAAATGACCATTGGCCATCCGATCCCGGTTCAGAGTCGGGCAAAGGACGCCTTGGTCCGCGATAGATTCGGTATACTCCGTTTCACCGCTTCGTAAGGGAGAGGACCGCGCAAGCGACCTCGAACTCGGAACCAATCGAGAGACCGGAGAAATCTGGTCACAATTGGTAGTTAGGGCGCGAGTGCCGCCCGCCAGGTAACATAACTGGCTACTCGCGGTAAGGCGTTGGACTCTAACGGGTTGTGGCGTAGCTAGACGTCGGATTTGTTATGTCCAAAGTCTTCTACGCTCACTGCACGGTCGATAGAACGATGAATCGTTAAAACGTCCTGCGGTGACGGGTTCGCCCGTTGTGGTTGACATCTCAATATGTTAGTCAGAGTGTGCAATCGATTGGCTTATGCCGCACCAATCGGGGGAGTCTGGGAACTGTATTGTTTCCTATAGAGCGGGGGTAGTTGTCTACCTTACGGCGACTGCTCTTGAAATGACCATTGGCCATCCGATCCCGGTTCAGAGTCGGTCAAAGGACGCCTTGGTCCGCGACAGATTCGGTATACTCCGTTTCACCGCTTCGTAAGGGAGAGGACCGCGCAAGCGACCTCGAACTCGGAACCAATCGAGAGACCGGAGAAATCTGGTCACAATTGGTAGTTAGGGCGCGAGTGCCGCCCGCCAGGTAACATACCTGGCTACTCGCGGTAAGGCGTTGGTCTCTAACGGGTTGTGGCGTAGCTAGACGTCGGATTTGTTATGTCCAAAGTCTTCTACGCTCACTGCACGGTCGATAGAACGATGAATCGTTAAAACGTCCTGCGGTGACGGGTTCGCCCGTTGTGGTTGACATCTCAATATGTTAGTCAGAGTGCAAAGTCGATTGGCTTACGCCGCACGGTGCGCAGACCGTCCAGGAGCGTCAGAAGGTTGATTTCTAGGGGAAACTAGCCCTAAGGCCAGAGTCCTATCCAGGGTCACACTTCATGCGTGGAGGCCGCCGGATGGGGCGTTGACCCGTGAGTGTGACCAACCCTGAACAGAATGGGTCTTCGTGGCCAACTCAGCAAGGGCCTGTTAGCTCCCTTTCTCTCGTTAGCCACTTTTTCTCATATGTTTAATGAAAAGTTGCTAATTTGCTAGTACAGGGAGGTGAAAAGCAAAACACCTCGCGACCTTTTCTCATAAGTTTGCCACCCGTCAAGCTCAATATACAGCGCAAAATGCCTCACGGGCAAATTAATATCATATTTAGCTTTTCATTAGCCGCCACCACAGAACTTTGCAAGCCATTATTGGCTCCGCTGAGGGAAGAGCCACAGAAAAGACTGAGCGTTATTAAATTTAGCCCTCGGCGAAACTCTCGCATACCATCGGGCCGTTGGTTGGTATAAGTATATATGAGAAATTTAGATTACTGTTTGTTGCGAGAGAGGGGCAAGGTAATTTAAATATGACTCTGAAAAGCATCGATATATGAGCACTGGATATGCCCTCAGATACAAATAAGCTGGCTCCATACCCTGAGCTCGTAAAACATGTGACAGAGAGAGAGAGCAATAACTTGATCAGTATGCGGGAGAATAGCACCTCAATATTCTTCGCAGGAACGCTCACAGCGGAAACGGTCGGCTGAAGCACGAACTCGACACGAATCGGCTGCAACCATACTACTACTACTGGCCGGCTTTGAGTAGTGGTTTTGAAGTGGTCATTTTCGAGCGGGAAAGGCCATCTAGGGATCATATATCGATGCTGAAAAAGGTGTTCGATACGAGGATTTGTTAAATGCCTCAAGTTTTTCGCCTTATTTAATTAGCTAACTCTTCGGCCCTTTATCATACGAAAACGTCATGTAGAAGGAAGTTGTAGACATTAAATTTCTTTAAGAATGTCTGATATTCTGCTGTTTTATGTTCAACTGTTCAAAAAAATAGAGCAATTTTAACTGCATGTGTAAATTCCGAGATTATGCAGAAAAACTTAACTTTCGTATTGTCTGTTATTCCGCTGCTCTAACTCTGTATTTATAGGTATAACTAGTATGTACTATATAAATAAGAAATTATTTGTGTATAAGTATTATGGGAGCGAATTGGCCCTGTTTCAGTTAGGCGACTAAGACCCTTGCGTTTAGGGTTGGCCAAACTCACGAATCAACATCCATCTGGCAGCCTCCACGCAGAAGTGCGAGCACGGGTAGGACTTTACCCTGCAGGCACAGTATACCAAAAAGTAGCTTCACTCTCGAGCTACAGGGCATTGCGGGAAGAGGGTGAGAAGAATGTGGGCAGAGGGGTACGTCTCGACGTCTCGACTGACGATATCGTACGTCTCGTCTTACGATGCAATACTTTCACAGTTGCAAAGATCAATTCACACGATAAAGCCCCTACCTAACCAAAAAAACACCAGATTTACCGATATATAAGCGCGTACATTTTGCTTATTACTCACTCTCGTCTACAGTATCAATGGCACTGTGTTTATTCTACTGTATGTACGCCGAGGGAACAATACTTCTACAACCGTTGGGCTCTGATCGACAACGCATGACATCAGACATCCCACAAATACTATATTGGCACCCAGAATCTAATAGAGCACTTCGAGAGCTCTACCTCTCATCCCTACAGAAATACAATGACTATATATGATGGATTTTTTTGGTAATAAACTCGTTGACTGGACTAACTGGAGACTTGCAAAGACATTACGGTATCCCGGCTCTGTACGTAGAATCAAGTGCGGGTACCAGGCCACTGGTAAACGACCCCATACACGGGAACAATTTGGCGCAATGTACGCGCAGCCTAACCGCAAATGTAGGGTGGCTCAGGCCTAAACAAGATATCACTGTCAACCCTCCACGTGCCATCGTGTCATTTCAAAGGACTTCTAACTTCCTGCTGGCCGGATCGGTAGGGTGACAACGCGATACAAACCACGAGAAACACACAATGTTAGTAGTTATAACAGAGAGAAAGATGAGTCACCATATTGAAAGGACACAGACAGACAGACAGATAGACGTTATATTTGCAGAGATATCTCATATGCAGAGATTATGCGTGGGGCCATTGGTTATAACAAGGTATCACTGCTAATCCTTCACGTGCCATCGTATCATTTCAAATGACTCTAACTTCCTGCTGGTCGGATCGGTAACGTGACAACGCGATACAAACACGAGAAACATACAGTGTTAGTAGAGTCTATAACAGAAATAAATAACAGCCACCATATTGAGATGACAGGCAGATATGCATTGCATTTGCAGATTTATGAAGTTATCATATGCAGAGGTTGTACCTGGGGCCATTGGTTATACCAAAGTATCACTGCCAACCCTCCACGTGTCATCGTGTCATTTGAAAAGACCTCCATACTTCCTGCTGATCGGATCGGTTGGGTGACCACGTGATTCCAGACCACGAGAAACACAATATTGGTAGTATATAACAAGAAAAAGATGAACCATCATATTGAGATGCCACAGACAGACAGACAGACGGATAGACGTTGCATTTGCAGAGATATATCATATGCATTGGTTATAACAATGTATCATTGACAACCCTCCACGTGCCATCGTGTCATTTCAAAGGACTTCCAACTTCCTGCTGGTCGGATCGGTTGGGTGACAACGCGCTAGAGCCCACGAGAAACAGTGTTGGTAGTCTATAACAGAAAAAAAGATGAGCCACCTCCTATCGCATTTGAATATAGGCTGGTTACAATACACAAATAATATGGAGATATCAGAACGCAATTTGAACATCCCCTCGGCTACGTAACGAAAAATTTGGTTGCACATCAGAACACTGTTGACTACGTAATGACCAATACTGGCGGCTTTCTCCCGGAGCGAACAGTAATATTATTTTCTAATTCTAACGCATCCTCAAATCCATACCAAATATCTTATTATTACCATAGACACATAGACGGCCGCTAGAATAATTTCACACGTCATTTCGCGGATATTTCTGGTAAAATTCCATTTACAAACATATTTTTTTTTCGGGAAATCATCAAAATTTTTATTGGTTTTTATGAGCTACCTAATATCTAAAAATTTTTGTAAATAAATAAGCAAAACAAATATCGAAATACCTTTGATAGAGAATGTAATCAAGATCACGATAGTACTTACAATTTCTAAATAGTATTCCGTATTTTTCCGTAAGACAAGTACAAGTTAGAAATGCCGAGTTTTTATCACTTTTTTGACTTTCTCATATTTGTTCATAATTATCTAATTGTTTTACAAAATGAGATTTTAATATTCTATATACGAAATTTCAATGCTATCATTGTACAGTTATTCTTTTTATGATTGCTGTAGTAGTTACATAGTTATAGTACTTTTTGTCGAGCGCGGCGATATGGCAAGAAATTCCAATGAATTACCGCGGACTGCCATGAAATTATGCCGTTACTCTATATTCATTGAAACATGTATAGCAAATAAAACTTGACATCTGTATGTAAAATAATATTAAAATAATAAGAAATATGATTTAAAAATTAGACTGTTATTATATTATTATTTTGAGATAGGATATCGTATAAGCGTGTTTAGAACACCATCTATTGGGCTAATGAACAGCGGGAGTCGCAGCGGTAGAAGTCGAACTACCCGCCAAAACACATGAATAGCAAATTCCAGTAATTGAGTACTCACCCTACGCTTTGCAATGTTATGGTGGCTCCTTATTCAAAGGGATCATTGCGCCCTCGGCCCATCAATGGGGCTCGTTAGGGCTGTCCTTTATTTAGGCGGTAGTTTTGGCGTGTGTGTGTAAGTCTGTGGTCTTTTTTTGCCTGTGCAAACCTCAGCGTTGACAACCGCGCCGCTTTGTATCCGGCAATTTGCTATTGGTCCTATTATTATGTCAAAGAAAAGGGACACCCTTGCTAAATAGATATAGGAGGGTTGCATTGGCGGATATATGCCTGTCAAAGGCCAGCACCGCGAAATACCACTTCGTAGGATCATGATAGCAGAAATATTACGAATTAAAATTTCAATATGGAATTTATGTACACCCTTGTGCAAATTAATGTGGACAAAGCATATTTTTCATACTGGTACAGATTTTGCTTCACGTTTCGTTATGTCAACACTATTAGCAGCTGTCAACGTCACATTAGTGTCAGTTAACCTTAATCAAGCACACAGGCGTATTGTTGCATGAGTAGTTTACAAATTTTTGAGTGATTCGACTTTTTGGCGTTACACCTGAGATTTTTTACATTTTCATTAGTTTTCAGTGACAGTTTGGTTGTATATGAGCAATGGATATTTCAATAGAAGTTCGTTCTAAGGTTATTACACTATCTGAACATACTGAAAAGACTCAAAGGCAGTTTGCAGAAGAGTGTGGCATTTCTAAAAGTGCAGTTAACAAACTGATCAAACTCAATTGAGAAACTGACTCAATTTCACCACGAAGAGAGGGAAAATGTGGCCGAGAAATAAAAACCACTAAGAAAGATGATGTGTTTTTGTTGAGGAACAGTAAAATAAACCCCACAAAGACCAGCGATGACTTACAGAGAGATCTAGCTGTTACTGGGACAAGTGTACATGCCACGACAGTGCGGCGTCGTCTGCTAGAAGTTGGGTGAAAAGCTTTAAAGCCCCTTAAGAAGCAACTCTTAACTGCTGTGATGAAGAAGAAAAGGATGGTTTGGGCACATAAATATAAAGGGTGGACCCAAGATGACTGGAAAAAGGTGTTGTTTTCAGATGAAAGCCATTTCTTTATCCGGGGCATGCGTCATCAGTTTGTTCGTCGGACCGATGGTGAATCACTTTCATTAGCTCACATTCAGCAATCAGTCAAACTCGCCGTGAAACAAATGTTTTCGGGCTGTTTCTCCTTTAATGGTACATGACCACTGGTACCCATCATAGGGATGTTGAATAGTGAAAAATACATAGAGGATTTGCAAGATAGAATGGTCCCTAAGCTCTCAAAAATAAATTTGGAAATTCCCATTTTCCAACAAGACCTGGCACCTTGCCATGCATCGATGATTGTGAAAAAATTCTGCACTGACACTGGGATAAACGTTTTTGATTGGCCTGGCAACTCATTAGACCTCAATCCAACTAAGAATTTGTGGTCCATCTGCAAGACAAGGTTCAGAAAGATGGACTGCACAACGAAAACCAACTTGATCGAGTCAGTGATTCAAGTGTGGCATCGGGATCCAAAAATTCAAAACAACTGTAAATCGCTGGTAGAATCAATGCCAAAACGCATTAATATCATGCTGCAAGCCAAGGGTGGACATATCAAATATCAATGTTATGCCTTTGTACCTGATTGTATTTTTTGTAAGAATAAAACACATTTTTAAAGAAAAATTGTTTTGTCCACATTAATTTGCACAAGGGTGTATTATATGAAACTTTTTCATTTATCAAAAACACTACTAGATTCGATCTAAATCTAGACTAGAAAATAGCCTCAAGCACACAATATTTCAAAATAAAAAAACAAACTTACCCTACATTTTTTAGTTATATTTCAGGATGGTTTAAAAAAAACTAACCTAAACTACCATCATATAGGTGTTTATGAATTGTTTTTAAACGACTGGCCAGCAAAAAAAGAAGTGTAATGTGTTCAGGGATCAATAATGTATGTTTTCCGTTTCTTTATTTCACCATAACTTCTAAACGCATGAACCAATTTAGGGAGTAGCGAATAATACAACGTACGTAAATTGCATTGCAGCTTCCCCTCTCCGCCCTGTCAATCAGAGGGAATTCCAGTTTTTCCGTGTCTAGTTTCATCCTGCCAACACTTCAGAAGACGGAAGCGGTACGTCTGAAGTCTTCCCCACGTGACACAACCCGACCACGCGGACCCGATCACCCGGCAGCAAGTATTGCCGCTATAAAGAGGTTTACCTGCCACACTAAACTACAGAACGAATGCTCAAAATAGTCAGGGAAACATCTGCTGGTGTCCATATGTAGATAGGTTTATAAGAAATTGCCTGGAATCACGAAACCTCATGCCACTTTCCAACACCAAACGTGATTACCGTCCACTGTAATTTCGACGGTTTTTTTAGGTTTTTCTTTATTTAATTCTAAAAAGAAGCGTTTAAAAGTATCTGAAGTTTTTATTGTAACGAAATGGTTACAAGTATGTGTCCTCCTCTTAAAACCCTTATTAATTACTACACGCCTATTTCACTGTAACACAAATCACTTTGACTTTGTACAGTAAAAATGCTTGCACACCTGAAGTTCACCCCCCTTGCGGCAGACTTAACCGAAACATATTTTTTAATTTTATGTTTATCTTGTTCTATTTACAGAACATCTTTTCCGTATAGGGAGGTTTTAAAATAAAGGAGAAAAAAAAACGATCCACCGTAATGTATATGTCGCATATCCGTTGCAAGAAAAACGCTATTGTAATAAACAAATAAAGATTTGAACAGTAACATCCTTATTTTGCTTCAATATCTTTATTATTATTGATGATGATGATTGATTGATATTATTATTGATGATGATGAGAATGATGATTTGTACCATACGCTTGTTAATAAATGGAATAAAGTGTCAAATATTAGCGTTACTAATATCAAAATATACTATTTTAAAAATTGTCACATTTATTTGCGTCGGTATTGTCCTAAGAATTTGATTGTCAGACAGTTATGACATGTGTCTAGTTATTGATAGTGCAATCATACTAATATTTATCATGGTACATTTATTTTTATTTAGGATACATTTTTAAAAACGAGCATACACTAATTGTAACAAAATACATTTGTTTACATTTACAATGTGTACAATTACAAATTACAATTACACGTAATTACACAAATTACTGTTGCGTCGTTGTTGCGTTATCAAAATACAAATATTTTGTACTAGCTGACCCGTGCCCACTTCGTTGGGCGGTAAACATTTTTACTTGTGATGAAATTATGAGTGTGGTTCAGTTAGTACTGAGTGCTATGATTTATTTCCTCACTGCCAAAATGAGGGTTATATTTTTACTGCATATATATGTATGTATTTGCATGCCAATTTGGCTATATTACCGGGTTTCAAATGAGTGAATGAAACGATTATGATTGAATAAATTATGTTTATTTTAATTTTTCAAAACTTCTCTGTATACCATATTAGATGTAATGTTATTATTTGGTACCAAAATATATTGTCTTTCAGGAGTTCCAACCCAAGATACGGTCGCGGTTCCATACCTATGTCGTATTATCTCTTTAACCAATTATGCAGTAAAAGGGAAATTATAATATGCAGTAAAAGGGAAAAGTCTTTTGTTTTAAACACTTGAGACGATAAATTTTCTTATTTTGATAAGAATTGCCAATAAACATGACCTAACGATTTACATTATTTTTTTAATATAAAAAACTACTTTTTGTGACTTAAATATAAAAGTTAACCATATGCTGTCACTAACTTTTTTGTAGGCATTATCAAGCTCTACAACTTTTGTCTAGAACTCAATCATATATCTCTCATCGTTAAGGCAGCGTTCATAAGAAACGTTTTCATTCGACCGTTTTTTTTCCGACTTACTTTGCAAATCCGACTACCACGAAAAAGTCTTTTCCTTTTTCGGATTAATATATAGCTTATGACACTCACAAATAATGTGGCTTTCTATTGGCAAAAGCATTTTCAAAATCGGTGCAGTAGATCCAGAGATTACTCCCTACAACCTCACAAACTTTACCTCTTTATAATATTAGTATAGATATGAAGGTTCCAGACACAAGCGTTTTCGGCAGCTCCCGCGCGCGACTGACCAATAAGGCGTTATTGTCACTAGCACTCGCAAAATGGCCGGGATTCTCGGATGGCACAATTGTCCTCTGCTGGTAATATAAGCAGTTGAACTAGAGTTTTATCGTTCTTGCACAGGATATAAAATACATTTTCAAGACTTGCATACTTAATTAAATATTTAGAAAAAAGTACAATTGTGTCATTCATGCACCGGATGTGCGATGTACGAATAATGAAGCATCGATATACGATCCACTAGATGGGCCTTTCGCGCTCGAAAATGACCCTTCAAAACCACTACTGAAAGCCGGCCAGTAGTAGTTTGGTCGCAGCCCGCTGACAGACAGCCGACCGTTTCCGGCCTGAGAGCTGCCGAGAAACATATTGGCGCGCTATTCTCTCGCATACTGTCTAATTTATTGCTCTCTCTGTCACATGATTTACGAGCAAAGGGTATGTGGAGCTAACTAATTTGTATCTGAGGGCCTATCTAGCTAATAATATATCGATGTAACGATGGCGTTCGTTTTGCATGGCGTTCCGGATGCTGCAGTACTCCTCCATAGATCACTGGGAAACAAAGGGAATTTAAACTCGACAAAAAGTCTATTTCCAGTACATCCTATCATGTCGTCGAGACCGCGATCGATGCATTATTCATAGGGATCCGAAACGGTGTTCCAATCATTGGCGAATAGACCCACAGCCGCAGGCCATAACGGCGTCGGAATGCCCTCAGAAATGGCGCAAAATTGAATAAAAAAACGAATTCTTTTGAATTTTGCTCAGAAAGGGGAACGGAATTGCCCAATTGAATAGGAACATAATCGCTCTAGCGTGTGCTTCAATGGGGGGGCTTTTAGTTAGAGGGACTTCCCATGGTTAAGACCAAAGAGCTTTTTACAAGTAGGTTCTGTGCATATGTGTAGTAATACTGTAATACGTTTGTATAACAGAAAGAAAGAAAGAAAGAAAATTTGATTTATTGTAAGAAGGGCGTGCAAATTGAGCCCAGTGAAAGTGGCTAATAAATAATCTATTCTATTCTAAATAATAAATAAATAGTTTTTAAAAAAAACAATAAAAACACGCTTTTATAAATGAACCTAAAAACCAAAAAATCCGGTTTCATCATCAGACCTTGAAACTTAATCGTGGTCAAAGTTCATTCCAAGAATTTTCAAGCAAGTCCAAACACAGCCATTATACGATGTTGCATCATGAAGTTCTAGTTCATATCTTCCGACTCCATCATCAGATCAGTTTGACAGTACCATATTATTGTATTGTCATCAGAACTACATACAGCTGCCAATTTTCATGACGCTACGATCCTTGGAAGATGGTTAAATTAGTTACCTTAGATTCCATTACATAGTTACATACAGGTCGACCTAATAAAAGCGTGTTAAAAACACGACTGCCGTTACATAAAATAAACTATTGTATTTATAATTATTTTTATTACGGTTTTGTATGAAATATTGGTGGTTTATGTTATCCATATAGATAGATGTATATTTCCGGAATGTACTCAATCGGACCTTTCATTTGACACTAAACACGATAAAATTATGTGAATTTATTGACATTTGGACATTTAGACAAGTATTTCTTGATATTTGGACAGTTTATGTATCCTATGACACTCGCAGAATGACATAACGATTCGAACAATATCACACACTTCTAAATGGGTTCAAGCGTTTAGAACTTATGGTGGAATACAAAATCAGGGTTTCATCATTAATACATTGAGGAAGAAAAGAGGAAGGAGAGAGAAAGGGAAGAACCTGTTACTTCTTAGAATAGTAATACTTTTTTAGGTGAGTCTTGAATGATTCCAAAGAAAACGACTTTTGTATTTGCTGGGAGATCGTTCCAGAGTCTTGCACCATGAACACAGAAAGAGTGGGACAGTATTAGGAGACCAGTATAATGACAACGAATTTAGAGTAAATTGTCAGAGGATGACCGAAGTACGAAACCGTGGAAACTTAATGGATCGGAAAGCTCGTTGAGATATTATGATGTTGTTTGTGAGAGAGTACACGATAAAGGGGAGCAAACGCATTATAAAGAGGTTTAAAAATGAATTTACCGCGTGAATTCTGTAGCAGCCGACGTTTCGGCGATGTTGCAACCGCGGTAAATTAGATTTTAAATCTATTTATAGTATCAAATAACCGCGATAGTCTTCAATGTCTATTACATATTCTACAATGTCTATTACATATTTTGGGAGCTAATAAGCTCTTGCTGAGTTTGCCACGAAGACACACAGGTCACATTCACGGGTCAACACCCATCCGGCGGCCTCCACGCATGAAGTGCGAGCCCGGGTAGGACTCTGGCCTTAGGGCTAGTTTCCCCCAGGAATCAACCTTCTGGCGCTCCTGGACGGTCTGCACACCGTGCGGCGTAAGCCAATCGTTTGTGCACTTTGACTGTCGGGGGAGTCTGGAAGCAGTACTGTTTCCTACAGAGCGGGGGTGGTCGCGGACCTTACGGCGACCGCTCTTGAAACGACCATCGGCTACCCGATCCTGGGTGAACAGCCGGGCAAAGGATTCCGTGGTTTGCGATAGATTCGGTATACACAGTTTCACCGCTTCGTAAGGGAGAGGACCGCGCAAGCGACCTCGAACTCGTAACCAATCGAGAGACTGGAGTAATCTGGTCACAATTGGAAGTAAGACACTCCTGGCTATCTCGCGGTTAAGGCGTTGGCCTCTTACGGGCATGTGGCGGAGCTTGACGGTGGACTGTTTTGTCCAAGTCTTCTGCGCTCACTCCAGGGAGATAGAACGACTAATCGTTAAAACTTCCTGAGGTGACGGGTTCGCCCGTTGTAGTTGACAACTCTAGTTTTTACATATTCTAGCTATCAACATTTTGTTTTTACTTCCGAATATAATAAAATCAATTCACGTACAACGAATAAAACGGCGTGGCGGACGCCACGCAGTGCAGTCGCGTGACGCGTTCTCCAGACCGTAGCTTTATATACCATCCAACAGATTTGATAATCAACCGAGTTCCCCGAAGCCAATGATATATTCGTCCACGGGGACTAACTTGATCGAAGTATTAACATCGCATCGACGGAGTCATTAAATATTCATCGGCCGCCCAGCTCTAAATCCTCTCCACGAATTATAAATTATTCATTGACAACGCTATCGCTGTGGTGCGGTTCCCCTCAGCATTCACGCTTCGTTGATGTTAAGACATATTCAATATGGAATGGAATCGATGGAATCAGTTGCTGAAACAATACAGACGAAAATCGGACTTGTTGCTTTTGTACTGTCCACCGTTTTTCCTCTAGAAGTGTAACAATAGCGATACTAATTTTATAATTAATACTTAATAATTAATACTGTATCACCCTACAGTATTAACTATTAAGTATTGACAAAAATATGTATTTGTAAAATTCTGCAATATTATTACATATTATTTTCTTATACATATATATTAGAATGTAGTGTTTATTCATATATTTGTGTATATTATTACTTATTTTCCACTTAAATTTATTGAACATAATGTAAAGTTTACTTTCTTACCAGATTCCGGGTAAACAAATAGAATTGTCAACTACAACGGTCACCTCAGGAAATTTTAACGATTGGTCGTTCTATCTCCCGTGAAGGGAACGCAGAAGACTTGGACAAAACAGTCCACCGTCAAGCTCCGTCACATGCCCGTAAGAGGCCAACGCCTTATCCGCGAGATAACCAGGTATGTTACCCAGCGGGCTTACACTCACGCCCTTACTTCCAATTGCCGGGTGAACAACTTGGGTTGTCGACTAGAGCGGGCGAGCCCGTCACCTAAGGAAGTTTTAACGATTAGTCGTTCTATCTCCCTGGAATGAGTGCAGAAGACTTGGGGACAAAAGAGTCCACCGTCTAGCTACGCCACAAGCCCGTAAGAGGCCAACGCCTTAACCGTGAGATAGCCAGGAATGTTACCCAGCGGGCCGACACTCACGCCCTTACTTCCAATTGTGACCAGATTACTCCGATCTCTCGATTGGTTAATATTGGGCCGGGTGAACAGCCGGGCAAATGATGCCGAGGTCCGTAATAGATTCGGTAGACATCGTATAACCGCTACTTAAGGGAGCGACCCCGAACGGTAGAAAGGAGGTATCCTGATGGTTAATTCCAGACGGAGACATCCTTCCAAACTGGTAGACAGTGGACGAGGCTGCCCGCTGAGTACCTCTCCCGGTGCCTCAACCCGGAGAATGCATGTCTCCGTTCGTCGACCCCTTACGCACTATCTTTCTGATATGTGTGAGGTTGTTGTTGCGACATCCCAGGTAGATAAAACGACCCACGTCGTTAGAACTGCCCGGGTGGTGGGCGGGGTTTCTTCCCTCGCCCGTCACCGCGTAAATATTAATAATGTCCTCAAAGTCTTTGCCTTCAATCCATGAGAGACAAAATGGTCAGACGTCGTTATAGCTCCCTGGAGTGGCGGGCTCTCCCGTAGTAATCGAATCCTCAATGTCCCCGGCCTACCCGACTTCTACCACGAACCGGGCGATTTTTTTTAGGTTTTAGATAGAAACGCTATCGCGCCTATAACCGCCCTACTGTTATTACAACAATGAGAGTGGCATCTATTCCAGCATATTTGCTGTTGAAATATGATGCGTTTCGTAGGCACAGGGGTTAACAACCATTTGAAACCAAATTATGTGAGGATTATTCTGTCAACTTTTTTTGTGTATATGATTGTTGGCGAATTCAGTCTGAAGGTAGAATAAATTGAAGTTATTAGACAGAAAATAAAATAAGACAAGTAAATACAGTAGACTGCCCTAACTATAACCTCCTGTCCAAGCAATGAACCCCAAGACTTTCCTTTTCAAGTAGCCAGGAACTTAATTCATCTGAATATAAATAAATTCCCTATATCCTACCACCACCATCGACCACTACCCCAACCTAGTGCCACACTTTAACACCCCCCCCCCCCTCCCCCCCGGTGACGATGATGATGATGAATTCGAAATCAAAATCGAAATTGAAATCGACATAAAAATCGAAATTTAAACCGACACCAAAACCGAAACCGAAATCGAAATCCAAAGTCGCATACAAAATTTTGAACCTGCTGTTGACTGTTGAGGAGTTCCCTCATTGGGAGCCAACCCAGGGTACAGCAGCCATGTCATAGTGTAACATGGAAGGGGCTATCATAATTGAAAATTTCGGGTCTCTGCTGTTGGCCGTTGATGATTTCCCTCATCGGGAGCCAACCCAGAGTGGACGAATTTCATCCGCAATCATTCAGCTCATGCCATGACCAAATGATGCCGGCATGCCAAATTTCAGCTCAATCGGATAAAGCGTTTCGGCGCTATCGTTGGAGAATACACACAGGCAGATACACAGAAGTGCGTCCACAATACTTTTCTTAAACAGGAAAGTAAAAGGCCATGCGGTGCAAATAAAGTAAGCTTGTATTGTGTTATGATCATGACTATTTGACATCATCAATATTTATTGTGTCATGATCATGACTAGATGCTGAACGGATTGCTCTGTGAGTGATCAGTCGCCTGCGTGCAGTAAGATTGGAAAGCCATTTTTTGTGTTTCGGAATAATTTCTGCTATCAAAGCACCTCGGCAAACTTTGCTCGGTAGAAAGGATCTGATAAGCATCCGGAACGACAGTGGCGGTGGCGACGTGGTTAGATCGCCTGATCTTACATTGTAAGGTCCCGGGTTCGATTCCCGGCTGGGTCACCATTTTCCGTTGGGATCAAATTAACAGAATTGCATTTTCAACTCTGTCGATGAAATGCAATAACAAGATATACACACATGTTACATGCACATATATGTACATATAAACATTTCATAGTAGGGTTGGTTGTAAGAGATTGTCATATGACAATAAACCCGCCCATTGTGAAATTTCACAATAAAGAGTAGAAAAAAAAACTTTTCTCATAATTAGACTTTCAGACAAGTTGTATGCCATCTAGAGTTTTGATAATAATACCTGCTGATATGTCTTTTTGTAGGATTTCTCTCTAAAATAAGAAAAATTGGAGCGTTCTGGACATAACCAGAAGATGAAGATCGGATGCTGTATAAGTCCAAAGAGGTGTTAAAAATAAAACCACCAGTTCTTGAGTCTTCTAAGCGCAAAACAAATAAAATATCAGAGTGTTAGAACATCCGGGGGATTAAATGTTTTATTCGTGTTAGTTTAAATTTGTTTTCGACCTATCATTGAACTGATTGGTGATTTTTTTTTGTAATGTGAAAAAAAAAATGTTCTACGTAAAATATTTTTTTTATTAGATAATATTTAGGATGGCCTGCTGTTAAATTCAATCATGTCTTGCTGACACGCGACTGATATACTTAATTTTTGTACTTTTATATTTCTTTTTGTGTTATTATCTTAATAAAGTAGTGAACTTAATATTTATTTTGTATTCATTGTATTACTTTCATAA
Source organism: Micropterix aruncella (assembly GCA_944548615.1). NCBI lineage: Eukaryota > Metazoa > Arthropoda > Insecta > Lepidoptera > Micropterigidae > Micropterix > Micropterix aruncella. The sequence goes on along the minus strand of OX155975.1, from coordinate 615,803 downwards.
AATCATAAATTAAGTTCAGCTACTCTGTATCACGACATTCATTCAGGAGGTACGACGTTCGCCGGGTCAGCTAGTTAAATATATATTTTTAATACAAAAATTTTGGCCTTACTTTTTTTTTATAGAACAGCAACTTCATAGGTAAGGTCTTAATATTAGTATAATAATTATTTTCTACAGAAAGAGACTGGCGTATCGCTGTTCGGCGATCGCTGCTTGGCAGAAGCACGCGGTCCCCGATTATCAAGTCGTTACGCCGACGTGGCACAATAGAATCGCCACCAATTCCCTACTTCGCATACATAAATAAATACAATAAAAGTGTCCGATAACTCTTATTTATCGCCATGCGGCAATATTCGCTGGGGAGATCGCTGTTTCCTCGTCGTATGCCAGGCAACAAAAAAAATAAGTTCAAATACATCGCGGGCGCAATTTCTCAGTGCCTCTCTAGTTAACCAGGCAGTCAACGGTTCCTGTGAATTTGGGCCATTAAGGCGACGATGTAGGTAAATTTCGAAAATTACATTTTTTGGCAATTTTTGAACAGTCATACTGAAATAACTGATGATGTTAGCATACAAAAAAAAATTATCGTAACTCACAGTACCTTTCTTAAGTAGATAGCTATTTCAGATTTTTTTTTAAGTATTGGAAAATTGAGGAAAATAATTAAATCTGGGAGCTATACAGGAAATTTTCATTTTAGAGCATTTTTTGAAACGTGCCTCACACTAAACTGCACGATCAAGAAACTCAAAAAAAATACTACGGCATTTTAACAATAGTTGTAAAGAGGAATGCTTTCGCATAAATTTAAAAAAATAAGTTTTTCTTGTTAAAAAAAATTATATAAAAAGTGTAACTTTCATCCATATTCACTGTTAAATATTACTTATTACTGTGTGTTTTTTTTCAAGTTTGTTTTTTTTTACATAAACTATGTACAATAAACTTGTAGTACTGACGATTATTTATTTCAAATAAAATATCAGTATATTTTAAAAATAATATTTTGCAGAGCCCGTTTATATTATTTTTGTCATACAATGAGATGAGCGCGCTCTTCTCGCGACGACGCGCTGGCATTCAAAATGCCGCAAGCGACATTGGGTCAATATGGTTCTTATGTGGGGATCAATTACTGATTCAAATGGCATAACAGCCAACCTTTTATAATGAAATGTTATTGGCTCTTAGAAACGTGGTTCATTTCGGCTTCGAAGGCCGACATATGCGGTTGCGTTCGCGACGCTCTGTTTCATGACTTATTATTACCAAATTGACATTTCGATGGATCGGAGATGTGAAGTAAAAAAATATCGGTTTTAGATGGCTATTTCACCGTGTAAATGAAAGAGGTTTAAAAACATGATAAATCATATGTTGAAAAATAGAAACAATAATAAGTAAAATAATATTTAATATTTATTTATTTTTTTTTTTAATTTACAATATTACTTTTTTTTAATAAAAAGTGTTCATTTATTTGATAACAATGTTTCTTTATGTATAAAAACAAAAAAAAAATATACATATCGGTAGGTTTTGAACCTACGACCGGTGTGATCTTATGCGAGTTTAAAACAAGTGCGCCACTTCAGCTTGCTTCCCGCGAGTCAAAATGTGTCATATATAAGGGGACAGTAAATAATGCGTTAGAGCCATATGACAGAGCTATACACCATGTATAAATATAATATACTATTAGGCTACGATTCTGACCGCTCTAATATAGAAAACCGTCAGATAGGCAGAATTGTAATTTAAAAAACAAAACGTAGGTATCTACTTTTTAAAAGCTTTTATTCAACTTGTAATGTCTGTGAAAAAAAAAAACTAAAAATGCGAAGAAATATTACATCAGCAGTAGCTTATAATAAATGTCAAAACTTTTCAATTGATGAGAAAATTGATTGCCTGTATAATGACATTTTGAACGCCCCGATAGATGCATTTGGAAACTATTTAGAAGTTTTTAAAATTGTTTGTCGGAAAATGAAACACTGGATGCAATGAGTTGTTTGATGGGTGACATTATTTGGGAAAGAATACGTTACATAACTTAAAACGTAGGTAGCAATACATGCAAGAAGCCTAATTCATGATGTAGATAGTAATGTTCTCGAAAGGTTTAACGGCATCATTGCAAAATTTATTGGTGGTAAGAGGACAAATTACATCCAAAATCAGTCTTACCAAGCGCGATGTAATGCGGCAGTTATATCATTTAATACAAAACAGCCACTCTCAAGATTACATAAAAAATATATAGGCAAAAGTCCCTCTGGCAGGATATCAAAAGTGGAATAAAGAAGACAGAGGCATTTAAGTAAATCCATTCTTTATAAAAGAAATAAAAGCAGAAAGTTTTTTTGAAAAAAAAAACAATAATTCGCATTATGGAGAACATTGCAACCAACCCGATGTTCCATCAGAAATATTCGAAAAAAGCAAAGCTCTGTTATTTCAAGAATTGGAAAATAGAAAAATGATCGATTGCGAATTGAAAAACTTACGGTTATTCAAGGTGAAAGCAGCGAGTGGTTGGAATTACGAAGAAAAATGGTAACTGCGTCTAACTTTGGCAAAATTGTCAATAGTTAACAACACACAAAATGCGCCAATTTAGTTAAATCCATGACTGAAAATGGGATTTGAGCAACGTAGCATCAATTTGCCATGGAAAAGAAAATGAAACAACTGCACTAGAATGAAAAATATGTCTAGAAAAAGTGGAAATTCAGCAATGTGGATTATTCATTGACCCTAAATTTCCATTTTTGGGAGCTTCTCCAGATGGAATATCTGATGATTATATTTTTGAAGTCAAATTTCCCATTACAGCGCATAGAATCTGGTTAACGGAAGCGACAAGAAAAAGAAAAGTGACATTTTGGAAACAGAAAGATGGAAAACTTGAAATCAGCATCAAACATCACTGGTACGTTCAAGTTCAAGGACAGGTCCATATATAATTTCTTTTTATTTATTTATTTTTTATTTTATTTCTGGAAAAATACAGCGCATACAATATACATACGTGTGCATAAATGTAGAAAAAAAAGAAAAACATTACGCCTATAATCGTATATTACACATTTGGATTTCAGCATATTACACTTAAAAATTAATTATAAAATAAACAAAGTTCATATTAAATATAAAAAATATATAGAAAACCGATGGGAGAGGTAGGGAATTGGAAGTGATTAGGAAGAAGGAGTTAGACGATGGTATGTGTATATGTATATAGATATAAATAAAGATATAGATAGGTCGTATAGTGGATATATAAATACAGATATTTATTGATGTTTATAGGTATTTATAGATATATAATAAATATTTATAGATATTTATAAATATTTGTGGTAGCTACTGATATGTTGTATATATATCCTTCTAGCCGTGTTCGGCCACAGCGACTGCATTGTAGATTCTAGTGACTTCTTTAGTCTTCTCAGAGTCCACTGTTCGGAAGCAGTCAAGTGCGCAGGCTATATTATAGTGCACAGGTGGGCGCGCGACCACGGGTGCACTCTCTCTTCCTCCCTCTTCTGAACCCGATGGAACGGAGACCGTTACGACCAGAGAAAAGTTTGGATGCAGATAAAATAAAATAAATCAATTAATCGCTAACGCAGCAATGACTGTCATTGTTAAATTTTTACTCAATATTGCAGAGCTATTTTTTCGGATTTAGTTCGTTTTTCACACTGTCATTTATGAAATTGGTAGTTATGGCTTGTGGTGATGTTTGAGTTTTTTCTGGAGCTATTGTAGAGATGACCGGTGACTTATTGGTAGTTGTTGTAGTAGGCGGTGATATAGAAGATGCATTATTGGATTTATCCTGGTTTTCTGATGATCTCGTGTTGTTGCTCATGGGGCTGTGTTGAATACAGCATACAGTCTCTTGTTCCGACATTATACAAAATTGTGATAGTTTCCCTTTTGGCAAATCCCCCTCAGTTTTTGGACAATTTTTCGCCGGTAGACATACTCCTAAAACGCCATTTATTTCACATGACTCTTCACGGCAGTGTATATGCCAGGTCCCTTGGCACTTCCGCAAGGGCTCTTTCCAATACTGGTAACGGTGATTATGTTGAAAAGGCATTGGTTGTCAGCTATCGCCACTTGCAGAGGTCCACCACTATCGCCTCCACAAGAGTCTCGTAATCCTTCTAAGCTGCCAGCGCACAATTGATCGTCCTTATACCTTGCGGTAACCTCCTTCTGAGAGTCTTTGCATATAGTCTTCGAAAGGTGGCTGGTCAATCAAATCCACCACCACCTTCAGTAAGTCCTCCGATGTATCTTCAGCAAAGTCGATCTGCCTTCAGCCAGTAACTACAGCTCGCTTGTTTTCGATGGTCGACTTTTCCATAGACACGCTGGTCGAATATTTAAAGTGAACAGCTCAGACCGATCAGATCCTTCGGGACGCGTCCCGTGTTAACCGCGAGTTAATCCAGACTATAGAATTGCACTATAATCACTAAAATTTATTATTTAATTATTATTTAGAGGGGAGAAAATTTTAAAATATGTTGACACTTAGAATTTAAATTTCGAATTTTATTTTGTTGTATAGAAAGTATATAACTAATTACTATAGGTATTAACAAGCTCGTTAGGTGCAATTGATTTGAATAATTCTTTAACGAACGTCGGTTGGTTGAGGTTGAAAATGTCGATGGTGGAGAAACAAGAGTCGTACGTGCATATCAGCCCATAAGCGATGGAATGTTTCCCGTAGTTGGTATTGGCACGAGATACCTCAAACGTGCGTGAATTGCGAATTAATCGCTGAGGAACGAAAAAACGTAAGTTTTCAACAAGGTATGAACTATCTGTGGTATTGTGGATAACTTTAAAGAAAGTGTGCTGGAAAGAAACTGTAACTGGAACGATACATATAACTGGAAAGGAAGTGTGCCTATTTACATTTTGGTCTGGTAAAAACGATCTCCTCAAAACCGAATATATACAGACGAATGATTTGATTTGGACAAATGTCATGGAAAAAACTTGTTTGTTTTTATATGGACTGTGTATTACCTGAAATTATCGATCCAGGAGTATGAAGGAATATGGATTTAAGGGAGCCTGAATACACTTTGAAAGAAGCAAATAAAAGAAACGACACGATAAAACGAAAGAAATCGGTTCCTCTCCCTTGTCCAACGCTTAAGCGGTAGTTAGTTTTCAGTGATTCCATCACAAAGTGAGCAAAGAACTCACAAAGAATGTACTTGCCAATAACACTCCAAAGCAAAGCACAAGCAATATAGAGCCACCGAAAAGTACACGATATTCCAAATCTGTGCTGAGTACAGATCTAATTAATAATGATGAACAGGCTTTTGAAAATGTATTATCATTTGATGAATTTTAATTACAAAAGTCGGCGCACCACTACAAAGCGACACTGTCAAGGCTACAAAAAGGAAGTCTCAAATGTACTGCGCAATTTTAAATGTATTTATTCGTCTCTTTACATTTAATATGTATGTATCTACTCAGAAATAACAGACTACTTTGCCAACCAGAAATGTCTTCATGATTTTTTGTCTTAATGATTTTATATTTTAATTAATAATTATTTATTTTTAATGATGTGTATTTCTTTAAAGTTTACAATGATGTGCTTACAGTATCTAAAAATAAATTATATTACTTTTTAATTAAATAATTTTTTAATGATAATGTACAAGGCGATGGGTGTCGTTATGTCCTCCTCAAAGAACTATTATACCGCGAATAAATAGTTCGATACACAATGTTGTTTTTTAATTCGATTCTAAATGTTTTTTCTGCCAAAAAATACTATCAAAAACTGTCACTACAACTATCAAAAAAATACTAAAGCTGTATCTCACGGAACATGAATTGCGATTTATGTCATTTAAAAGCCCTTGGAAAACTGTATCCAAAACAGTTAACGGCATTTCTCCAATTGTCATCTATCACCATTTAAAATAATTTTAAAATGTCGAAAATTAATTAGTGACAGGTGACTCTTCTTAATACAGTTTTTCAGGGGATTTCAAATGACATATCGCAAATGAAATTCTGTAAGATATGGCTTCTGTCAATTTTTGACAGTGATAGTTTGGTTTAACAGTTGACAGCCAAAATCTAATGGGCGCATTCCAGGGTGATACTATCCCTATGTTCCAAATTTCAACTCAATCGGTTCAACGGCTCGGCAGTTATCGTGAGAGATTACATACAGGCAAACAGACATACATTTCTCTGAAAATGGTCTTAATCATCTTGGTGGACCTCAAAATGGACATCTCTATCGTTATCTAAACATTTTTTTCCGCACGATCACAACACCTTCCCTACCAGTGGCAGCCGGGAAAGTAATATAATGTTCAAGTTTAGATGATGATAAAGCGTAGCCTTCTTCACCAGCGTAGGTACATGACACTTGCATAATCCCAAAATATAAATCCCATTGCAATAGTGTATACCTAGTGTGTTTAGTCCAGACATCGATAGCGAGTGAATATCGCTGCGAGATGAGTCAACATAATAAACACCTGCCCCGTCGCGAGGGGAGGGGGTAAGTAGGCGGGGCTTAAAAACTCAGATACGGTTTATTTTTTAAGTAGTACGTCGCCTTAAGGCCTGCTCGTTAACTTGGGTCGGCTTAACTCACGGTTCGGCACCCATGAGGTAACCTTTTTAAATAGGGTCGGACCTATTTAGTTAATGTTAAATAATCAACAGCGATACTGCTATATCTTAAGGGCGACTTGCACTAAGCTCGTTTAAGAAGATACCATCTTTAAAGAGTCTAGCCACAGTTAAATACTCAAAACCGCTTGCACCATGCTCTGTTAAGTTAACCGCAGTTAAATTCTCTAACCGAACCGATTCCTTAACGGCAGGTTAGCGTCACTAACCAGCTGTGAGGGACCACCCCTCACTAGACTCCAATTGCTCGTGAGTGAGGAGTGGAGCTCATCAAGGGGTTTTCTCCGTAGTAAAAGTCGTCTTGTTGCAGTTGAAGTAGTTTAATGCAGAAGGTATTTGATGCTTGCCAGTTGTAACGCTTCGAATGATAAGTCGCGGTGTGTGTAGATAGTGTGAAGTGACTGCTTGATGATGATAATAGCGAGGTATGAGCGCGGCGGTTGTAGACTCGAAGATGATGAAGAGCGCGAGTACTTGTGAATGATGCGTGTCGATCGTCGACTAGAGGATGATAAATAATCGATCGAATGTATGGGTTTATATAGCGCGTTAAATGACGCAATACCGTGCGTGGGGGAAGTGAGTATGTCCGATTTGAATCGATCAGAAGAAATGATATTAGTCATCGGCTGTGTCTGTATTAATTGCCGAAATTATAGAGAATTCAATGTAGGTTGACGCGTGTAATATTAAGTGTGTTTGCAGTTATGGATTTCCAGAATCTAATTCTTTTGTTGACTGATATGTTGGGCGAAGTACCAACACAGCCTTTAGCGGGCTGTCAAACGCTAGCTGTAAATTTTTAAAGTTATATTTGATTACGTCGCCTGTGTCGTGGTTTTTTTTTTCCTTTTTTTTTTTGGTTATCGCGCTCGTAAAATACGTCTGATATTGATAAGGAAAGACGCGAAAGCGAGATATGAACAAAAGCGTTTAACAGTTTGACATATAATGAGCGGAGAACCATCCGTCCGTCATTTTGAACTGTGCTGTGATAGGCTGAGTCGAGCGATCTCGATTTCAGTTGTGTCTATGGTTATGTTCTAACCTTCAAAAATAAATTTTGCGGACTCCGACCGGCGTCAGTTTACCGGGACGTCCAAATAGTTAGTGCAAGTCGATAGATTTTAACCGGCTGTTAAATTGTTTATCGTGGTTAGATAACCACGGTTAACAGAAGTTGGCAGGCCGATTAGTACAAGCCACTCTAAGACGTGTACAGAAGTGAAGACATTCACATGTCGCAAAGTCATAGTACGACGTTGAGCAACCTAATGTGCATCAATGACAGCATCAACAAAACCAACGAATAGGGAAAGAAACGGCTCATCTATGATTTTTATAAATTATGTATCGCACGCCGCAGCATTTCAAACACGTTTCCCATCAAAAGGGGGACCACGAAACACAAAGCTGAGTTACCGACCAATAAAATTACAAACGACTGGAGGAGGGGCAGAGCTTAACACCCGAGGCTTGCGTGCGATTATGTAATACTGGATATGTTCGGTAGAAGGGTTTAAATTGCCGAAGGATTTGCATAATTTGCATGAGGTCGAATAGCTTTCGGACATAATAAAATGGAAAAAGACGCTGGAAGTGCGTGGGTTCGTAAATGATACCGAATGGCACACGATTGGTATCAGAGTGGCCATCTGCTTGATTGGACGTAAATATATATGGCGTAATAGTTATCGGCACCGTCTCTGGTCGATTTGGATTAATATAATTCAGCTTAAGAAAAATGTATAAATAATTCATTAATGCAACAAGCCGTATCGCGTACGTTCGAGTAAAAATAAACCTGCAACTCACAAATCGTACGTCATATGTCAAATTTTCACACAATAGATGTGTCTATTGTGTGACAAATTGTCTGGTATTATTTGTAAAAATTGTAAACAAGTATTGTTATTAAGAAATCTAATGAAAAAGACCAACGATTTTTTACCCACTTTTCGAATAAAACGGTAGGGCGGTTAATATGGAAGCTAACGGTTCTCGCGCAGTTGGGCCAGTAGGACCTGCTTATTCTCTCTGGTCGGTTTAACTCACGATTCAGGTCCTATCCAGTAGCAGCCTCAAAGACGTTCGAGCCTGGTTAGGACTCTGTTTTCCATGCCACGGCAGGTAGATCAGTTCCCCTGGGGGATGGCCTTCGGGTGCTTCTGAGCGGTTTGTGCATCTAGCGGCGTCAGCCAATCTACTGTACACTCTAGTGAATAACTAGAGGAGTCTCGAAACGATATACTGTTTTAAAGCACCGGGCGTGGATGATGGCCTGATGCCAGCCACTCATAAAACGACCCAGACCGTCTACAATAATCTACCAAGTTCCTTTAATATGCGTTAAACATTCAGTCATACTCTTACCGTACAGTTTCAATGTGGTTCTTTAAAGCTTGAGATTATTATAGAAAATCATGCGTTCGTTACCTGAAACAAAAAGAAAAACAATAAATTAGCGATGGTTATTTAAAATAACTTTGTATTATAAATACAAAGCTCAACCTACAATAGAAGCTATATATTTTATTTATTTATTCGTTACATAAACGTTCAAACGCAATAGCACAAAATCAATAATGTACAATCCAGAAAATACCGCTATATACTTCTAAATTTAGGCATACATCTGTCTGTGCCCAGGCCAAATTGTGCATAAATTATATGTTAAAGTGCATAAAATTATTCCTAATGTGCCAAGTAAAGTGAAACCGAGCCCGCCTTGCTAGGCACTGTGATAAGGCGAGCTCACTTCCTGAGTCTTATTGGAGTGCCACAGTTGTGTCAGTAAAAATAACAACTTAAATTTTATATATATTACCTAATAATTTTAACCGCAGATCATATCAAACATAATGCGATACCGCCATTTGCCGTTCCGACGGCTGCCGTGCGCATTCCTACGAACTTCGTTTTTATTATTGTAATATTGCCCAGCATAATGAAGGTAGGCAAATAATTACATATCCGACCCGAAGTCTTCACAGATTGACAATTTTCAGGGGTTCATAATTGGCGTTATTATATAGAATATGAAATTAATCATGCGGATATTTTTTTTCCTATAAATGTAGTTTTCTAAGTATAAATTAAACTAAAAATTATGTAAACATGTACTTTATTTAAATGAAATTATTTTACAAGAGATTAAATAAAGTTTATATTACTATTGGATATATAATTTATATTACTGGAAATTAAATTAAATTTTATTACTTTGTATACCAGAAATTTTGGAAATAAATATATAGGTACACACTCATACATACATACTCAGACACGCTTATTGAGATTACAAATTGCGAGTGCACTTCTAACTCACTCACTGCGAGTGCACTTCTAAAATGTGTACAAAAATAAAATAAAAATAGAAATAGGAGTATAATACTTTGCATATCTTATACCACTTCATAATTTATTCACTAATAATTCATTCATGCAGCGGTTTTTCATAGTGTGATGATTAAATAACGAAAATAAGTAGAACAGTACAGCAACAGTAGCAGCAACAGTAGAACCGGTACAAGAAAGTGAAGTGATGTAAAAGAATTAGATGAGAAGTGATGTAAAAGAATAGTATGAAAAAGAATTAGATGAAAAATAATATGTATATTGGTCTGACGTCATCGCTTCATACGATCAAACTAATTCAACCCCCCGCAGACGGCGGGGGTTGTAATGGACCCCTTCGTTTGAATTTGCATTCATAACTTCTAATGCGGTGGGATTAAGCCCGACAAAGTAAACCCCCTCACAGCGATAATAGAGGGTTATCGTCGCCCCCTTTCTGCGGTCTGTCAGACGCCACCCCTTCGGAATAAGTTTTATTCACTACCCAGAAATTCGTAAACATAATTTTAGTGTAGGGTAGACTGACGGAAATCAAGATGGAAAGTTGCAAACTAGTAGTAAGGTGAAATGTGAAAGTACGAGTAATTTTTAAAAGGTAGCGCTGAGTTGTTTCTCGAAGCGACAATACTGAATATACTGTCCTTTCTCAGGGCAACCTTAGCGTAAGTTATTGACATATCTTAGTATTAGTTTATTTCAAATTTAACTTTACTTGTGTATTGTACGGTGACAATTAAGAATTAGTTCATCAAATGGTTGACTGGAAGATATTGCTATAGCGATAAGTCCGCCATTTGTGCATAAACTGTCCTTCTTTATAAAACCACTGTAATATTGTATGTCCTTGATTGTAGGCAACTTTTTCTAAAAACTTCCCTCTTAAAGCTATTTTTGGACAATAACACAAATTTAGGAATAATTCAGAACCGAAGAGCAACGAGACAAGTTATAGAAAATAGCTTAATAATACCCAGAATGAAAACATAATTTGGACAAAGACATTACTCTTTCATTGCGCCGAGATTTTACAATCTGATCAATATGGAAATAAAAATGAATTTGACATTTAGGGAATTCAAAAATAAAATATAGAAATGGTTATCGAATCATGACAGACTAACCATACATCAAATGTTAGAAATAATAGTTTAATAAAACTTAGGTGCACAAATTATTAACATATTTTTAAACATGTATGTTGAGTATATTTTAACATTGAACTTTGACAATGAATTGTACTTTTTTGACTAGATATTTTTATATTAAATCCTATATTACTTAACATGTATTAAATATTATGACTGTTTCTTTCTTTTCTCACATATAACCTTATTTATATTAATTAATCGAATTTTATATTATTGCCGATTATATAATGGAATTGAATTTTATTTTTATATTAATATTTTTTAATATTTTTTATTATTATTACTTTTTTTTTTGAAGACCATATTCTATGGCTATTTAGTGTTATTAGCTTTTTACTAAAACTTGTACATTTGTAAGCAATCAAGCCATTTGCAAGCGATCAAGCAAACTTGATTGTAATATTAGAGTGCTGTCCACCCTAGAACGGACTCGGATGAAACGGACTCGGAACGGATCCCCAGCAAAAGGATAACGTTTTGCCATTCGGTTTCTGTTATTTTTGTAAGTAGATCAATATTTTATAGTTATAAATGGAGTTCATTGCACTACATTTAAATTTCCCACTCCATGACTTGAATACAGTGATTTGATTGACATTCGTGACACGTATGAAACAGCCTTTAAAGTGAACGAGCGTAGTCTGGCGAAACGTCAGAAGAGTGAGGTTAAGTTTTTCATGTCTAAAACATTTCAAGTGATTGTTGTGAGTTAAAAGCTTTAATGTTGTTTCTCTTTTCAGGTGAGTATTATCAAAACATGTACTGTAAAAGCGGAAACAATGTAAATGTAATAAAACTCTCTCTTTTCAGAGCAACGCAATATCGTCTTTTATTTACGACAACCACAAAGTGTGTATAAACACATTATATAGTAATTAATTCTTAAATAAATAAATAAATTTAAAAAAATCATTAGGTAATGTATTTAAAGCACAATAAAGTTAGTCTATTCTATTCTAGATATTAGGCAACTGTATTTTTTCTAGTAAATATAGTATAATTAAAATGAATAAAAAACACTGCTGCCGTTTCAAAAAGAGAACTGTACAATTATTTTTATTACGGTTTTATACGGAATATTTGTGGTTTATGTATTATGCATATATACAGATATAGATAAATATATACATATGTTATTCATATGGATATATTTATCCATATGTATATATAGATACATTCATACTTTCTGAATTTACTCAATCAGACTTTTCATTTGACACCAACCACGATATATTTATGTTAATTTTTTGGCATTTGGAGATTTGGACATTTATACAACTATTTACTCGATACTTGGACACAGGTACCCTATGTCACTCGGGATGACATAACGATTCTAACAATAACACACACTTCGAAATCTGTTCAAGCGTTTAGAAGTTATGATGGAATTAAGAAACTTATCTGTCCAAATATTAAGTAAGTAGTTGTCTAAAGGCCATATTATTACTAATGTACCGTAGAAAATAATATTATTTTCTAAAAATGTTTGTTTTTATTTAGATAAATAAATAATTAATAAATAAATAAAAACTTTCAGATTTGTAATACTCAAATACAGCTGGCAGTGCTAGTCGCATTCATTAATATTATTATTAAATATTTTTCTTTTTATTACGATATTATATTATTATTATTCAATTTGATTATTTCATCATTTATTGAATGTTATTTTTCCATTCGTAATGATTATTTAGTTTTCACGTGTTGCATTGTAGAATGGGTATGTTTTAGATATTATTCGTAGACTGACAGACTAAATTATTCGTAGACTTATTCGAAGACTACGCATTTACATCTAGATGACTTATTTTTTAGATTATTAATTAACTTGTAACTACAGTGTTTATTATTATTAGTTAATTTTTAATATTATTTGATGACTAGCATATTTAAAAATTAAGTAATCTAAAGTATGCACATGCCACTGTTTACTTGGTACGCTTGCCTTAGTACAGACCTAGGCCTAGTTAGGCGGCGTCGAATTGAAAAAATGTGGTCTGCGGTGCTTTTTATTTTGCTTTTATTTACATTTAAGCCTCTAGTGTTGATGTTGCAATGTACTGCAGCGAAAAAATGTGCTTTTCTTTAAATAAATAAATAAAATAAATAAAAAATATTTGGTTGCCATTATAAATAGGATAGAAAACGAATTTACCGCGTGAAATTTGTAGGACCCGACGTTTCGGTGACGTTGCAGCCGCCGTTGTCTAGGGTAGACTGAAGAGCTGTCAGTCCGTTGTTTTGCGGGTAGGCCGCAAACCGCTGCCGCCACTGCGTAGGTTATAACGGTGGTGGGGGGCCGGGCTCGGAGCGCGGGAATTTTTAAAATCCGTCTTGCACACAACACTCACTGTATCCTGTTTTACGTCTTTGCGTTCGGCGTTCGGCGGCGGGAACATTTTAAGAAGAGGGTTCCACGTAGAAGAGAGTTTGTAGCCGTCATCTCTATTGAAGTTCGGAGTTCTTCTTATTTCAATGGCTTCCCGGATCATGCGAGGAAAGTAGAATTGTTCCTTGGATAGAACAATGGGATTTTGAAACTGCATCCAGTGGTTACTTCCGCTATCCAATATATGTTCGCAGATCGCCGATTTTTCTCGCTGAACGTTTTTAACAGCTTTGATTTGTTCTGTCAGTCGCGTGGCTATGGGCCGTTTCGTTTGTCCAACGTAGGCTAGACCGCAGCTGCATTCGACTTTATACACACCCGGGGTTTGCAGTGGTATTACATCCTTTACAGGCCTCAAAAATCGAGCTATATTTTGGGTCGGTTTGAAGATCGTTTTTATATCGAATCTGTTTAGCATCTTACTTATTCGATCAGTCACGCCCTTGACGTATGGTAAGAATGCTCTTGATCTGCTCGGTTTTTGAGTTTCGTTCGTATTAGATCGTGTGCGTGTCTCGTGATATTTTCCGTATCCATTTTTCCTAAGGACATCATTGACATGTTCCATCTCCTTCGGAAAAGGAGATGGAACATTTCTCATTTCTCAGATGGTCTTCGATTTTATATTTGTTTGCCGTTATGCAGATACTATTCAAAACAGTTAGGCCAAAACAGTTCGAAAAAGCCCATTTGTGGTTTCGAGCATTTATTTCGCTGTGAACTGAACAGGCGAATAGCGTCGAAACTTTTACTCGCCACTCGGAGGCGGCCGTGCAATACTGTCGCCGTTTCAGTCGGTGTAATCGCGTTAGTGCGACAAAGTTTCGCCGGCGATTGCTGCGTGGGCAAATCCCCAACACGAAATTAATTAAAATTTAAAAGAGAAAGATTTAAGTGGTCGACACAGCTGCAGCTGACGTATTTTGAACTAGACTCGTGGAAAGGTGCTTGTTTTGAAAACTATAGCCTCGGATCTAAGGGAAGGGGGGGGGGGGGGGCGGTGCTCCGGGCGGCAATGTAAACGAGCGCCAAATTCATGTGTTTGAAAAAAAATGCTTCGCTACAGCGCCTAGCATCCGGGCGCATCTTACTATCCATTGTTCATAAAGGGCTCTCTAGACGATCAAGCATGCTTGTCAAGCATCGCGTCGCGGGCTGGATGGGGATTGTAAACCCCAGGAAATATGCAAATATTTAAAAAAAATATTTACGAAAAATGCATAATTTTGTAGTTTTATACCAGGGAGTCACGTCTTTAATCAATCAATTACGACTAATTAACGTGACTCCCTGGTATAAACTACAAAATTATGCATTTTTGGTAAATATTACAAAAAAATATTTGCATATTTCCTGCGATTTACGATCCCCTTCCTGCCAGCGACGCGAAGCTTGTCAAGCATGCTGGTTCGTTTAGAGCCCCTTAGATTTTTTTGGGAGCTAATAAACCCTGTTGCAGTTAAGCCACTAAGACCCATGTGTTTAGGGTCGAACTCACAGGTCAACACCCATCCGGCAGCCTCCAAGCAGAAGTGCGAGCCCGGGTAGGACTCTGTGCCTGCGGAGCAGTTTCTCCCTAGGAGTCAACCTTCGGGCGCTCCTGGACGGTTTGCGCACTGTGCGGTGTCAGCCAATCAATTGTCCTATAGAGCAGGGGCGGTTGTTTACCATATGACAGCCAC
Organism: Micropterix aruncella; assembly: GCA_944548615.1. Lineage (NCBI taxonomy): Eukaryota > Metazoa > Arthropoda > Insecta > Lepidoptera > Micropterigidae > Micropterix > Micropterix aruncella. Next base: position 600,510 of record OX155975.1, on the reverse strand, counting down.
TCTCGAAACGACCTTTCGGCTACCTGATAACAGGTGAAAGATTCGATATACACCGATCACCGGGAGAGGATAGCTCAAGCGACTTCGAACTTGTAACCAGTCGGGAGGTTGGTGGTATCCTGATAGTTAATTCCAGACGGAGATATCCTTTCAAAACTGGCAGTCAGGGAGCGAGGCTGAGCGCTGCTTACCTTTCCCGGTGCCTCGCCGTAAGGCGTTGGCCTCTGACGGGCATGTTGGCATAGCTAGACAGTAGATTTGTATTGTCTCTAAGTCTTTTACGCTCATCCCACGGCTGAAAGAACGATCACAAATCGTTATACCAACCTGTGGTGACGATTTCGCCTGTTGCAGTCGCCACCGCCCCACTGTTCGTTTGATTTAATAAGCCCATTACAGTTGCCCCACTATGACCCATGTGTCTGACCCATGGTCTGCCCAACTCACAGGTCAGCACCCGTCTGTAGCCTCCACGCAGAAATGCGAGCCCGTTTAGAACTCTTTTCCTGCGGGTCCTAATACTCAAACTCAAACCTTAAATTTAATACTTACTTACTTAATATCTTACCTACTTAATACCTTGATACCTAATTAATACTTAATAGTTAACTTTAATAATTAAAACACACACCTTAAATACTTTTCACACTTTAGACTTTAATAATTTAGACACTTTGACCTGGAAATATTGCTGTAAGTTTTCCAAGAGCCACTTCATCATAATGGTACTTTATCCGCATGTTTCTGCATTTAATGCCGAAGGGAAAACTTGAAGGAAGTTTTCTATTCCTTTGAGATGCAAGAGCACGCGCGCGGCAATCCTTATGAATCGCGATGCTCACTTAGCTCGCCAAGTAATCCCCTTCGAGAACGCCTTAATGGGTGATACGAGGGCTGCTTGATAAGTACTCGAAACTACAGATAAATTGCACCGGCATTTTGAAATTTCGAAAAATACTAAACTATTTTCTATAGGGAGGCGGCTCTAGACCGTAAAGTAATAATAGTTATTATCATAAGTAATAAATAGTTATTATTACTATTCGTTATTTGCACATAAAAAATAAAATACAACATGATAATATCTTTCAACCAACCTAATCCAAATGCAGTGGTCCATACGCGCGTTGTGGAAATAAAGATTAATACACAAATAGGTTTGTCTGCATAAAAACCAAAATACTATATTTAAAACTACGAATGACCGAGGATAGAAAATAGGGAGTGGAGCGAGAGAAAGGGAAGAATTAGTTACTTCTTGGGGTGTCTTGAATGATTCCAAAGAAGATGAGTTTTATATATTTGCTGGGAGATCGTTTCAGAGTCTATTATTATTACTGAAACTTATTAAAATCACCTTCAAGGAAAGTGTCTTTTGCATGTAACTTGGCCTTAAAGAATATCGCGGGGGTTCAGTCAGTAATGCACAACCATAATAATAGGAATTACTAATTTAATGACCTAGTAAAGTCTGGAAGGCTTCACGTAGAGTGGGATACTTTCTCCGGGGCTTAGAAAGACTCGCTAAGGCGACACGGAAAGTGTTTCCCGCGCAATTCTCGGCGTAGTTTTTCCAGAACGGGGAAATCCCTACAAGGAGTCTCTAAGCTGATTAACCCTAGAGTGGCGTGCAAATAAATCGACCTATAAAATGTATTCGTCGACAATAAAATGCACTTTGAACTCCTCGATTCTGGTATCAATACGATCCGCGCAACATGCCGATTTATATAGTATGGTTATTTAAAATCGTGACTGGTATAGAAAGTGTAATTTATTTCAAATATATAACCATTGATTGAGCAGGGTATTAGATTGCACAACGCAATACTACGTTTTGAAAGCTAGCTGTGTCGAGAAATTACCTGGAATGCGCTCTGTCTAGAGGCAGTCAGCCAGATTCTGGGAAATTCAACCCCTCGGTATTAGGGATGAGCGGTGTCAAATGTCACCAAACCCTTCTCAAATGTTTCCCGTTTGTAGATGCGTGAAACTGAGATAAATATTGGCTATCGTAGTAAGAATATTGACGTAAGATTAGGCTATGCATAGTTGTAAGCGTTGCATAAGGAAGTTTTGTATCTTATTTAAGTTAGAAAAAATATTATATAAATTAATTAAGTAAGCGCCTGCTGTATAGGGATATTCTGAGGTTTTTAAGGCTTGTAGATGTAAGTAAATAAGTTCGAATATCGTATGTGTAATTAGCGGAAAGGAAGGTACGTCACTGGGCGGTCGCGATGCAGTAGGCGACAGATTAGAAAATAAGCTAGTGTAATTTCGTAGCTCGGACCCAGACAGCGGGTTCCGGGTGCTCGTCATATTTTCAATTAAAGTGGCTTCACATCTTCAAAGTTCGCGTTTTAATTGAGAGTGGACGGGCAAAGAGACTTTGCATTCAAGGAGACTTTGTCTTCGAGTCGTCTTCTTGCGGGGCAACGAAAAGTATCCAACAAATAAAAGAAATTGGTGAGCGCAAATCAAGACCGTGAGTTAGCATCAGGGCAAATCACGGAAGTTGTGCAACACTAGCATTTTACTACGAAACGCAACGTGCAGATGGCGGCGTTCGTATTTCCAAAACAATATTATTCTGTTCAATATGGCGACTTTCGTGGCATGACAGTATGGCGGCGCACTGTAGATGGCGCTCTAAAATTGCCTATACGGTATAAAAAAAATTATAATAACAAAGGAATTTTTAGATCCAAGCTCTAATATTTTTTACATAGATATCAATTTTCAATTTGTAGTCAAGTTACTTGAGTTTAATATACAAAATAATTTTGCCCGTTATAGTTCAGATAGACTAATATATACCTTTTTTATCTTCCGTATTATTTCAGTGATGTAATCAGCCCATAAAAATGCGTTAGACAGCACTAATGATTGAATGTTATTATTGTTATCATTGGTAAAATTATTGGGTTTTTATAATCAACTAGCTGAGTGCTATAATTCCTGACTGCCAAAAGAAGGGTTATATTTGTACTGCATATGTATGTACGTATTTGCATGCCAATTTGACTATATTACGGTTATTTGTGAGTGTCTTCTTGTGAGTGTCTAATTTGTGAGTGTCTTATCTCTTTAACCATTTATGCAGTAAAAGGGAAATTATATGCAGTAAAAGGAAAAATTCTTTTGTTTTAAAGACTTGAGACGATAAATTTACTTATTTTGATAAGAATTCATAATTGTTAATAATATGACCAATAAACATGACCTAACTACTTTTTGTGACTTAAATATAAAAGTTAGACATATGCTGTCACTGACTTGTTTGTAGGCATTATCAAGCTCTACAACTTTTCTCTCAATCATATATCTCTCATCGTTAAGGCAGCGTTCGTAAGAAACGTTTTCATTCGACCGTTTTTTCTCCGACTTACATACTTTGCAAATCCGTATACCATGAAAAAGTCTTTTCATTTTTCGGATTAATATATAGCCTATGACATTCACTAGTAACGTGGCTTTCTATTGGTAAAAGAATTTTCAAAATCGGCACAGTAGATCCAGAGATTACTTCCTACAACCTCACAAACTTTACCTCTTTATAATATTAGTATAGATGAATCATTATAAAAAGTTTTTTTTTGAAAGATGGCCAAAAAATGCTTTTAGTTTTACCGTCACAGATATCAGCGCCACTTGCATGTCGCCGTCGCAGAAAAATTGCCAAAACGTACTATGCAGTTGAGTAATCTAACACCATTTCAATTACCATATATGGTGCTACGTAGAACATAATGTCGGTATAATTGTTTTGTTGTATCGTATCGTAAGACTTTTATTAGTTATAGCAGAATTAGTTATCGTAAGAATGCTAATATGACCCTTGAGAAACGCGTCTTTTGCCTGTCGCTGGTCCTTAAGCAACCAAGCGGGGCTTTCAGTCAGTAATATTCAACTATAATAATAAGGATTACTTATTTAATGACCGAGTGAAGTCTGGAAGGCTTCACGTAGAGCTGGATACTTTCGCCTCGGCTTAGAAAGACTAGCTAAGGCGACACGGAAAGTGTTTCCCGCGCAAATCTCGACGTAGTTTTTCCTGAACGGGGAAATCCCTACAAAGAGCCTCTAAGCGGATTAACCCTAGAGTGGCGTTCAAATAAAACGACCTATAAAATGTATTCGTCGACAATAGATTGCACTTTGACCTCCTCGACTCTACTATCGGCGCTACATGCCGATTTATGTAGCGTGGGTATTTAAAAACCGCACTAGTATATAAAAGTGTACTTACTTTATTTCAAAGATATCATCGATACTTTATTTCACAGATATTAAGATATTTACATTACATTACATTAAGTATGATTTTGTTTATTTATATAAATATAATATTATAGATTTCTTAGGATAATTAAAATAAATTGTCTACCTTGGAACAGGCGGCTGCCTAGTTAGGTTAAGACTTTTGTATATTGAATGTACTCATAATTTGAACTCAATAAATAATTTGATAATTTGATCTATATGGAAGATCTCAAACGCACACAGAAAATCGAATTCGCGTTAATTATTGGTGCAAAATCTCTGAATTGTTCTGTCCATGTTCCGAGTACTCAAATTGCTTAGTTTTCTTGTATTTTTCATAGCAGTTTCATACCGTAGGCATGAGTTCATATCAGGGTCACAAGTTTTGAGGGTTATATGGTTTCTTTATTTAAGATAGAATATTCCTATCCTCTGAACGTTCTGACTCCAGGTTGTAGTGGCGCTGTAGGTAGTAAGCGTATGTAATGTCCTAAAGTCAGCTGTCAATATAGTCGGCTTAGTGACCGTACATCATAATATGCTATCTTTTCTGGATCTTCACTTGAAACAATATATTTTAAACTAGCTGACCCGTGCCCGCTTCGTTGGGCGGTAAAACTTTTTACTTGTGATGAAATTATGAGTGTGGTTCGGTTAGTACTGAGTGCTATGATTTATTTCCTGACTGCCAAAAGAAGGGTTATATTTTTACTGCATATGTATGTATGTATTTGCATGCCAATTTGACTACATTACCGTTATTTGTGAGTGTCTTATATTTATGCAGTAAAAGGGAAATTATATGCAGTAAAAGGGAAAAGTGTTTTGTTTTAAACACTTGAGACGATAAATTTACTTATTTTGATATGAATTCAAAATTGTTGGTAATATGACTAATAAACATGACCTAACGATTTAAATTATTTTTTTAATATAAAAAACTACTTTTTGTGACTTAAATATACAATTTAGACATATGCTGTCGCTGACTTTTTTGTAGACATTACCAAGCTCTACAACTTTTCTCTAGAACTCAATCATATATTTCTCATAGTTAAAGCAGCGTTCGTAAGAAACGTTTTCATTCGACCGATTTTTCTCCGACTGACTTTGCAAATCCGACTACCACGAAAAAGTATTTTCATTTTTCGGATTAATATATAGCCTATGACACTCACAAATAAAGTGGCTTTCTATTGGTAACAGAATTTTCAAAATCGGGTCAGTAGATCCAGACATTACTTCCTACAACCTCACAAACTTTACCTCATTATAATATTAGTATAGATAAATAATTGGCATAGGGCAATAACTAGTCAAATAATCGAAGCGATAATAATTTACATTCGATTTCAATCGCGCGCAAGCAGAACATCGTTCTCTGCTAAGAACACAAGATCGGCGCAGGTACCACAATATATAGTGCCCAGGAGATTGGACACTTCGTTTGGACAACACCAATATCATTCATTACCTTGCTCCGAGATTAATGAATATTTTAGGAAAACACTTCGATATTTCAGGATTGACACAGGTGGTTCTTAAAAATAGTCTCATTCAGTGATTATTTATTAAAGGAACAACGGAAAATGAAAGTATCTTCATGACCTTTTAAAAATAGCAACACATTTACACAAACAAAATTTAAACACCCTCACATCTCTAAGAATATAAATCGCCCATATGTAAACAAGAGTGAATTGAGCCTTATATTTTTATAACATAATATTTTGTACTTAAATTCATTTTATAATTATTTTCTACTACTTTTATAATTCAATGATTATTCTGATTTTAATGATTATCGTTTTTATTTAATTTAATTTTTAAGTTCTTTAATTAATAATAACAATTTCGTAACATCATCAAAAAACTAAACTTTAAAATTTAAAATAATATCATATAAAATAGGCATTTTTCTCGGAATAGGTACTGCCTAGTTAGGAGTGACGCAAAATCATTCTGTAAAAGTAATTCCTAAATATTATTTTTATAAATAATTCAGAAAAAAGAAAAACACTGTTTCTGGGTAATTAGCCATATTTAAAAAATGAACGGCTACAACGGATACAAAATGAACGGCTACTCGTCCCTCCTTTTCGCAACCTTTATGGCAAAAGAAGATTGAATTGGCTAATCCCTCATATATATTCAACAAAATTCCTCTAAATTTAAAAACTTATAAAAAATGTACAAAAAAAGAAAAAAATAATAAAAATAGTTAGCTTTAAAATAAGTGACAGTGAAACACACGTGTAAATGATACGAATAAGATTCATATTTTATTTTATTAGCATTAAGTACGTTCATCTTTTTATGTAGATATTATCAAGGGGGTGGCTTTCTGTGCCGACTAATCCTTACTAAGGTAGCAGATAATGCAGCAGATATATTATAATATGGTCAAAATGGCCACTAAAGTTGCACTGAAAGTCACCCTATCATAATCTCCAGCAGTTAAGCCTGAGGCTTGGCTGGATTTTATACAAAGCTGTATTTAAAAAAAATGGGTATTAAATTAAAAAAAAAAAAAAAAAAGATTCCGCACTTCAAAACTTCATAATTGAGGTATTAGACAAAAATATTGTAAATGAATAGGTATGTTTCTAACGGTATTTATTTTACATATATTTTTGCCCATTGTCTTTTACTATATTATATTCACATACTTATTAACTTCCAGATGGAACTTTTCGACACCTCCGCCAATCCAGGGTTAAATAATTCAAATACGTCGACCCGTTTCGGGATTACTTTAATAGCCTGCGGAATTTTATGGGTGATTTTAAGATCTTAATATCTCCCCGGTCTTGGAATTCGGGGAGGAATATCGGCTAAAATCAATATTTACATAGTAGCTTTAGGGACATTCCATAAAATGTGGAATTTATAAAGTATCTAAGAGCATTCGTTAGCAGTGAGACTCTTTGTTTTTCTTCTTTAAGTGACTCGCACTCCAAGAGCGTTGCATTGGCGGCTTTCCGAAGAGATGTGGCGTTCGGACTAATACTACTCTGTCTAAAAAGTACCGGGAATCATTAAATAAAACACACAATTTTCGCTTAATCGTCAATGTTCATTTAATCACCTTCAAAGTAGTCCCCATTTGATGCAACACACATTCGCCAGCGTTTTTTCCAATCTTCAAAATACTTTTTGTAGGCGTTTTTCGGTATTGCGTTCAATTCCTTCTACGAATTTTGCTTTAATGGACTCTGTATGGACTTAAAACGGGTACCACGAAGAGACAATTTTAGTTTTGGGAACAGAAAGAAGTCTGACAGGGCCAAATCTGGTGAATACGGTGGTTGATCAATTGTATTTGTCGCGTTTTTGGCCTTAATAAATTCGGTCACAATTGCTGCTCTATGCGACGGTGCATTATCGTCGTGGAAAACCCACGAATTGTTGATCCACAATTCAGGCCGTTTTTGACGGATTTTCTCACGTAAACGCTTCAAAACGGCCAAATAATAATCCTTATTGACCGTTAGTCCTTCTGGAACGAATTCGTGATGGACTAAACCGCGAATACCAAAGAAAACAATGAGCATCACTTTGACTTTTGAACGACTTTGTCGTGGTTTTTACGGTTTTGGCTCGTTTTTTGTCCTCCACTCTGATGCCTGATGACTTTTTTTTTTTTATTTGTTGAGTGGGGCTTTCCTAAGGTCTTTATGAGCCTTGTAACACTGCGACCATTGCTGATCTATTGTGCTCGCCACCTACTATAGTTCTGCGCTAAGCCTCGTGTCATTTAAGAACCGCAGCAGGCTTTTGGCGCCAGATTGTTTTACCTCCTCAGGTTGGAGGTAGTGACCACCTGCCTGATGACTTGTTTGCATATCAAATTGATAGACCCATGTCTCATCGCCAGTTATAATGCGTTCAATGAATGTGGGATCAGAATCGACGCGATCCAGCATGTCTAAAGAAGTTGGTTTGCGGTACTGTTGTTGTAGAAAATTCAACTCCTTTGGAACGAGCCGAGCGGCGATACGTCTCATGCCCAATTTATCTACCAAAATCGAGCGAATGGACTCATGAGACTTCAGGTTCAGGTCACGTGCTATCTCTCTTAAGCTGGAATGGCGATTACGGAGCACAATTTCCTTGATTTTTTCGATATTTTCGTCTTTTGAAGAGGTCGAAGGTCGCCCGGAACGAGGGTTGTCTTCGATGATCTCTCGGCCCTCCTTGAATGCTTTGCGTAGATCCGTGTTTTGGATAGAGCTGATTCACCATAAGCCTTTTCTAACATTTTTAGGGAATTGGCACACGAAAATCCGTTCGCAACACAAAATTTAAGGCAAACTCTTTGTTCAATACTTTGGTTCATTGTGAAAATCGTGACGCACTACTAAGGTGTACAATTCAATTGCTGTTCTAATCAAAATGGCTGACAGTTCGCGCGCATTCTAGGCATAGAGTAAATAAAGACAGTTCTACCAAAAGTTTTTTTTTTAAGCTAATGCATAGCTTTTATCGCGGGCCTAGGCTAGCGCGGCGACCGAATGAAGAAATTTCTTAACGAAAATTAATGATTTTAAACGGATAATTACGTCCAAACGAGTACTGCTTAAACAAAAACATTTTCCGAATATTCTTAGCTTTGAATATTTTAGATTTTGTTTATATTACATAGTGTAATTAATTTGTGAAATTAGGTCTAACCGAACACAAAAACGACTACTACGCAAATACTATCTGGCGTATTATTATGAAACCTGCACTATTTTAAAGATAATTTAATTATCTATCTTTTTATCTACGAATTTTTTCGAATAATCCGTCTTTTTTTGCTTTATCGAATAAAAAATTCGTGCGCGGCGCTCTATCGGAAGACGTTTAAATTATTCCAAATCATTTGCTACCGCAGCCGCAAATGATTCGGAATAATTTCAACATTTTCCGATAGAGCGCAGTTATCTGATATCAGAAAAAATAAAATAAATAAATAATTATAATTGCATAAGTTGTTAAAAATGCTATGCAATAGCTTTACCGCGGCAGTCCTCGAGTGCCACACGTATTTTTTTAAATCATTAACAGAATCTTTTTAAATTCTAAATTCCCGAAACTTTTTAACAAGAAGGTACTCTCAGGATGTCATTCTATGTTGTTCATGCTAAGATAACATGCACGAGTGTAGGCTTAACATGCACGTACATGATCACGACACTCAAAGCAAAGCTAACATAGCCCTCCCCAAAGTCCGTCTGACTATCTTATCCAAGAGTCAATCGTGTATTTGGCCTTTAAACTTCATATTATTAATATAATATACAACCTTAACATGAACAAGTAAATACATAAAAATAATAAAAAACACGAATGCCGTCACAGAACTATTGTATGTATAATTATTGTTTAGACGTTTTGTTTACGAAATATCTGTGGGTTATATATTTATACATATTTATACATGTATATTTCTGGAATGTACTCAATTAGGCCTTCCATTTGAAACTAAACACCATACATGTATGTCAATTTATTGATATGTGGACAGTTAGACAACTACTTACTTAAGATTTGGACAGTTAAGATACCCTATGACACTCGGGATGACATAACGGTTCTAACAATACCACACACTTCTAAATCGGTTCAAGCGTTTACAAGTTACGGTGTAAAAAAGAAACGGAAAACATATATAGACGAACTCTGAACACATTACACTCCTTTTTTGTTGCGTAGTCGTGTACACATACTATGATCTTTCTGAGATATCTCTAGTATTGTTAAGTTAAAACATACGAGGTGATCCTAGTTGAAATAATTTGATGATACTCTAATTATTGTCAATTTAAGTCGGTTTATTGAGCATTTTTCTTTTATTTTGTCTGACTTTGGTTATTATTAGTATTATTTTTATTGATTATTTGGTTGCATTAGTTTTAGGTTGTTGATTTATTTGATTTTTTAAAATCATATTTTGATCATTTGTATTTTAAACATTTATTACGACAGAATCATTTGTGTTTTAAACATTTATCCTACAGAAAAGAGCATTACGGATTATCGCCAACGCCAAGAAACATGTAGACCTATTTTTAAAAGATTGAAAATCATGACTCTCACATCACTTATATAGGTTATTATGAGATTTTACACCGAAAAGGAAAGTCACGTAAAATTTAAAGATATACATAACAAAAACACCAGATACAAGAATAATTTCATTCTACCATGCGTGGTTTTAAACGCTGCTAGGCAAAGTACCCAATTCTCAGGGCCTTATTATTTTAACCGCCTACCATGTAACATAAAAGACAATTGCAAGCTCAGAACGTTCCAAAAACTTTCAAAGGATTTTTTTCACAACAAACACGTTTTACTCTATTGAGGAATTTATAAATTTTACAAAATGACTTTTTTACAGCCCCTTTATTTTAATGTAATGCGTATACTGGTTATTTCATTTGTTGATTGTTTTAGCTTGAATTAATTATTTTATTGATTGTTTTAGTTATATGGTATCTTATATTTAAATATAATTACAATGTATTTCGATTCTTCTTGGACAAAACATTATAAAAATTAGTTTGATTGATTATCTGATTATTGATGATTATTGCTTTTGTTTGATCATTTCTGATATTGATTAAATTAATTGTTGATGGTTTTAGTTTTATTGCTTGTTGATTGCGCCTTATATAGCTTCTACTTTATGAAGTTTCTTCTAAAACGAAATGTTGTATGCTCTCTGGGCAGTTTGTTACTTAAACATTGTATGTTTTTTTAATAATTCACACAAT